>VXBJ01004038.1:0-88501 GCA_013400055.1 Nycticryphes semicollaris
CCATTTAAAGATTTGGTGTTCACGTTGCAACCATTCTCCTCACAGCCCCAGGTTCACCCACCAACAACCACCACAGGTACTACCCTGAGGGGGGCAGCTCTCATCCTTAGATCGTGGCAGCTGATGGCACCATTTCCAGCTGGGGACACTGATTAAAATTGGCACCAGGTGGTCTGTGCCCCAGAGGAGGGTCCAGCCCAGCAGCCCTAGGATCCTGGACCTGCTGTTTGGCCTGGGCACATTGATTGGGATTTTGCTAAGTGGCTGCAGTGCCGCTGCCTGGACTCCTCAGCAGCAGGAATGTCTATGAATATAGATTAAAGAATACCCAATATTACATGCTCCCAATGTTACATATCATCACACCAAAGTAAAATGAAGATGCCAATCTGAAGTTTTCCTGGAGTAATAAAGGACCTGGAGGATTTGCAGATTATTTTTTGTGTGTGTGTCTCTAGGTGATTTCTGGATCACGGTATTTTTTAGCTTGCAGGGAACAAAGCGGCAGACCAGGAGGGCTGGTAAGCAAAGCAGGGACCTGATGCTGCATCAGTGGCTGGACCACGCCGTTCACATGAGCCCATCCTTGGCTCCTGAGCATTGCAGAGTGGCCATGCCCTGAGAGCCCCCAGGAGATGGCAGCAGCCCGTCGTGTTGATGTCCTCCAGTAGGAAAGCAGCCCTTGGCCACCCTTCTGAAGGGCCCTGGCGATGGGCAGCAGGTAGAGCTGGAGCTCAGCTGCTGTAACCCCAGCATGGAGCTGTGTGGCAGAGCCTGTCCCACCGGCCACACCGTCACTGCTTCATGGCAGCCACAGGAAAGCTCAGCTGCTGGGCAAGGAGAGGTTTTCTTGTCCCAAGTCCACAGGCGATGGGCCATGTCCCTGTCATCACTCACTCACAGCACCCAGGCTGCCCACACAACTGCAGCTGTATCTCCATTCATCCCACAGCGCAGCCACTAACACACAACTGAACCAAGTCGAACGCCAGTTTTGCATCAGTGAATTTACTTTAGAAACACACAATTTCTAGAACACAATGACTAGTCAGCAGAGACACCGGTGCTTGTATTCTCTCGTGTACCAGGGTTCCTGGGACAAGCTGAGGGGTGGGAAGGGGCTGAGCATCCATGCCCCAGGCTGGATAGTGACCGACCCTCCTAGAAACCTGCTCCCACGTTGGAAACCTTGTCCTCTTTCTTCACTGGCTGCCCTGATTTTTCTTTGTTTGCAGCATTTTGCAAATATTGCACATCTTTGGGTTGAGTAGGGTTGGTTTTTTTTTGCTTAGCAGGAGTAGGGAATGACACACTCCCTGCATAGTCTTTCAGTTATTACTTGGCTCTTGTGCATAAACCCTGCCCTGCCCCAACCGCCTGGATCTGCAGGTTATCACAGTGGGCAAAACCGTCCCGGGGAGGATATAAGTGCACCCCAGAGGTATCAGTCTCTTTACTGTCATGGGGAAACTGCTAGGTAAAGTGGCTTAGTGGAAATGAACAAGGGACAAAAGCAAGTGCCACGGCTGCCATGCTGTCATGCGCTGATCAGAGTGAGTGGTGGAGCAGCAGCTGGCAGCGATGGGACACACAAGAAAGCAGGGGTAGGACCTTCTACTACTTCGCTGGGCACCTCCACATGCAGCAGCCACTGTTCCCACCACAGAGCTTGCACTGGCCCCAGTGCCACCCACGCTGGATTCGGGCCATAACACTGTGGCCAAAAACCACCATATTTTTAATGCCTGGGTTCAGTGGTACCAAGTTTTTAGCAGAGCCCAGCCAGCGATGGCAGAGGATGCTTCCCAGCACCCGGTGCAGAAGACAGTTCACTATTCCTGTTCAGTACATCCACCATTCAAGGCTGCAGCTCTGGCGACAGGTTGTGGTGTGGTTTTGTTCATTAACCAGTGACAACATGAAGCGCTCCCATGAGTAACTGGCCAGCTGGGTGCCAGAGGGCAGCACATCTCCCACCTCTGCTACTGACTCTTCATCACCTCAAATGCCCCTTTTTAATTTTTTGGGGCATAACCAACCTCTCTCAGCACCTTGGCCATGTTATTCACCCCCTGCCAAGAAAAAACAGCTCTCACCGTACTCAAGGCAGGGCACACAAGTGGCTCAGTGCTGGGGGTTGGATGGGGACCCCCCAGGCTCAGCCCCAGGTGAGCTTCACCACGGGGCTGCCGGCATGTTACTGGAGAGACACATCTGCCAGTCTGCCCTGTGCCTGCCGTAGGGTTATGCAGGGACTTTTCCATGGATGGCTTTGCATTGGGCCCTTTCACAGCTTCTTGGTCCTTTTCATCCCAGACTTTTCCTGTGGCTGAACTGTCCACACTGATCTCCAAATGCCGACCACAAGCCCAAGGCATGCTGTTGCATTCCCTGCCTGGAAAGCGCAACCTGGGACTGCCATTACTCACATTGGGATTATTTTAACCCCAAATCCTTACTCCAACGACAAGCTCCCATTTCAAACTACAGGATGGTGCTGGGTTTGCTTTCAAACCAAGGGCTTGGGGTAGCCCAGCCTGCATGGAGAGTAGGCTCTTGAGAGGTATAAAAAGATTATTCATAATCCCAAGTGAGGTAGCTTAGTAGCACGGTCCTGCTCCCCAGTGGGAAAGGACATGGTCAGTGGGGGCTGTAGGTGCTGGTGATGCCCTCCCTGCCAGGCACGGTTTAAGACAACCAAGTTCCTACTTGGTCATCAGAGCACCAGGATGGAAAAACAAAGGTCAAGGGCCCAGGGAACAAGCTGCAGGAGAAACTGCACTCTGGGCAGATTTCAGGCACTAGGGTCTTTTTCTTTTTTTTTTAAGTGCAAAGACTAGGTTCAGAGTCACCAGAGAGGGAGGAAAGGCTGGTCTTAAATTTTCATGTCACTTCATCTGCAGAACATGCTGGGAACTTATCAGATACATAGGCGAAAGAAAAGTTATGCTTGGGTTTGTCTTCCTGTAAGCTGGTAGGACACAGCCAGGCACGGCTGGGCTCAGAGAAGGTCTTTCATGCTATCCGATGGCAGAGCATCGCCTACCACATTCACAGTGCCCAGGCCTGACCTTTTCCGTGTGACAAGCACCATCACCTGCACCGTTCTCTTCAGCCCTGGCTGGCAAGCAGCTCCATCAGCCAGGACACCCAGGGGAACATGCTGGTGTGAGCTTCTGGGTGCCTGGGGGAGCTTGTAGCACTTGGGGTAGTTACTAAAACACTCAAAAGTGTCATTGCAGTTTCTGCAAGTCCCCGGGTGGTCACCAAAGCCTGGGGATCGGAAGGGCTGGAGCGTGGCCCTTGGGCAACCACAGCAGAGGAGGGTGCGGATGGCCTGGAGGAGCACCTTGTCTTTGGAGAGGAACTTCTGGAAGTTGGGCTTGAAGAACAGGTAGACCAGGGGGTTGTAGAGTGTCGAGGACTTGGCAAAGACAGCCGACAGCACGAAGGCCAGTGCTGGCACCTGACTGGCATCACCAAGGACTGCCCACAGGGCAATAATCGCATAAGGGGTCCAGGCAGCCAGAAACCCCAGGCACACAGCAATGCTCATCTGGAAGAGAAGGAGATGAAGATGGCAGTGCCATAAGTCTCCTGCAGCACACTGGCTGCTGACTCCCCCCAAAACCCCACCTGATGCTGACAACCACTGCCGTGCGCAACACAGCACAGAACAGTTGGTCACATCCCCAAGGAAAGGTGCTCAGCCTTCTGGATCTATCACTCCGGAGCATCGGGCTGTCAGACATCAGGGCAGGAGCTCAGCACATCCCAGCATGGGCACACCAAGGCAGATGGGTATGAAGCACCCAGCAACCCAGCTGGGACCAGTTCAGCATCAGCCTCCAACCAGTTCAGCCCAGATCCCTCCAGCAACCTGTGTGCTGGGGTGCAGACTGAGAGACAGGCTCTGGAAATGGGCCATGCTCAGACCTCCCTGTCCCCTAAGCAGACACGAACATTTCCTTCGAGGCCAGGCTTGCAAGCTGTTTTCTTCTGTGTTTGTTGTTTTTTTCAAAAGGGTATCCACCTTTTTTTTTTTGACATATCTATGGTAAATTATAGTATTAGCTTGTAGTCTGGGGAGCAATGACTCATGCAAGCTCCTTTTATGATCTTTTCCAATGTAATTTAAAATGAAAACTCCTCCACCTGATGGCTTTAAAGGAGGAGAAATGTGTTATTACCTACACTGATACAAACACCTGGAGAATTCATCAGGAGTGGCAGACACTATCGGCTGGCAGAAGTGGTCCTTCCACGTTCCCCTGCCCAGGGGGCAGTGGGCTGAAATGGGGGGCACCCCCAGACCCTACACCACCCCAAGCCCTCCCCTACCTTCACAACCAGGCTGTGCACGCTGTGGGCTCTGCACTGGGGGGACGTGTATTGCCTGATGGCTCTCCATGACACCCGCACCGTCCAGAGGATCAGTGAGTAGGAGACGAGGATGAGGAGGCAGGGCAGAAGGTAGCAGAAGATGAAGAGGGCAAGGATGTAGAGCGTGGCCTCCCTGCTCGAGGCTTTCCACATGATGCAGCAGGCTGTCCCATAGGGCTCAGGGCCATAGCTGCCCCATTCGGCCAGGGGGGCTGTGGCAAACATCAGAGCATACACCCAGACGCACAGCAGCAGCACTCCAGCGTGGCAGGGTGAGAACTTGTTGCCTGCGACAGAGGGACTGGTGTGAAGATGGGTTCTGGTGGGTGAGGAGGAGTAGAGAGAGGGGCTGTAACCCCCAGCTGCCCACACCTCCTCCAGCACTGGGGACAAGTCCAGCCACCCTGGGACACAGCCAGGGCCACCCAGTCGGGACAGGAGCTGCTGTGCCTGGGAGAGCTGCAGCCGTAGACTGGGTGGATTCATGCCAATGCCCAGGATGTGTGGGCATCCTCCTCTCCCCTTGGCCAGGCAGCCAGAGCAAGAAGCCGTGAGAAAGGGAAGGGTTTGCCCCAACCCCCACAGCAAGTGGCAGGATCAATGGTGCAGCCTCTGTCACCTACAGGAGGAATTGCTGGGAGATTGTGTGGCTGCTGGGAGGGGGGAGGAGAGGAGGATGACACTGCACCCACAGCCCCACGGGGATACAGGAGCACCCACAGTCCCCTGGGCAGCCAGGAAGGAAGGAGGGAAGCTGCCTGAGCGTGGGATTCCAGGACTGCTCAAAGCCATCCCAGACACTGTCATTTGAAGGACTTTTTCCTCTCTGGGAAACTGAAGCACTGAAGGAGGTGGATTTTTTCCATTCTGTCCCATCCCCCTAAAACTCTCTGATTTATACTGATCTTAGTATAAAGTGCTAAAATCTTCAGCCATACATACAACTAACATTTTGCTTTTGAACTAAACAATTAAAAGCACATTGAGATTAGCCATTTCCTCACAGAAAATGGGCCAGGACATCACAGTGAGATAAGCTCCACGTGCCAGGCTGCTGGTTAATCTAGAGAGCAGAACCTGCGCAGGAAAAAGCCACGGACTGGTACCTGGTCTGCCTTTTAACATCCAGCTTTTATCTTTATCTTTCCTTCCATCTTTTCAGGGATTTCCTGAGGTGATATGCTGGCACATAACCACGGTGACTCGGCTCCAGCATCACCATTGACATGCTGTGAGCTGCTGGGGACAAAGCATGTTGGCAGCAGCTACAGGCTTGGGCGGAGGGGGTGAGGTTGCACCATGGGGTGCTGGTTTGCAAATCAAGTTAATATCTTTGATTTTCCATTTTATTTCTATTTTCTTGCTCTTTAATCCAAAATCTATTCAGAAGGCATATGCTAGACAGGAGAATTAGCAGCTGAGCTGAGTAAATTAAGAAGCAACTCCAAACAGGAACTGTAGATGTGCAGGGGACATCCCCGGGCCCCCTCGCCTCCTCAGGTGCTCTCTGCACTGCATGCTCTCTACAAATAGCTGGTGCCCAAGCTTAGAGCTGCAAACACTCACATTAGCTCTGTGGAGGAAGTCCAGGTGAAAATAGAACTACGTAATTGAGCTATAACACTGCAAACCCAGCCCTTCTCTATTAATTACTTCAGTGAATTAAATACATTTGGCCTATGGCTTTCCCACCAGGGACAAGGGAAAGCAGCTCTCTCTTACACTACCAGAGCTTGTGGTTTCCCAGATGCTGTGTGCTCTAGTCTAAGCTCAAGCCTGCATACAGATGTTCAAAACCCTGCAACCTGCTATGATACAGCAGTAGGGACTTCTCTACAGAAGGGTAACAACCCTCTCGACATTTTTGTGGGTGATGCTCCTGAGCACAGGGGCACAGGCTGCTGGGGCTCCAGAGCACCATGATGGCAGAGGGGGTTGAATACACAGGGGATAAAAACCTTCACAGTCTGCTGCACCAGTGCATTGACTGGGAATAGGTTGCCCTGGGTGAAACCTTTCCCAGAAGAGGTGGATCAGGCCCATTAAAAAAAGAAAACTTGTTATGTGAACAGGGAGAGGCGTAAGTATAGATCAGATAACACATCCCAGCACCTACCATATGCTGGGTAACAGACCTTCAGGCAGCAAACCGTGCTGAGCACCGTCAGGCTGGTGAGGCTGCACAGCCCAAACAAGACCCCGCAGAAGGCATAGAGGGTGCAGACCGCCTGGTTGAAGAGCCACCTGCAAAGGAAAGCCTGTGGGGAAACCCAGCCCTTCCCCTCTGCCTGGGGTGGCTGGCTGACAGCCCCTGCTGCTTGGCTGGACAGGAGCTTTCTCTGTGGTCCCTGCTCTGCAGAAACGCTGGGTGCTTCCCAGACTGCTCTCCTAGCTGCAGTAGTGGTGGGGCCTCAGCCACTGGTCCCACACCAGAAGCAAAGCTGACCACATATAGGGTGGCTGCATGGTGCTCATGCCTGACTGCCCAAGAAAGTACGGGCATGATCTTCCCCCTAATTTGTTCCCCGAGTATCCCAGTGACAGGCACAGATGGAGCTGTGGGTGCAGGAGCTGCCCTGATCCACGCTGGAGCACACCACTGTGGTGTCCATGCCATGTGGGTGCCAGCTCAGAAACCCACCACTAAACCCCTTGTATAGCAGGTCTATGTAGTAAAGCAGAGGGATGGGGAACAGCAAAGCAACCTGCAGTGGGATGGATGTCTGGGAGGTTACACTGTGCCCCAGGGCCACCAAACTAACTCTTTGGGTCCCCAGTGACACCTGTCAAGGATCTCTCCCTTTCAAGACCAGATTTGCAAACTGCACCCCGGGCTGTTGGCCAGTGCAGAGCCACTTCCACAAGGTACCTGTGTGCAAAGAAGGAGGAGGTTGCCAAGGGAAAGAGTGTCACTGTCATGCTCAGGTCACTGATGGCTAGGTTGACAATGAAGAACTCAGCAGGCTTCAGCATAGACCTCTTCTGATAGGCCACCAGCAGTAGCAGCAAGTTCCCAGAGAGGGACACAATGCCTGTGGAGAAGGCAGAGGAACAGTGTTGTCTGTAACAGATCTGGGAAAGGAGCCAGGATCATATTGAGATGTTTGGAAGCAAACACCGGAGATGTCTACAGAGCATGGAAAGGGCTCCAGGCTTTCCTCTCTAGAGCAGGCTGAGCAGGGGAGCCCACAGGACCTGTGTGAGCACATCTGGAGCTGCTTTACATTGCATTTGATCCCTTCCCCTTCCTGAGATCCTACAGAGGCGTTTGGTAGGAGGTCAGTGATGGGATGAGACTGCAAAGGGCTCTGGGTGCAGGATCTGACCAGACTCACTTCTTCCAGCTGGAAGGAGCAAGGGGGCACTTCCTTCCAGCTAGATAAATAACAGGAGCTTTGTGTGATTGCTCTTCTGATATCAGGCCAAAGAGATGGGCCCCTTTGCCTTTTTAATTTCTTTCTGGCAATGTCACTCCTGTGAGTCTGTGTTGTCCAGTATCACAGTAACAAAATAAACACGAAGAAAGGCATTATGAAGATCAAGGAAAATCCAGACTAAAAAAAAGAAGGCTCTTTGTTTGCTATTAGTTTATTTAAGAAAACAGTGGTGATTAAATTTTATAACAAGGGCTTTCTCTCTTTTTTTAATTATGTAATTGTGCTTTCATTGGAAAGACGTTTCAGTGTCCTAAGAAGGGGAATCTTTGCTGCTCTTGGAACAGGTTGGGTAGGATGAGAGTTCCTCCCTAGTGGATTAGGCTGCAAATTAAATACCATGGTAAGAACCAGCTTCCAAAGCTGCTGAATGGCCAACACTAAAGTTCCTCTCAGGAACAGGATTCCCACGCAAGACCTGGCCAAATCTAGGGCTTTGGAGTTCCTGGAGGGCAGAGCACTGAGGTGTCCTTGTTCCCAGCCTCATGAACTGTTTTTCCCACAGAGCTAGTCTCACATCTGTACTAAGTACATTTGATTAGTTTTACCAACTCCTAGGAGCTGAAGGTGCCTATAGGACTGCTGGCAGTCCCAGTGGCACATGCATCCCTTGGGTCCTCCCTCCCAGGCATGAGAAACCTTCTAGCATTTGGGAGACAGCTTGCTCAGGGCTCTGAAAACTGAAGGGATTTTCTCCGCCCATCAGTCACTTCTGGCCCACATCAACCAGGGCTAGGCCACCTCAGAGCATGCCCCAGCCCCTCAGTTTTGCACACTGGCTTTCTGGTGCCACTAACTCCGAACCACAGGACATTCACCAGCATCTTCTGCTGAAAGCAAGGGCCAGCTGGAGGTCAAAATCACCTTCAGCAGTCATGAAGCTGGCAATGCTAAGTGTCCCTATCACATCAGGTGGCTGCAGTAGAAGTTACTGCACATTCCTGAAAGGTAATTCTTTGACTTCCAAATATTTTAAAACATAACTGGTACTTGCAGTTCCCCTGAGAGGGGAATGTCATCACCAAGCCTTGGCCAGATCACACTTTTGAGTAATGTGGGGAGGGCTAATTTGGGAAGGACCAGTTTATTATTCTCTTAATGACTGAACACTTCTGAAAGTACCAGTGACTGCAAAAGGCCTGAGCAGCCTCTGGCAAGCAAGCACCTGGGACACCGGCAGCAAGGGGAGAGGTATAAAAGGCTGTCTTTCCTTACCAAAGACTAAATAGAGCGTGCCAAAAACCAAGTCTTCTCTCTCGGATAAGGTAGAGATGAACACTGAGGCATTAGACACATTCACCATCTGTGAAGCAAGACACAAATACAAGTGAGAGTGAATTTTGGCTAATCAAGGAGTGTTCAGCTTCCTCGTTTCCCAGGGAGGACAGCTCTGCAACACTCCCCTGGCATGATGCTACAACCAAGCCAGCAGCTCACAGCCCCCAGCCCCACCACTGCAGGAGGTGGTTTCATTAAAACTGTGTGCAGCACTGAGCCGACCAGCTGGACAGGGGGCCCATAGTAGGATCAGGCTGGTAATCTCACTTGATTGCCATTTCTTCAATTACGGATTTTACTGATTAGCATTAACCTTTGGATCTAAATTTTCTTTGCTGGTCTTGGCCATGTGCTGACTGCAGCAGGGGCTGCGTGTTTAGACACGGGAACCAGCTGCTCAGAGCTGGAGGCTTCATGTGCTGTAAAGTCCCTCACCTCCTCCTGGCTTGCCCCATCCTTCACGTGCCTCTGCCTGTCCCTGTGTCCACATCAGCAGAGAGACTTGGCTCAAGCTCTCCTTGCAACGCGGCCAAGACCTGTTCAGGTTCCATCCTGGCGGCATATTAATTGTCTCTGCTGTGAGACGTGTGCTGCGTGTGCTGAGAAGGGCCCAGGCACACAGGGGGACTCACAACAATCTGCTCATCAAACCCCAGCCCAGGAGACCCCACAGCTGGGGACAGAAAGGAATTGTCACCCCGATCCTCACTGCTCCCAGCTGGGACCTTCCTTCTCCAGCTGTAACTGAATGTGATCCATGCTGCCAGCAGTGCAGGAGGTGGAGAACATGAGGCTGAACACATGTATTAACAACAAAAAGAAATAGTAGTAAGAAGCCATTCCCTTTCTCAGGGTGCCTGACTCAATCATTGAGTTTTATCAGCCTAATTAGTTTCCCTGTTATTTCATGCAGCTGAGCCAAAGGTTCCCAAGTGCTTGGGAAGTTAATAGGAGGTAGTAGAGCAGAACAGCAGACGTGTTTCAGTATATTCACTGCTTTTACTGATAACAGATAAATGGAAAAATATTTTGTTCAGGTGAAGAAAAAAGAAAAAAGAAAGAGGAGGCAAGAGAAAATAATGGTTTAATTACATGTTTCAATAGCTGTTAGCTTGCTTGCTGAGATGTTTCATGCATGCAGTATTCCTGCCTCCTTCCCTGAGGTACCTACCTGCAGGCTGCAGAAGAACTGAAACTAGTGCCCAGATGGGGAAGGGAAGGCAGCTGGGGCCACCACAGCACAGGTTAACCCTGACAAGTGGTGATGCACTGCTTATTCCTGCCCCACAGCCCAGTCTTCATGGGGCCACTCTGTGAGCTGGAACAGGGTACAGATTTGGCCTTATAGGGAGGGGGTGAATAGCAATCATCTCCCCTGCACAGATCCCTGCCACAGCTCCAGCTGCCCTGCAGTGGGTAGGAGCTATCGCATGGGCCCAGAGCCCTTCTCTCCATGAGATTTGCTGGCATGAACTTGGCAAGCAGAGCAACTGCCCTTGTTGTCTGTGCCCAGGTGAAAATGCCCATTGCGATCCAAGGCTGCATTCAGACAGATGGAGCTAATTACTTGAAGTATGAGTACATTAGCTTTGAGCGTGAATGCATTTTAAGACACTAATTGGTGTTAAACTGACATGAGATCCTGCTAGTAGTTCTCCATTCTTGGTGATACTGGCCCACACAGTGTTCCCAGTGCTTTCACACAGCCGAATCTCTCCCTCTGTTGACTGTCCAGTGGAGACTTAGGTTCTCCCTTGGGATTTTCACTGACAATCCCAACTTGTTGGACACAAGTACTAGAAATCCCTAGTAGGAAAAAGGGAAACATTTCCCAACCTTTCTTCACCTGCTCTGTGTAAATCTTGGCCCAAGCCTCAAATCCTCACCATACTATGCCGTGACTCATAAAGAATGGCAAAAGAAATATTCAGGTGTTGTTTAAAACGTTGTGAGTCATTGTCTCTTAAGAAAACACAGCAATGGCAAATCTGGGCTTTAGTGGAGAACTAAAGTTTGCCAGCTGCAAAAGAGAGAACCGGGGGATCTGAAGCCTTAACTGAAGGGAGCAGGAGGTGCTGACAGGATGCTGCAGGAAAGTTATCAGATGAGATTTCTCCACCACAAGGAAGCAGAAAAGGTTGGAGCCCAACTTCTCCCTTTTTCTGACCACCCTCTAAAAGGGTTGTGAGGAAATGGGCTTTCCTCCTCACCAGCACATGCAGGAGCAGACAGAGCAGGGTGAGAACATCACTCTGATGCATATTCATAATTGTCAGGATGAAAAAGCTGCCTCGGAGTATTTAATTTCACAGATAACAAAAATCCAATCTCAATGTGCTTTCTATGGTGAATGCTCTACTTAGAGCCCACCTCTCCCTTCCTTGTGTGCCAAAGCATTTTAATTGATACTAAGGTTAAATTTATTAGAAAACCACCAAGTTACTAGGCCCACAGTATGACACTGTGGATGTGGAGAGGGAAGGTGAGAGAAGGATTGGCTACATATTCATCAGTTTCTCAGTTTCCTTTCAGAATTTCTTGAGAAAGTGACTCTTTCTTTCCCCTTAACCACAAACAGGTAAAAAATGGCAGGGCTCCCCAAGGCACATTTTGGATGCAGGCACTGAGCTATGAGCCTGTGCCTTTGGGATAAAGACACATAGCATCAGCCTAGCTCTGTCTGGGGTACTGAGTTACACCATTTGTCCACACAAGCACCTTCAGCCTTGCCTGTTGCTCTGACCATCCCTCCACACATCAGGCCGCAAGGAGGGGAGCTGCAGTTTGTGGTGATGAGAGCCCTGCAATGGTGCCAGCTGGACAAGACCCAGCCAAGGGGTCAGTGTGCTGGAGCAATGTCCCAGGCCGCAGAGTGGCACCCAGGAGCGGGACTGGGAATCACTCACCCTGGGAGAAAAGTTGGTGCAGAGGAGAGTAAATCCAGCAGGAGAGGAAGATGACAAGATGCTGGAGAGTGGCACCCCTCCTTGTACTATGGGTGGGCAGGAGGACACCGCACTCGTGGTGAAAGGGGGTTGCTGGGTTCATGTCCTCCATTGGGCACCATGGAAGCTAAATGTTTCACAGCACAATGAAAATCTCTCTTACTCTCCTGTGTTCTCTGGAGTGTAAAGAGTGTCCATGGTACAAGGACAGGTGATTTATACCTCCCTGTACCAGACTCTGGCCATGAGAATGACGTCCTTCATTAACCTAATTGGACATAACCTTTATTTAGGGCTGAGCAAATAATTCCTGAAATTCTCCTAATGCATAGTTCTCCCTTAGGCCATATTTCATTCTTGCTTAAGAGCCCTTGGAAGCAGGAATGATGAACACAGCACACACACACACCACCTCTCCAAGATGCTTCAGCAAAGCTAATGTGTATTAAGAACATGGAGCCTGGGAAAAAGGAGGGACTGTAGTCACACAGCTGCACTGGTGACAAGACAGGGGAAGGCCCAGCATAAACAGTCTGGAAGGAATTGTTCCTGCTCCTCAGTGTGCATGCACACACGCAGCAAAGAAAGGAGAGAACTGGCAAAGCTTGCAGGACTTTATTTCCTTCACATCCCTGGCAGGTCTCCATCCTGCAATACATCAGAGGACCTACAAATGTCCTGGGAGATCAAGCTGGCAAAAAGTAGCAATAATCCAGGGGAGAGGAACTTCTATTTCTGACATATTACTGAGGATAGGCCTTATTTTTATGGTTGTGCTTAAGCTATTTGTAAAGCACACAACTCTAACTGTAATACAGAAAATGATAAAAGTGCAGCTCTTGCACTGATAGATACGCTGATGTCATTGACACATGGGCAATAAATCAGTTTTATAGAAATATGTGTCTGAAAGTAAATCATAAACTAGATCCTGTAAACTAACTGTAGCTATGTGCAGCACACAGGCAAGTGAAGCTCGAATCAGTACGAGAACTATTGCAAAAATCTCAGACTTTCCCCTGCTGCTTTCGCTGGGGGCTTGTGAAGCCTTTCCCTCCCAGATGAATTAGAAGGGGGTGCACTTGTCTGAACTGCGCTCTGAGGGGTGTGCTGGGACCTTTTCACACCTGGCCGCAGGAGGTCTTTACCCTTGTGGAAACAAGACAGTGAATAACCTGCTTCCCTGACAATTCACAAACCTGTTCTGGTTCTGCTTGTCTGCTGGAAACCTGCCCAAAGCCTCCCTCTGTCTGAGCTGCTTCCTCAGCTCAGACAAGCCTCCCCCTCTGCTGTCATGTTTAGTGTCGGGTCACAAGCTGCAGAAGCATCAGTGCAGGTAACTAAACACATCCACACTCATTTCTGACAGAAACAGCTGCTGGAGTTTAATTCAAACTCCAAAACATTTCAAAAACGTGACTATGCTCAATCAAGACTAAATCTGTAACTCCTCTGGGAGGGACTTCAGACAAGAGCATCTCATCGGGGCTAGCCAGCCAACACAATGCAGCCCCTTAAAATCAAACTACTTGGCCACGTAGTCTTTGGATGTACAAAGCTGCTGCTGAATTTGATTTAAGCTCCATTGCTCAGACTCTGTTCTGAGAAGAGACAGGGTGTGAAAATGCCTTTCCCCTCAATTTAATCAGACTTCAAAATGAGATAAAGTTTTCCAAGCAGCTGCTGCCACAGGTACATTACCAGGAAACTCTCACATTCTGCATCCCAGACCCTGTCCTTGTGTTTGCAGGAAGAACCAAACCTAAAACTATATCCCGTGTCCATACCTGGCATGGCTGGCCTGGCCTGATCCCATGTACTGTCTACCTGAAAAAACATATGTTTTATTTTGTGTGATTGTAGGTTTTGCCCTTTTCCTCTCCAGACTTGGACAGTTGCTTTTCTTCAGCCAACGTGCCACTAAGCCAGCGCCTTTCCTGGAGAGGAGAAGGAAACCTGATGAGCCTGAAAAACTCAGCTGACCTCCAGTCTCTTGCAATAGTAAATAGCAAGAATTGGTTTCTGCAATTCCTAGCCCAGGGGAAGATTAGACACTGCTGCCTGCCTAGCGAATAAAGCAAATCTTAAAAGAGCACAACCAAGTGACTGCTCACTCTCTGAAGGACAGATTGCAGTGTAAGGAAAGGCAGCCCCCAGTCCCCTACCCAAAAGCACTTTGTAAATTACAGTCTTCCTCTGGCAGTACTGCCCATCCCCATGGGCTACAGACAAAACAAGTCAGCTTTCTGCCTCCCCTTGTTAGCCACCCCGGACTCTTCCAAGTCTCTGAGAGGGGGTGCAACCCCACGCACACACACACCCTAAAGCTCTCAGTGAGATGTGCCCCTCACACACTCACACTGGTGCCCAAGGCTGCCCAGGTGGGGAACAGAGGTCACACCCAGGGCTGGCACTGTCAATCCCCATGTCCACCCTGGAACATGCGCTGCCCCGCTGCTCCATCACCCTCCAAGGGCAGCATGTATCTCTCATCCCCGGGGACACAGCTCGGCTCCCTGCCCTCCTGCACATGGGGACACCCACGGGGACCATGTCCTCCCCACACCCAGGGCCAGGGATACTCGGGGGCACCGTGTCCCTCCCGGGGATGCCGGGGCACCGCCTCTCCCGCGGCCGGGCAGCCCCTTACCTTTCCCGGAGGAGCCCGCGGCGCTGCCCGCTCTCTGCCGACAGAAACTTACCGGGGCTCCCGCGGAAGCTTCGCGGGGCGGTGGCGGGTAGGGAGGCGGGGGGCGCAGGTTCCGCGCCCGCTGGAGTGCGGCGGGAACCACCGCGGCTCAGCACCGGCACCCGCGGACAGCTCCGCTCCCGCCGCGCCCACACCGGGCTCAGCCCTGCCCTGCCCTGCCCTGTCCTGCCCCGCACTTGGCTCTGCCCCGCACCGGGCTCTGCCCGCGGTGGTGGGCACAGCCGAGGGACGCTGTCCCCACAGCCGGAACAGCCCTTGTGCTACAGGGCTGTCACAGCCAGCTCAGTCCAGTCACCCGCCTTCCCCAGCACCCTGCTCCCCAGCAGGCACTCAGCCCCACCACCCTCCTGCCCAGCTGCACAGCCCGCTAACATTCCCACTATTTTCATAGCAAGAGAAACTGAGGCACGGAGAACTTAGTTTAAAGCAGCACCCCACGGTCTCAGCATCCCCAGGCTCACTTTTCACTTCCCTTTGGCCACCTCCTCTCACCCCCCTCAAGGGAAGCAGGCTGGTAATTCACTCACCTCTCCCTGAAGATGTGGCTGGCCACCTGGCACGACCCCATGCTGTGCTGTGAGGTGCTCCAAGGACATGCTCGGAGTGACAGAGACAAGGAGGTGGGGATTGATTTGCTGAGCCTGTTGCCAATCGGAGCTGGGTTTTGTTTTCCACCCAAATCATTTGACCTGTCTCTGTTTGGCAAAACACAAGTCACGACCATCACTTAACCACACGCTTTGTTAATTCTCTCCACACCAAGAGCTTTCCTTGGTTGGCAGTCAGAAATGGAAACAACATAAAAAATCCTAGTGCTCATTTTTAGAGCTCCAAATATTTCAGAATTGCTGATCAGCTTGGATTCAGGTGCTTAGATATGCTTCAGAAAGGAACCTCGAAGCTAGGGAAATGGACAGCAATAGCAAAGGAATAGCTTCATGTACTCTATGTGCTTTGGAAAGAGCCTTCACAAGAAACATTTATGGACTAAACAGCTATGTAAATAGATACATACTGAGATTATTATAAACTGAAAGTTAGTTGTTGTTTGTGTTCCAGAAACACAAAAGCCTCAGCCAAGTTTGAGGCCCTGTTGTGCAGTCCCCTCTGCATGGCCAGCGTTAACCCAAAGAGCCCGACATCCATCAGGGAACATGCCCCATGCTCTCTCTTTCACCTGGGACAGACCTGCAGCACGTCATTCAGTGGCACACCATGGGACACAGGGAGTCCTTGGCAGAGTCACAAGCTCCATTAGGAGCAGCAGCACCTCCCACTCCACACTGCCCTGTACACAGGGACTGCAAATGGTTACTAAACTTTGTGGGTATGTTTGCACAATTGCATTACTTTTTTAGCATAGTTTCCTCAGGAAACAGACCTCCATCTCAGTCTGTCTTTTATCAGCAACATCGCTCCTCCTCAACAGCACTTCATTCATCAGCCATTCTCACACAGACCTGGGAGAGGGATTGAAGTCTTTGAGATAATTTAGTTCCCACTTGGTTTGTGCAGTGGGGGAAGACCCAAAGGAGATGGCTGAGAATTTGAGAAAGCTCAGTGTAAATGCCATGGGGCAGCTGATCAAGCAGTGTCCACAGACCCCTTCTTGTCTGCATGAGATTTCTTGAGGGAGCTGGAGGAGCCAGGGGTTATGGAGGTGAGGAGACAGAAAACCACAGCTGCAGGAAACTAGACTTCATGGAACAGCTTTTTTTCTTAAAGTTTAAGTACCCAGTGAGCTGTGCTTAAACCCAGACCTACCACTCCTTAAACATGGCTTTTTTTATGATGTAGGTTGAGGCACAGAGCGAGTCTTTAAAGGAGTACTTCTGATCTGGGATTGAACTAACAGGTTGGTTTCTAGAAATCAAAACTGACCTGAAGCACAATTCTTTGCCATGAATCCTAGAAATTTTGGTATAGCCTTTGTTATCTCAAGCATCTAATTTTGTTTTCTAAGGTCGACTTCTTCCTCCCTCTCCCTACTGCCTCCAAGACAGACAAAAAGAATCTTTGAGCTTTCAGTCCCCCAAGGGAACAAGAGCCCACTCGGCAGAGAAAGTCCACAGGAGGCTGCCAGCATTACAAAGACAACAGAAGAGGTATGTCAAACCCGCACAATGTCACCTGTCCCAGAAGGAGTGTTTGTCTGCCAGGCAGGAGAGTCTGAAGTGGGAAAGACTTGCCATGCAGGTTACAGAGCACCCTGTTTCCCTTTACACTGGGACTGTAATCCTGTCCCGTTTTGCTCAGTCTCTCCCTCTCTGCCCCACGGGCCACAGGCAAAGGCTAACCAGAAGTTTTTGATTCCTCTTTGGTTACGTCCTGAAGAGACCTACTTGAGTTCAATCTTGAGACTGCAGGTACTTAGTTTTGCTCCCAGTCCATTGGAGCCCACTTGCATCAGCTGAAGCTGGTTTGTACAGCAGATCCTGTTGGTCTAAGGTCTTGGTTCCAGATATGTCTCCAGTAGAGATCAGGGTTTAACTCTCTAGATGCCGGTTTAATCCTATTCTCCTGTCAAGAACAGCTTCTCTGTTGGAAGATACTTTTCCCCAGATGAATCATAGAATCACAGAAACACAACGTTGGAAAGGACCTACAAGATCATCTAGTCCTCCTATCACCTATACTACCCACTAAACTACTAAATCATATCTCGTAGCACCTTGTCCAGACACTTCTTGAACACCGCCAGGGACGGTGACTCCACCACCTCCCTGGGCAGGCCATTCCAGTGCCTACCATTCTTTGAGGAAAATTCTTTTGTAAAGTCTGTGCTAATCAAATCAAACAAGCCTTTTTATATAATTAAATGTTTAGGGTTTTAAGCATACAAATGCAGAATTTGTAGCATAATCACAGAAAACCAAGGGGAATGGCAGTGACCACAGAGACACAGGAACTCTCCTGCCCATCCGTGAGCCAGGAGGACATCGCAGCAGCTGCCACCTTCCAGACCGAGGGGCAAGCCTTCCAAATTCCACCTTTGAAATTAAGCTTATGGGCTCTTTTTCTTACAAAGAACTTGAAAATGAACACAAACAAACCAAATTACCATGGCTCTTCAAAATGGGTATCTGGGTTCTCCTTCAACCAAGGGAAGCTGGTAGGGGAAGAAAACGCACATGCATGTGCACATGCTACATCTTCCTGTCCAGAGGAACCCAGTAAGTCATGTTATAGCCAAAGAAGAACACGGCTCACGTCATAAAGCCTTCAGCCAGCTCTACGCACAGTGACAAAAACCTACGAAAGTTGCCTTGTTTTGCAGCTGCAGCAATGAAACGTTATATTTGCTGCTGCTTGCTCAGCCATTCAGGGCAGGTCACTGCTTCCTCAGCAGGGCTCTGCTGCTCCCCAGCTGGCCCGCTGAGGATGCAGGTATCACTTTTGCACGAGGCAAAGAAGGGACAGGGCAGCCCAGCTGGTACCCATCAGAGGTGCTTTGCAGTGCCGCATCCTCGCCCCAGCCTCATCTTAGCATTTCTACAGTCCAGATGGCAGGAAGTAACCTGAAACTCATATCCCTCTGCCTTTTAGAAACTACCAGCTCACCACCAGATATGGGACCCTTTCCCTGAGAGCACCCCATCAAAATGTCAGCAGCACAACTCTGATAGCATTGGAGATAAGGAGACGACTTTGGGAACCACTAGTCTGGCTGTGCTTAGACTGTGGTCCTGCTCCTGTGCTGGAAGACAGTGATTGCAAGAATTTGTAAGCATACCAGTGCGTTCAGTCATTTAAACTGCAAAACTGTGCACCTAATTTGTCTCTGTAAATACTATCACCTTTTCCATGCAAACTGGGCATTTTGACACACAAGCATTCATTATGGAGATGTGTGTTTACAGTTAATTTACTTACATAATAACTGTACATGAAAAACAGACACACAGCCATGCCTCTCTGCTGCACATCTACCCTGACGTTGAATATTGTCCCAGCAGCAGTCTCTGGCTGCTATAACCCTCCCTGCAGTACCTGCTTTGTGACAGTGAGCAGGGAAAACTGTTTTTAAGAGGCCAAAGACAAGATAGACAGCAGCGTGCAGTGCTGCTGATGTTGCCAGGTGCTCAGTTTGTTTCTCTGTATGTTTCTTCCATCTCTGGCCATTTTTTTGCATTGATGGTGAAATGAGAAAACATTCCTCGGGATACCAAAGGGACATGGCAGAGCATCTGTTTTCTGAGACAAAGGAGGAGGGATGCTGCTGCCCAGTAAAAGGTAGGAAGCCAGCTGATCAGAGAAGTAGCTTAAACATCAACTGGAGATAGGGAATATCCTGGGAAAATAGCAGACGTTCCCCAATACCAGGAGACTAAAATGATTCAAAGCAGATAAAAAAAAAAAAAAAAAAAAAGAAAGAGATTGGTGTGGTGAAGAGTTAATTCCCATGCCCACTCTGCTGTGGAACAGGTGCCTGAGAGACCATCCAGCTACAGCATCATTAGAAGAAAATTCCAGCATAACATATAAGCTATTCTAGTTGCTACATCTAATTATGAGGAAGAGTAAATCACCCTGAAAAAATTATTTGTCAAACAGAGTATAAACACATAATTGACAATCAAATGAAGAGCTACCATTCATCTCCAGAGGCTGCTGCTGTGTATAAGAAGAGATTACTTGTATTCATGAAGTAGAAAAGTGCTTCTGGAGTTATTGTAAAGATCTATTAATACCATAAATCTTTAAATATTTACAAAAACTTGATCCAAAAATGAGAACTTTGTCAAGTATGTTTTCTCAAATTGGGGACCAGCAGGACTCTGCATTATCAAACTGAATTTTGCTAAGGCAGCTGGAACAATGTTTATAACAGTGCTTTGTGCAACATCTGGTACTAATCTAACTAAAGAATTTTTAATTAGCCATTAATTTCCTCAATAACACAAAAATCTAGACCACCTGCCATGACCGCTGACAGGTCTAACTAAACCAGGGTCCCTAAGAAGGCAGCATGAACCATGCACCTTGCCCCTAAAGCTCAAATTTTCATACCCTTATTCCTATTTTGCTCTTCCTCCATCAAAGGCCATGTAAACAAAGTCAAATGGAAACACTGTCACACAGGGATGATGCTTTCAACCGGACATCCCCACCAAACACCCCACCCTTAGCGTCTTCAGTGAGCAACTTGTAGCAGTTCTCCAACCTCAGCCTGGAACTCAGCCCAGGCTTGGGAGGTCCCAGCCGGCTTCTTGGGCGGATGCTGCTGGTGAGCGTGAACATCTGCTGTTCAACAGCAAAACTGGCCCATGTCCCATGGCAAGGTGGTTGTGTTGGCACTGGTGACCAATTTGAGAGCGAGCTGTACCCAAACAGGCTCCTTTATGGGCTGTGCTGCTCAGAGCGAATCAAGCAACCCTTCCAGTCTGTGCTGGTTGCTTTAACAACCAAGGCTGAGATTTTGGCCTTTGCTTTTTGAACAGAAAGCTCTGCGGATGTGCTTCATGCACCCACAAGCTGCTTCTGCTATATAAAAATGCTATTTAGGCTCTTCCTTGTTACTGATCCATTGCCTAGGCAGCAAGTGCCAGCTTTATCACACAGACCTCCTACATTCCCAAACTCTTATTGGTTCTTTCAATGTGTTTATCCATTTTGTTTTTAAGAAGTGAAGGGCTGATGGAGTTCAGATTGCCACTTAGGATTTTTACAGTGAGAGGTCATTTGTGAATTTATTGGATTTTAGTGTTTTGGTGATAAAACTGTTTTATTTAAAAATTAGATGGTTATCCAGTATCCTCTGTGAGCCCTTCCATCGATAAAAGTACTGACAGAATAAGAGGCAGGACTGACTCTGCATCACTGCAGTCAGTCCTGAGACTGAGACTATCCTGAAATCCATGGACTTCTAGGCTCTGGGGAACTTTCTAAGTTGCCTGTTCCTGATTACTAATGGCAGCTAATTCATCCCTAATGATCTCCTTGGCTCAAGCTGAGTCTTGAATCACAATTTTCTGCCCTCAGTCTTAAACCCTGGCTCTTCCTTTTTATGTAAATAGGTTACATCCATTTTAAAGGTCTCTGGCAATGGCAGTACTGAACACAGTATCAACAGAGGTAATTATTCAGGCAAAATATCCGTGAAACCTGTATTGTTGGTAGATAATGTTGCTTACAAATAGCTATTCCAACTTCCATGCGTGACCTTTACAGGCAATGAAGGGTGCAGCCTACAGCTTGAACTTAAATCCATACAACTCTTCTAATCATGTTTCAGTTTTTAAAAGGGACAGGCATTTCTAGCAGGCAACACTTACTTAAGTATAACACTTACTAATACCCATGAATGTTAAAAACTCAGGTGCCAAGCAGCACATGAAGATATCATTCTCCTTCAGCAGAAAATTGCCACATCTAAATGTCCACTGAAACGTTTTGTTTCCATTCCAATGACTTCTAGGAGCAAAGTCCTACAGAAACCTCTCAAATGAGCAGATCCTCAGCACAAAGTCAAAAAAGAAGTTCTACCACACTCAGACTACTTCTTTGCAAAGTTGGGTGTTTCAGGTAAAACATGGTTTATAACAAAACACAAGCCTTGGACTGGAGGGGTGATGTGCAGGATTATGCTGCTTCCTGCAGTCTCTGCTGCAGTGACACTCATGTCCTGCAGAGGAACAGGGCAGACAGTCATGGATGGGACTGCCTTAAATCACTGCAACTAGGTTTTCCAGAGCTTTCGACTGAAGTCTTTGGTAACTCAGAGCAGCCCCCGGCTGGCACACAAAGACGTTAACTGCACCATGCCCGGTGACCCTGTGCTGCCAGCAATAGATTTGCTTCCAGCATTAGGACTTTCAGTTTCCTTGGTCACCTCTGGTTGCCTCAGTTTCCCTCTCAGAAGAAAGCAGATTGCAGGGATGTTGTGAGGCATAATTTAAACTTGCAAAGTGTGCTGACATCACCAGCTAGAGATCTGTTCTGAATGTTTAACTTTTATTTATCATAGTCTAAACAGAAAATCAGTCAGCAACAGGCCAATTAAAATTAAACCATTAGAGGAGGCTGCAAGAGAAGTGATGTTTAGCTTCTTCATTAAGTAGCAGTGACAGATACAGATTAGGAACGTTTTCCATAGCATGAACATGAAGCCCAGCTGCAGCCTGAGGTGTAGCGAAGCCTGGAAGAACCACAGTCATTTGTATGCAAACGACAGAGTTGTCCACAGAAACATGAATCAATGACAGTACATGTGTGCAGACCTTTGTAAGCACATTGCTCAATTTCCTACAAAGAGGACGGGAATACTTTTCTCTCCTGTACACCTAGCTTGTTCCTACCAAATAAAGGAGCATGTACTACAAATTGCTCTCATCAATAAGCAAGCCAGGAGAGGCAAAAATGAAGTGACAGGAAGCAGGGATCCAGGGCTCAAGTGGCAAAGCAGCTCTGATGATATCATGCTCAAAAACGTGGTATCAAAACTATTCACAAGGGTGGCCTTGCCCTTCACAGTGTTTCAGACACGAGTCCTTTCCACCATCACCCAAGCAGGTGAGCAGCAGTGTAACGGGATGGAGAGGTGGAATTAGAGCTGCTGTGCCCCACAGTCACTCACCTGCGAGACAGAACGAACATGTGCAGGAGCTGTCAGCCTCCACCACAGCGTGTCACCAGGAGATGGGAATTCAAACGCCTGTGTGAAAAGGCACACAGTCACGAATCTGAGAGTAGCCAGAAATAGCACAGCCCAGTGGAAGGGTCCTCCTGCCAGGACAGGGGAGGTCACGAGGAACACGAGTCTGCCAGCTGCACTGCGCTGCGCTGCCCAAATGCTGCTGCGTCCTACATTGTCAGGGAGCTGAAAGGAGCCTCATCCTTCAGTCAAATGAAAAATGAGTCCATGGATGTATTCATGGGACAAGGGAGCACGGAGACAATTAGGAGGAAACTATCTCAATACTCACCTGGATTAATGACTCAGAGAACTGTCCAAACAGCTGTGTCCGATACCAAGGATATCTGCAGGCAGCAAAAGGCTCCACACCAGATGCAAACACTATCTCCACTGTGCAGGCCAGTGCTGGCAGGTGGAGGAAGGGGAGTTCCCTAAGAGACAGCTCTATTTTGAGCACAAGGGGCAGGAACCAAATGGCCACGGGTGGGGTAGAAAGGTCTTGATGTGCAGATGGGCACACTTACCTGCTTTGCCAGCCATGCACAGAGCACAACGCTCTGCAGCATCAGAACAAAAGGGTGAATCTTGCACAACATCTTTCCTAGGGATTCACTTCTGCCCTTGTTTGGTGTTCTCCTCACATGACCATCAGCACAATGGCAGACCAAATCTGTTGAAGAAGCTTCAGGTGGGAGCTGAAGGGAACAGTAACCCTTAGGAGGACTTGTCCCTTTGTCAGCACTTTGTATGAGCAAAAAAGGCCATGTGAGACTAAACAAGCCATTCTAAACAATTATTTATCTACTCACATTCTGTTACTCCCTGTGGTGCAACCAAAGTAAATGCCTGTATTGATCAAATACAAAGAAAAAGTGGCTGTCAGTGGGCTAATGACTTACCCATGGCGAGACAGCCAGCTTAGACCACTGAAAGTCCCTGCTCTCAGATGCCTCCTCCACCCTCCAGACAAATGCATTTCTGAACTTACACAAACACAGAAGATGTTGCCTTGACATCATTCCCAGAATTACAGGTTGCACACCATCAGGTTTCCGCTAAAATTTATCACCTCCACAGAACTATTGGATAAACCCTTTTTCCAGCATTCCTCAGCCTGTGTTGGGAACTCATTTTCCTGGATAAAGACACTTCTCCCAGCCGCCTTCTTCCAGCTTTTTTATTGCCCACTCTATTGCACAGCAAGCTACAGACCTCGCTATGCTCATCTGCAAGAACAGCTCCAGGCTCTGCTACTGAACTCTTCTGTAACTTCAGGGAAGTGACTGAAACTCTGCCTTGCTACCTCCATCACACAATGCACTTTTTGCAGCTCTTCCAGTGATACAAAGCTCTGGTGGCCATGACTGAGACGAAGAGTTAGGTCAGTACAAATCCTCACTCATGCTTCCTTACATTAGAGAGAAAACGTTTGACTGACAGAGATGGTATTTAACCCCTCATGAAAACCCTGCTATTAAACCCATTTACAGGAAAGGACTCAAGAGGATGGACAACACTGACATGACTTGCCTGCAGCCCATGACTGGCCCAGGAATATGAAGCCCCAAAGCTACAAACAAGCACAGTGATATTTTAGCCAGGTCTGCCACAGGAAATTTTAAAGGAAAATCATCAGCTGCCAGGCAAAAATCATACAGGATAATCAACAAAAAGATTTTGAAAGAAATTTGTAGTCTTCAGTAAGTGGAAGTCCAACGTCTCACAGCATTATCAAGTAAAAGGACAGGTCTATAAAAATAATTAGTGATGAGTTGAGAGGATCGTTTGTGAAGGAATAGACTCCACAAAGGACAACTTGAGGATTATTTCAGTTAAACCCTACAAGCAGATAATTTTAAACACAACAGAAAAAGCTGAACTGATCCACTACACAAAAATGTGGAACTGAAGAGAAGGCTTTCAATTCTGCTTAAGTGGAGGGTTTATGCCCCTTATAGAAAGGCTCAAAGGGAGTAAACGTAGTAGATACTCTGTAAGTCACTTCTCAGCTCCACTGCTGTGCATGAGCAAGGAGTCTTAGTGAAGCATTATCATCCCCACTTAGCAGAATATTTGTGAAGACCAGTTGAGAGGTCTCCAAGCCAGACAGCTGCAGTTAAAGTGTTGCATACTACCACTCTTGGCTTCCACTCAGACCACAAGAGCATTTAATTTTAGAGAGCAAACAGAGAGCAGAGAATAAATGTGCTGATTTCAACTGCATTCATAAAGCAGACAGTGTCCTAGGCTTTAGAAAAGACAGAGCTACAGCATAAATAATGAGGTCAAAGCTATTTCCCTAAAAGCATGCTCCCAACATTTGACCTCAGTAACTGCAGATTGAAAGATGATAAATTGTCTTTCAAGATAGGCTTGGTCAGATTCATGAAGAGAAAGAAAATCACCATAAATAGGAAGAGAAGAAAATTCTGACACAAAATTGCCTAAATATAGAGTCAGGTTCTCTGTAAATCCTCATCCCCTCTCTCGGTACCCCACAAATACTCAGCTAGAGCAGGCACATACCAAAACAGTCACAGTACATCAGACTAATTAATTAATCTGAAAAGTATTACTTCCAGTTCCATTGCTCTCCCCTTGGGAGAGCCATTGGCATCTCACTGGGCCTCTATTTCTCCACCTGCAAATGGCATTAATAGTATTTATTTTGCACACAGTGTAGTGTGAAATTCTGCTTATTATCTGTCTGTGCATGGCTCTGAAACCTGCACACAATGAGTTTTTCAGTATGCCTGTCACATTGTCTCCTTTGGTATCTCCCAGGCACATTTCGTACCTACTAATGTCACCCGTCAGTCTGTTGTGCCTTGTTGTGTCATGTGTCTTACAGATGACTGTGTCCATCGCCTCCTGCGCACAACTCTGCTCGCTGTGTCATCACCTTAAAAGCAGGGGGAGAAACCCCACTACATTTGTCTGACAGGATTTAGCCACACTGGCTGATTTTTATCAACTCATATTTCTCCCACCGCTTTGTGCTTTCATCTCATTTTATTGTCACTAGTTTCTAACCTAGCCTGACTAAGGTCAGACTCACTGGCCTATAATTTCCTGAGTACGCCTGTGCTGAAGAGGCAGCTCAGCATCTTTGCAAGTGGGTTAGGGACAGATTTGAAGGGTAACATTTTGTGAGAAACAACGCTAGGTGATGGCATTCATTTAAGACAGATCTATGCTACAAGCTACACATGCTGTTGCCCAACTTCCTACCATCTGTACACCAAATTTTCAGCTTTATGTTAAATAGACATTAATCCCATGCTTGTATCCTACCATCTGTACACCAAATTTTCAGCTTTATGTTAAATAGACATTAATCCCATGCTTGTATACTTAGATGGAGGCATGAGATAACACGTATGTTGCTCTTGAGATGCACTTCCCCCCTCACAATTTGTACCTGTGACTGTAATGGAAATACATATTAAAATATATGTTTCTGTTCTTGTATTTGGCTTTTCAATGCCACCCACAATTCTCAGGGCCTACATATTCTGGCTTCTCACATCCCACTTGTCCGCTATGCTTTGAATCCTGCCTGATACTTAAATTCCAACTGGCCAGAATTTAACTCTTAATTTTCAAGATCCTCTCCCAGGTTCTCTCTAAACCAGTCCTGTTCAGCTCCACAGCCCTGGACAGGACACTGCACAGCATTCCCCAGAGCACTGGGGGACCGGATCCCACCCAATGTCAGCACCCCCAGGAGCAAGCAGCCAGTACAGCAACCAGGGTGCTCCCTCTTCACCTTCCCCTGCAGGGTGCTCCCTCTACACCTTCCCCTGCCAGGAAAAGCTCTTTTCACCCTTTCCTGTAGGTTCTTAGCAGTCAAAGTTTAGTGAAGAAACCAGAGCAAAGGGAAGCAGGGCAAACGTTGTGAAGCAACAAGCTGGAGGTCCCGGAGCAGGCTCTAATGCTGGGAGTCAAGGGTTAGAACACACCTTGGCATTACTTTCCCAGGATCAGACAAAAGCCTGGAAAGCAAAGGGCAAAAAACCCAAATATAAGTAGGCAGCACTCAAACCAGCTAGGAACCATCCACAGAGACTGTAATTATCCCGGTCACAATGGGGAATACCTGACAGTTGCCTTTAAACATCAGTACAGGGAAAACTCTTCTGGCTCATGATTTTTTTCACAGCAGTGATAAGGGCTGAGCTGTGGGGATAGTGCAAAGGGTCTACGTGTTTCATGAAGTTATCTCAAAGGGAACAGATGTGCTGAGATCAAAGAACACTTACTAGCTCAGCCACTCTGGTGTCTCCTTTCTGCCATGTACCCATCTGCTTTTCCCAACAAAACTGAAAAGACTGACAGGCTTTTAGGCTCCTATCCTACACTGAACACATTAGGCCTAATTCGCATTTCTGCAAAATCTCTGCAAGCCTACAGCCAGATCCTTTAACATTCACCATGTCTCACATCTGCGTTGCAAAGTGGAACTGGTGTGCCCAGCACTGGCAGACCAATGTGTGCCTCATGGCCTTCAACAACCACACACTAGAACAGTACCCTATTGGCTCTAAGGTGCATTGATACCAAGAATTTGGGTTTGTCCAGGGAAGGAAAAATCTAGTATTTTAAAATCCTTTTACGTCTGTCACATCACTAAACTATTCTGCAACGCTCTTTGCTTCATTAACAGCTCCAAAGGCTGATATTCTTAACACTTTTAGCTCTTCCAGAGATCACCAAAGGAGCATTGGTCTTAGCACCACAAGGATGCTGCACATCCTCCTTCAGATTGAAAATGCCACATGGCCGTATGACAAATCAAGCATGTTCCTACATATGCAAATGGAAGTGCATGAGGACACGTGTGCTGTGGTTTTGTACAAGGCTCCACACGTGTGAAATGACCCGACAAGAAAGATAACCTCTGTAGTGGTGAATAAGGCTTCATCCTCAAGAATTATGGACTAGATTCTCAACTGGCATAAATCAAACCACAGGTCTACGCGACACCAAAGGAACAATACATAGTGTCTGACAAAGTGTTGTAACATGAAATCAAAGAAAGAGGCAAACATATAACTAGAAAACTGGTTATTCTTCAATCTCCTTCCTTCCCAGCTCTGTATCACACACAGATGTCCTAAACATCATCTCCTCTCTTCTTTGAGGCCACACACTTGTATTCTTCCCAGCCCCACCTGCTCCTCCCACAAGAAGTTAGCTACCAGCTTGACAAAAGCACTGGAAGGTACCATTCTCCTTAGCACACAGCTTGTGCTAACTCGGATCTGATCATATCAAGCTCCAAAAGAATCAGCATCTTGCTGCTCAAAACAAGAACTTGCATCAGCCCCTCCTGTGTGTTTCCTAGCCCTGAGAGCAGCACTGCTGGGAAGGGCCACCAGCCCTACACTAGCCATTTCATACTCTGGAGTGAATTACTTTAATTTTTATTTTATTATTTTTTGACGTTCAAAGTCTACTTTGAACACAGGCAGACTTAGTATCTTATCAAGTTATTTTATTTTAGGAAAACATGTGGTAGATTAATTTCCATTAGAAAAGCATCAATTTAAACAGATCTTTGGCTGGACTTTCAAATTGTTCCTAATTAATATTCCCTTTGAAATCTATCAACTTCCTTTGCTACTAACCTAGCTTTTCTGCATCAGAATATAAAAAACTGGTATTTCAAGAAAATGTCACTTTTGCATGTAGAGGCATTAGATACCACTTTGTTATCAGGGTCATTTTTAAAGACAATTTTAATCCTCCTCTCTGAAGGTCTGCCAGGGCATAACTTTCTCCCCTTATCTTCCTATTCATACTGCTCTGTTACACAGGTGTAATTTCTTTCCCACATTTCTTTACTCCATGGCTTGATAGTTTTTAATGAGCCTTTCACACCTGTGGTTTTATCTAGTATTAATTCCACACCCTCAGTTCCTCTCCCTGATGTACAGATCAGGTTTAACCACACTGGTCCTCTGCTAGCACAAAACCAGTGCAAAGATTATGGTGCCAGACTTTGTTTTCCATATAAAACTGTGTCAGTCATGACTACAAGACAGTGCCTTGGTGGCCGGTGCATAAGCTAATTTGGTGTCTCAGTCAGGTTTCTAGCAGGCAATTTTCCCTAATCACAAACCCACTTATTGCTGGCGGTGGGAAAGCTTTTTGACTGAACGGAACTGGAAATCGGGCTCCTCTTCACAAAGCTGTTTCTGGGGCAGAGCTGCCATGTGTCATGACGTTAGTGCAGCAAGGAACAAACTTTTCCGCCACAGCCCATCAGGGAGGTGGGTGAAATCTGGACAGCCCCAGCAGCTGAGCTGGTGCCTTTCAAGAGAACCATGTTCCAGGGAGTACAAATGGAGAAACTGGGACATGACTTACAACTTGACAGGGAAGGTGTCTGCTGACAATGAATGAACCACCCCATGACTTCAAGCTTTGTTGGGGGAAAAAAAAAAAAAAGAGACAAATTTTAAGTGCCATGGAAATAAAAATACCCTATCACCCTATCACTTCATTTTATCCTGTCACTGAACAAATACAGTGCCTGTTTCTAAGACTACTTTTCAGATAGCCACACGATTTCTGAACAGGAAATCCACAGTGCCAAGCACTGACAGAAAAATCACTGCCTCTAGCTATTATCTAGTCATATGGAAAATATTTGACTGAGGAAGTAAAGTCCTTCATTGGACAGCCTGAGTGATAAGCTGCAGGCAGAAAAAGCAGAATCAAATCACTGTCAAACCTACATTCACTTCCAAGATATGTGAGCATCCTACTTGAGCTCAGTAAAAGTCATTTTGCCAACAGGCTTTGAGCCTGTTGAAAAGAGATAGAAGTACAATGAAAGGAAAAAGAGGATTTTTAAATCGAGCACTGAGAAGTACCAGAAGATGCCTAGAACCTGCCCTGAAACTACGAAGTCAGGAACATCCAAGGAGGAAAATACATTGATTATACCCTAGGCTTGTACTGTGACAAGGAACATTTGGTTTTGCCCATTCCTAACAGGTAGAGGTCTTGCTGGCAAAGTCCTGAAGGTTTTGCACTTCTGCTATGTGTTGCTTGCTGGGGTGTCTCATCTTTCTTTCCCCGAAACAATGTTTATAGACTTCACATATGTTTTAACACTTCTCAAAAATTACTTTGCAGAAAACAGGCTTTCTTCCTCAGCTTTCCACTGTATTGCAGCTAAACCCAAGTAGAACAACAGCTACACACTAAGTCTTTGCAACTCAGCCCTGCTTCTCCTTCCCAAATTCCCTGCAGAGCAAGACCAGACCGTCACTAGGTTCCAAAGGCATCAAGACCATTGCAACATTTAACAGGTTGTATTTTAAGCAGTGAGCACTGAACCAGGAAGAAAGAATTTAACTCCAGCTGCTGCAGCAGCAGAACTGCATTAAAGACAAATTTGTGCCAGGAGCTCAAGGTGTGAGTTACTACCATCTGAATACTGCACCTTCCCTCTTTCATTATGAAAGGAAGTGCTTGAACAGGAGCATCATTTTATTAAGCAGCGCATACTGCTCACTGTAGTATACACAGCATCACAGTTATCATGCTCCACTTCACAGCATTAAAATTAACTATCCTCCAAGCAGGAGAAATCTTCATATCAAAGATTCAAACACTACAGGCTTCAATGCTGCCAAAAGAGATTCTTTTAATTTTTGATATGCCTCTAAATAGTCCAAGACTTTACAAGTCACAATGGAAAATGAATCAGACTTTGATTCCTGAAACAGGCAGAAGTCACTAAAAGAGCCCAAGCGAACAGCAGTTTTGAAAACCCAGACATGGTAGACTTTTCACAGAGCCTGGCAGTGATCTGTGGAGTAGAGGATGAATTTTAAATGAACCAGTGCTTCTCCACCTGAATATTGAAACACAGGAGCGACACAGGAAAAGAAAGGGATCCCTAGGACCATGTAAAGCACCTCAACTCCCAAGATCCAAGACCCAAGGCAGGGGCCTGGTAAGACAAGGGACACACACAGAGCAAACACCCCCTTCTACCCTCAAGTACTCACCCATTCTAAATCTTACTTCTGTTACTGATTTACGTGTAGAGGTTTTGTCCTCTCAGGCTGAAATTCTCCACTGGAGACCCAGGAGTGGGAGACAGAGCCTAATGGCATCCTCTGCTCAGCTCATACCTCCCCCAGGGCAGCCAAAGCCCTGAGCAGCACCGGCACTGCAGCCCGTCCCTTTGGTACTGGGGGGGACCACAACATCCAGCACCTGTTCTCAGAGCAGACACTGAATAAAACATCCCCTTAAATGAGGTACAGAGTTTCCTTAAATCCTTTTCAACACAAGACCCAAAACATCAGATCACCTGCATGGACACTGTCTATAAAAACCTGTACAGAAGGAAACAGTATTTCTATAATAAGATGCTGTTCAGCCACTAGGCTTCATCTTTTCTCTTCAAACTTAATTTCTACCCTTCCTACCCTTAACTATAGCCTTGCTCACACCGTGTGTTCACTGCAGAAGCTATACACAAATCAGAAGCTGGCCAAATTGATCCTAGTCTCCCAAGACGGAGTCTTGCCGTGCTCTGTCCCCTCGGCACAGGCAGTACCCAATACCAGAGTGCCACCTATAGCTATTTCACATGACTTCGCAGCAAAGCAGAGTAGAAAATGCACACGCATGCTCATTCCCCTTCCCAGCATTAGCAATACCTCCCAGAGAAACTTCTGTCATTAAATTATCTTATCTTCCAGACCTTAATCGTAGCAAGAGATGTAACAATAGCTGCCCTAAGAGGGGCTTTACTTCCCCCGGAGTGAGAGGCAGAGCGTTGGGAATAACACCCCTTTCCCCACTCTCCCCTAAAAAGGAGAGGCAGAGCATATGCATAAAGCCCACTGATTTCTGCTGAGGTGGCCCAAAGCCAGCTTATAAAACAGGCTTGTTACAGCTGTAAGAATACATCTTCTAATTTAATACTGCACGAAAAGATGCTAGAACAGGTTTGCACTCTTTGCACAGAGCAACAAGATGGAAATGGCATTCTCCCCTCAGTGCACAACTCGGGACCAATAAATGAACCACCTCCACCAGCCCTTTCCAAGGGAAACAGAGGACCTGGGGAGGTGTTTCACAGCAGTGCTGAGCTGACCCCTCTGGACAGAAAGTCTTATGGCTAACCCCAGCAACGTAGCCTGAGGAAACAGGTTTTGAACAGGTGATGTGGCAGATGGCACCCTTGTCCCCTTCAGCTTCTGCCACTGCGTCAACCCATGCTAGCTGTGGCCAGTAAATCTGCACAGCCACCCTGCTCCTCGGGCACACCCGAGCACTGGCGCTGCCAGGCACGGAGCGAGCTGCCAGTGGCAGTGCTGATTCCTCCACTGTCCCCTTGGGGTCACAGCACAGCCCTCTCCACATGAGTGATTACAGGCTCTGCTGCATGCTTGGCTGTAGTGGAGAATATATCCACAAACCCTAGCCAAGCAAAAACTCCAGCACTTCAGAGTCAGACAACCCCACCTACACATCCCAACCAAGCCAGCAAAGTCAGGTGTCTGCTGGCTTCTGGTGTCAGAAACTGCCAAGAAGCAGCTACACAGATATTTCCAGGGGTTGCATTCACCATTCCCACCCAGCCATGCTCCACCTAGGAACACAGAGGGAATCTTCCTGCCAGGACTCAACTCTGCAGGGAGATCCTCTGATCCCATGCTAACACAGGTATCTAACAGGGTTCCTCTGTACCCTTTAAGGGACCACACAGATTCTTGTTAGTAGTTGGTGAGCTTCTACCAGCCTCTGTGGCCTCACTGTGGGACCACACGCACATCCACTGCTGCTGGTGGTGCAAGGGACACACACAGCAGACCACACAGGAGAGGAAGAGGCCTCTCCTCTTCATCACAGAGCTGCCTTGTGGGAAGGTCCACCATGAATATGCAAGGTGGCACAAGTGAAGCAAGATATGAGAACAGGCTGCTCCTGTTTAGACTTGCTGGTTGGTAGCATGTATTTTGATTAATAGTTAATTTATTAGGGTTTGGCGTTTACACATGCCACTGGCAAGGATCCAGAACCGCATCACTAGAGCAGCTCAGTCCTGCCTAACTGGAAGGTAAAGCCCAGAGCAGAGCCTAAACATGTACAATGATGGAGAGACATGCAGAAACCACTGCTTCGGTGGAAACAGTCAACGAGTACTGGCCACGGTTTAGAAAGCTGCTCTGTGCAAATTTCAGATAAGGCAGTTAAATTAGAGCATGTTTCACACAAAGCTACAAAACAAGTTTTTACTTACTCCGGGGGAAAGAGTATTTTTCGCTAAGGAGCTGATGAGCAGTTGTGGGTTGGTTTTTCTTTTTTTAAAGCAGGTTGATGATGAAAAAAATCTCAGAACAGTATGACTATCATGAGAATGATTTCTAAAGCAGGAAGCATGACAGCTCCACACCCACAACAGCAGAAGCAGCTGCCACATGCAAGTTGTCAGCCACACACTGCAGGTCTGATCCTGCTCTACCTGAAGTTACTTGGAGCTTTGACATTGTCTTCAATGCAGTGAACTGCACAATGCAGAATTAGCTAAAAGCCCAGTATGAGAGAGGAAAAACAAATGGGTGGTATCACCCACATTAGAAGGTATTTCACATCCTCATCTCAAAGCAGGAACTGCTCTGATGGAGCCCAACCTGAACAGAAGTACAAGGATCACCCCGACTTATACTCAGGATCTGCAGTGCTATGAAAGGATCTCACCAGTAAGAAATACCAGTAATTGAAACAATCTCTAACCTCATCTGAAGTTCCCTGCAATAAGACTTCAGTGCCTCCCAGATTCTCCCAGAAGAGAAATTTCATCTTGATGCTAAAGAAAAAAAAAAAAAATTAAAATCAGAGCAGGTTGTTTCATTTTTATCTGGAACATTTCCACCTGCCCACCTCTTTTCTGCACAAAGCCTTTCCAAGTTCAGTGGCAGTCCGTGCCTGGCTTTAAGCACAGGCAACGGAGGAAGCTGCTGGGTGTCAGGAAGATTTCCATAGCCGCAGGGGAAAGCCAGACCCACTGCTCCATCTGAGAGAGGAGCAGGACCAAGGGCAGGTGACTGTAGTGGTGGGGCAGCAGTCACAGCCTCTGACCCTGCTGCTCCACAAACTCAACTCTCCAGGAAAGCATCTGTGGCAGCACGACCCAGATGGGGGACGCATTTTGACTGCATTTGGAAAAGCTTGGAGCAACTCTACCTTACAAAATGGCAGCAGCCAACTGGCAACACCCCACCATCCCCAAGGCAGGGCAGCATCTCCCCTGCTTGCAGGGGTTCCTAGCGAGGTGAGAACCTCTCTTTTACAGAGGTCAGGGCAGCAAAGCAACTATTCCCAAAAAAGCAACAACTCAAAGCAATGCCATAGCCTGTCTCACACTGTGAAAGCAGCAAAAGCAACACAGGAGGGGGAAAAAGGAAGTTATAGGGATTACTCCACTTTGGGCACTGCTACATGCTGTAAATTTCTGGGTACGGGTCAGTGTACCTCCAGTGCTACATGGGCTACCTTGTCATGGGGCTCTGGATTCCCATCTGAACTGAGGATGTGCTACACAGCATAAAATATGCTAAGGTATTTTCAATGCAGAGAGCTTTCAGCGCTGTAAGGAACAGCCTTGCTTTCCACACATTAGCACATTGAAATCTGTACAGCAAGCCTGTCAAAGCAGCTGCTCTCTGGCTCTCCTACACCTCTCCTCAGATGGAAGAGCTTCAATTATGTGCATGTCTGTAGGATTTTAACCTTTTGCCTTCCTCTAGGGTATGAAGATCTGAGGCACTCATCTGTTCATTTTCCTACAGTGGTTCAATGCAAAAGGTTGCCCTCAGAGCTTGTTTTTCACAGCAGGGGTGTAGGAGTACAAAACCAGAAAGCTGCTGATTCCCTGTCCCTACATTTTCAGACTGGCAAGACAAGTTATAGAAAATATTTTCTAGAGGAATACAATCAACCATAGAAAAAAATAGTAATTAAAAGTAAACACAATGTCCAATTTTACTTAATTTTATAGAAGACCTCTAAGATATTTACATATTTAAAATCTTTAAACAAACACACCTACATCCTGTGATTTTCAGAAGGAAGCACGGAACATCCTTCATGAATAATAGGCAGGAACATTTGTAGCCTAACTCAGTTTCTGCTTAAGATACCACAGTACTGGCCATGCTAAAAGGACTAACTCCCACTGATTTCAGAGAAGTAACTAAATTAGAGCCAAAACAGGGACATCAACATGTTACCTTAACATGCAGTCACCTCCTGCTTGTCTCTCGGTCACTCTGGCAACATAATCAATTATCACCATGCTCAGATTAGCTCCCATTTCTAAACAAATACTGGAAAGGTGAATCTTTTCCCCTAAAAAGATTCTACAGGTTAATTAGCAACATGTACTAAACACTTGTAATCCACAGTTGTCTTCCAGAAAAAATAGATTCAAGGAGCTGTCGGTTCAAATTGTCAAATCTAAACTACTTGACAGTGTATTGAACCTTTAACCTTCTGTTGAGAGCAAAAGATACAGCAGACACACATGTAAGTCTAATCAGAAATGCCAGACAGTAAGACAGCATAAAGTCTGGGTTTATATGCACCAGAAATACATGCACAATTCTTTATATGCACAGGAAGCACAGCGGTGTAAGATAAAATTTCCTGCAAGAATTTTTTAGTTACCTTGACCCTGATTTTTGTAATTGTCCCTAATACTTCCAGTAACTTCAACAGGTTGTAAGATCAGAGGACTTGTAGAAATGGCACTTCAGCGGTTGAAGCATTCACCTGACATGCTTTAACACAAAGAACAAATGAAAAAAAATAAAAATCCAGTTTGGAACTTGAGGAATTATCCTGCTCCAGAGCTAGCAGGATGAAAAAGGAGCCAGAAGGCCTAACTCAAGTGCCAAGAAGTACATCGGTGGTGTCACACATCTTCTGGGAGATGCAGCTTGCATCAGGAAGCTAGTTAGAAGAGGCACATACGACATGGAGAGTCAAGGCTGGAAATCAGTGTAGTTCAGCTTCACATGACGCTTGAAGCCCGCGATCTGCCCCACGTTAGTCGGTCTGTGGCAGACTGCTGACATACCGGCTTACATGCTCTTATGGAACAAACTGAGTCATGCTGCTAAGACTTGAAAATAAACGTTTGGTTTTTTTCCAAAAAGCTCTGCATTCTGCAGGCGGTACATCCAATTTCATAAAGCTGAGGCTCAACAATACACACGCTTTTTGCCCCATTTTGCCCCCAAGATTCCCTTCGTGTGCCAACTCACTTCCGCATGCAAAACGCAGTTATGAAACAGACAGCTACATGCACTCAACTTTAAGAAAAGAGTTAAGCCTTTTCTTAAAGGCCTCTTTATTTTTAAACTCCTTCAAAACATAAATTAATTTAAACAAATCAGATGCAAAACAGATGCATTTTAAATTAGCATATATTTTACTGTATCAATCACAGCAACCTCATACAGTAAGATACACAAAAATAGACCATGGTATCACTTCAATTCAACACAGTTTTGTACTACAGTACTCCATGACATATATACACAGGACTTTTCTTTTCCAAAGCAAGTATAGTCCCTGCTATGTTCACCGTAAAAATTACGTGGCATCACAGTTTTAGTTATTCACTGTAGTGTGAGTAGCCATATGGAAATTGAACTAGTGAACTAGAAGATACACTGTATAGCAGCCAAACAGGCATGACACTTCAGAAGATGAACGAAAACAAAATAACCACCAAAATGGAAACCACCCTTACACTGTATTTTAATAGTAAAATTGGTTTTGAATTCTGCACTATATACATAACTTATCTACATGTGTGTCATATTTATATATTTATATATATATTTATAAAAAATCCATAGAAGATTTTGAAAACCTTAAAATCATTCACCTAAACAATAGTCACCCCAACTTTCGTGGTCAGCATGGCAATACTTGCCAAATCGTTAACGTTCAGCTGCAGTCACTTGATTCAGAACTTTCCCTGATTGATAAACACACACCATCCACTTTGTTTCTTAGTGCAAACTGTACAGTAACTTATTGTTCTCGGCCCTCTATAAGACTCAGGTTTCACCTTATTTCCATAATGCTTCTGACACCCATTTATGGCTAAAATTATTTTAGCTATTTTACAACATTACCCTATATAGCTTCCCCCTCTAACTACCACAAGCCTCCCCCCCCCCCCCCAAAAAAAAAAAAAAAAAGAAAAAAAAAAAAAAGACAAACAATCATTCATGCATGTTTCTGTCACACAGGGATCAATGGACATTTAAGTTTAGAAGCCTAGACCCTAACAGTGTTTAAAAAAAACGTAAGTGAATAATTTTAGTGCAAAGTGGACTACTTAGTTTACATCTCAGCTAGAGTTCTTTACAGATATTTTAAACACATTTCATTCTGTACATTAGATTAGGTTGCTTGATAACTTTGTTCTAACCAGCTACTTGGAATAAGGAATTTAGAAGGATTTTTGTGGATTTCCTTTTAATAAAAAAACTAAAGCCTATTCATAACCAGGTGGTGTCTGGAGGTCAAACTGTACAGAACCTAGCACAACGGAGTCCTGGTTCTCAGCTAGGGTTCCTATGTGCTACAGTAATACAGATAAATATTATTATCTGATTCACATCCATAACTGATGGGTTTACTTTGAGTCACAAATGAGCTCTGATTTTTAACCAGGCCAGTGCTTTACTTGCTGGACTACACTACAGACTTTGCAGTGAATTTAGAAGCAAGCGGAATTTTTATACTTACAATTTCCATTACGACAAAGGAAGAGTGTGCACTGAGAACCAAAATCCTGAATTCCTAGACAAGACTCCACTTAGACTAGCAGTAGCCTTATCAGAAGGGAAAAAAATGTCAGATTAAGAAACCAAAAATTGATCAGAGCCAAGAACATCAGTCTGCCACAGCAACTATAGTAAGCTATGAAAATACAGTACAAGGAAAAACAAAAAGTCACCTGAACAGATAACCCAGAGACCTCATAGTTATAATGATTCTACCACTTTTAAGAACTCAACATATTAAATATTTATTAAAAATAAACTGTTTCCAAATTACCTATTTACAGTACAAAGAACAGTACTTAATATATGTGCAACAGAAAGTAAAGAAAATCAGTACTTGTCTGGAAGAACAACACTCTAGGCATAATTTAAGTGACATGAATACAGGTTCACCTTTTAAAAATACCATACAGTAAAAACCAGCAGGATGATATTGGCAACACCAGAAAATAAAGCACGCATTGTCCAGATTCAGATTATATAAGCTTGAGATAAACAACCGGGAGTTAAGGGGAGAAGGAAGAAACATAAAGATGAAAGGAAGAGACACTGTGGTGTTTGCATTTTGGAGATCAGGAAATGCAGACACACTTCAAAAAATAGTCCTTGTTGGCAAAACAAGCCATTCACATATTTCTTGCACATTTTGAAGTCATACTTTATCAAAAACGGGCAGTAGTTTCATCACTCATAGAAAATGAGAGTCTTAATCTTTAGACTTCATTTTCAAGCCCTGCATGGTTTTATTTGGACGAGGAGATGACTGCAATGTCATAGAAAGGTGTGATGTCACTTCTCTAAAATACAACAGCTGCCAAGTTTTAAAGAAAAATGTGCTCTCCTCCCCCATTTAAATTCAAAAGTAATGATCATTTATGAGTGACCTAAATCATAGCAGCATGAAATCAAATGTATCTGCAGCATCTGTGAAGCCACAAAAAAAATAAAATCAAGAACTGGCACCTGATCACTGAACCATGGTTCCAAATATTTGGACGTGTCGTTTTGGTAAGAGGTCAGTGTTATTTTCTTATCAGTGGAGTCAGAACGTTAGTTAGGATAGCCTTTCCCCCTCCGAGACAGACTAACCAAGTCTATCTATAAACCACATGGGACAGCTGGGATGATTTATAGTTTAACTGATTATTAGGCATGAATCTGTGAAGCTCACTTTTCCTACAGCAGGGATCGTAATAGTAAGCATTGAGGCAAGTGTCACACGAGACTTTTGAGCAAAACGTGCAAGTGTTTGCAGCTCCAGATCGGTTACAGAAGCCGCAGCGCGAGGTGCCTGAAGGTTTGGATTTTGAACTGAACTGAGCAGCTCTCTCTTGACTCTGAGTCTGTGACGTGTACTGAGATTTCTCCCTTAAACCAGACGCAGGAGACAAGCCATCGTTTGGAAGTGGTTTGATCAAATAGGTGCTCTGTTTCACAGCTGGATATTCCTGCCTAGAGTTGAATAGATTGTCACACATTTGGCAAACAGAAGTGCCACAAGGTACACCACAGTTTTGGCACTTGAGGGAAGCTGTCTCTTTGGCTAGGTGGGTGCGTTTGTGGTAAACGGGGTTGGCATCATTTTTTAACAGCCACACATCAGGCTTAATAGCATCTTGCCTTTTAAAATTTAACATACTTCTAGAATCAGGATCAGTATATAAATCTAAGTCCTCTTGAGCAGAAAAATAGGAGCTGTAAGGGACATTTGTTCTTAGCATGCCATTGTGATGAGATGACGTTGGCAAGAATTCATCTGAACACCCATGCGGGGAGCTTGACACTGTCAGAAGGGAAGGCGATGGACGGATAATTTCATCTTTGATGTCATCTTCCGCATCAACTAAAATTGGTTCTTTCCTGAGACTCAGCGAGCTCATCAAAGGTGGTTTCTTACTTTCCCAGTAATTATCATAGGTGTCCACTGATTTAGAAGGCTTGCTCACCTTTGGTTTGAAATAATCTTTAGAGGCCCGTTCGCTCGCTGATTTCTGGAGAACCATTCGTGCCATGGAAGTGTTTAAGTTTTCTTTGCACTCTGTGCGCCGTTTCATGGCTTCCGAGCAGCCTCTAACATCTTCAGTGCTATTTTTTCGTTCGTTTATGACATCAATCTCTGAATAACCTTTATCTTTCACTTGCAAGTGAATTTCAAGAAGCTGCTCACATTCCACTTTGGCCAGAAAGAGTTCAAATGAAACCATTTTCACTTGAATGGCATCAACCTGCTCTTTAAGCTTATACATTGTTCCCAGTTCTTGAACATAGCCCATGTAGTTCAAAATCTGTCTTACATCATCTTCAGTTAGGGCAGACTTTACATAATAAACAAAGGGTCCAGTGTAGGTCTAAGGAAGGGAGGGGGGGGGAGGGAATAAAAGGGAAACTAGGTTACAAATTCAGTAGTGGACCAGATGTTCAGATAATTCAGTGACAGATACTATATAATTAAATAGATTAAATACCACAGTGAACACAAGCAACTCCTGTGGCAAGATGAACTCCATTTCCGCATCCCTCCTGTTCAGCAGATGGAAATTCTGCATGAGGCAAATTCAAAGTAGGAAAGTTTTCATTCAAATTAAAATCCCGATTAGCATAATGTCCTCTGTGTTGATTTAAATTTATATGCTACACACTGACATTAACTTTTATATGTACCAGACATGTTCGCATTTACAAGCAAGCCTACCATGAAAGGTAAGAAGGCAGAGAATTCATGTATTGCCCCTGGACAGGAGATAGCTAAAGATAACAGGAACACAGAATTACTGCAGGAGTACCAAAGTCCTCTTCAACTCAGCTTTAAATATACTTGAGGTGCACACTTCTTTATGCACTACTACTATGCAACTTCAAATGTGTGTTTTATTTAATTTTATACTGGGGCAAGAACTTCCACTGAAAAAAAAGCTCCCAAAACAAAGATAAAGTTTGTGTGAGTTGAAATGTCCTGAGCACCCGGCATACCTGAGGTATGTTCTTAAGCCAGTTCAAACTGTTCGGGACTGAAGGCATGAGTAGCCTGCCCACCACATCTTTGTACACAACAGGTACTGGACCCACAGTGCACAACCAAAGTCAGTACCGGCAGTGCATCAGGAGATATCCTCGATGGATCAGCCAACGTTTCAAAGGCCAGAACTTAAGCCTAACGATGAAGCTGATTTATGGAAAGATCTTGAAGCAAGGTAGCTTCCCCTTGGGGAAACAGAGAACTCTCAAATGTCCTAGGAGCATTCAAATTCTCTGCTAAATAGTGAAAAGGTGTCTTTTTAAGAAAAAACAAACAAAAGCACTTATCACTAGTGCACACAACCTGCAAATCATTTCAGACACCTATAACAGCAGTGTTTTTATCCAACTTTCAAGTCTCAAAAGAGAACTCAAAACTGTTCTCGTAAGTCACCTAGAGCATTCAGTACTGAAATGCAGCAGTTCTGAATACGTATATAAGAACAGATAAAACATAAAATACAAAAATCAACAGCAGAGAACTCACTATCTGACTTCCAGCAGTCAAGCCGAGCAATATACAAGTTCCCACCTTTTTTCTCTGAGATCCTGTCACAGGTAAACAGCTTGAAAGTACACTAAAATCAAACCTTCATGAATTGAGAACTGACAAGCAGATGAAAGACATTCTGGAAACAATTCTTTCAGAGAAGTTCCTTTACCATTATCATATAACTTGTGGAAACCTCAGCAGAGCATCCAACTGGACAGCAAGCATTGGATGTTAGTATTTGTGCTGCATTAATAGCCGTTGCAAGACAAAAGTCAAACTTGGAGTAAGCGTACAGACAACTTCACTACTTGCCCTAGTGAAAACATCTCCAAGTAGAAATTAAGACACTGTAGCAGGGTAGGCCGAACAAAAACCTTAAATAAGTTTTTCCTCTTTTTTATAGTTATATTATAAATGCAGATCTAATACTTGTATTTCTGCTCTTGGGATACTCTCACCAGCACAAACTTCACTTATTTTACATAGAAACTTTCCTATGGCTTCTGTTTACCAACGATATAGACAAATATACATATCATGATAATAGGTGGGAAAAAAAAAACCAAAAACAACCTTTAAAGGAAATGCATGAAACGCATGAAAAGAAAGAAAACCAAATCATGCTCTCACTATGGCCACAGATAAAATGTCTTACCTTAATATTTTTGAACTCCTTTTTCCAGGGGTAAAGAAAGAGATTAATTCCAATTGTCTCGAGCATGCTGAATGCATTATGGAGAGAATGTAAACTTGAGGATTTCACAGATCTCAGTGAGTTTTCAGCCATCTCGTAAAATTTTATCACCCGGAATCTATAAAAGGGATCAATTTTGGGAAGGCAAAGTAAGGCTGCCGCTGCCACTCGCAAATACTCATCATTAATAGGACGCTGCTTGTTATCAGAGGCATTCAGTTTGCATTCATGGAACTGTACATACTTCCTAAACAAATCGTCTTTATATTTTGTATCCATTGAAATCAGTTTTTATCTCACACCTGGGCAGCTACCTGGTCTCTTTCATGGTTATTCGGCAGTAGGTTGATTATCTGGCATTAAGAATCTTCAGTAATGGCAACTCTTCTGGAATAAAAATTGAAAACAAAGACAAGTTATGACATTTGCATAAATCCCAGATGTCCACAGCATCTATCTGCTTGACAGAATTCTATAAAATGGCTCACAGAGCAGCAGCTCCCACAACAGCCTCTTTAGGTTTCTGACAAAGCACGAGTCTACAGAAATGCTGTTGTCCTGCTTTTCACTGTCATTCTTTACCATTATTCCAGTTATCTGCCTAAAACAGCACAACAAACCTACGTCTAGTGAGGCACTGAAAGTCTGATACAGTAAAGCTGGTGGAGGTTCAACCCCAGGAGCAGCACGAGTTTTTAGAGTCTCTTATCTGCATTTGATTTTGCCCTTTCAGTTCAAACAACTTACACAAACGTTTTAATCAATCACTGCTTTCTGGTTTGGTTTGGGTTTTTGTTTTTTTGCCCTGCGCAGTGACCTCAAGATTAAAAAAAAAAAATCCCACAAAGAAGTTTCATTCTGCTCAACTTGGGAAAGCATCTACTTTTTTTGTTCCTCTAGTGGCACAGGACTGCCCCTAGACTGAGTCTATTTCTAACATTATCTAGGCTTTTGACTCATACCCCAGCTGAGGGCACACCCAGGCCATCCTTTCGCTGGGACAACTCTGCAGCCCTGCTACAGAGAACACACTCCCCTGGTCACTGCAAACTACAGCTAAAGTTTCAGCTGAATTCGGGCAGCTGCAAAGAAGGCTGTAATGATTTCAGTACCATCGAAATCTGCCAGCTTTAGCTGCTCTATTTGAACAGAGCAAAATCATTCTGTTTTTACATCACATATTTTTGTTTGCAGGGATAGTTGCTTTTAGGTATACACCAATCTACATTTTCACTTCACTGAGCTCATAGACTACACAGAAAAAGCTGGTGACAAAAGAAGCTACCTAATGCTACTTTACCAAAGCCTAGATAGTTAACAGGCCAACAGACTCCATCTCAACTGCCTGAAGAACTTGTGATCAAAAAGCAGACCACAGGCTTTGTTTTTTAAATGAAAATACAATCTAGCCCTTTTGGACTTCCCAGCTGTGAACCAAAGGGAGAGGAGGCAGGGGAAATCAATACGCTGTTCCAATTGTAGTCAGTCTGAAACAGCACTTCAGAAAAGATTTTCCACCCAATATTAATTGCAGCTGCTAGAATACTGATCGATGCCCCCACAAACGCCTGGTAAAATGAAAAATGCTGTTCAGAGCAAAACTAACTGAATGAAAGGAGCCATAATGTGAAATACATGGCGGAGGGGGACAGGGGAGGAGGAGGAAACAAACCACAAACCAACAACCAAGAGACCAGGAAAACAAACAAACAAAAAAATCAACAGCCTAGCAGTTAATACTACTTGATGAAAGGCTAGACTTAATGATAACACCACGTGGAGAAGTTAACTAGCAGTTCAATTCCTGCTCAAAGGCACACTGCTCTCGGTCTTTCCACAATCAGAAATCACATTGATGTCAAGAGACAATCTGTGAATCACAGGAAATGTGGAGTTCTAAATTAACATCTGAGCATAAGGGACAGGAGTAAATGCTTCTCTCTCCCCAGATCTTTCCTCCTTAAGTTGTGCAAGATGGAAGTCTTTGGACAACAACTGAATGCCTGTTCTCTAGCAAGAGGGGTTCCATGAGAGAATTTCTGAGAAAGATCTTTGTCTGGCACATCAGTAAAACACCCCCAGGACAAGGAATGATCCTGTGCTGCCAAGGAGCTGGATTAAATGTTACAGTTCTTCCACAACCATAGTTAATAACTGCTAAACAAAAGCGCCTGGTTACACATATGAGACATCGCGACTAGGGAAGTCCTCAAACGAAAGCCCTTCATTAAGGCCATACGGTCTGTGACACTCAAAGCCACTGCCAGTTCCAATTTTGATTTGCAGTTTTTACACCAATCAGTGCTCACGTAGCCGAAAGACAGAATACGACAAGCCAAAGAGGCCAGGAAGCCCTCGCAGACCTGCTCCTCACACCCACAGCTTCCAGATGCAAACCAGCCCCTTCCCAGGCAGCCGCCCCAGCACCCAGCAGGCTCCCAACAGCTAATGGCAACGGTTACAAGGCTCAATAACAACCTCAGCATGTGAGCAGGCAGAGATAAATACAGTTTTAAGAAACACAACGGTTGACAGGGCAGATAGGGTTAAAAAGACTGGTTTACTACAAATTATTGACTGAAAACCTTAAGCTTTGATAGAGATCCTTGAATAATAAGTTCTGATCTGAGCCTAGCTTCTGCCAGTGAGACAGTAAGAGCGTTATGTCTCCTGGGTCAGAACCTCAGCTGAAGGAGCCAAGGCTCTCCCTGCACCGCCGGCCTGGCCGGACACGGGCACACCAAAGTCCGTACAGCAGGAGGGAAAAACCATCGGACAGCTACAGCCAGCCGCCAACCCGCGCTCAGGGGAAAGAAAAAAACCCAAGAAACCCAAAGGCAAAGGCTATTTAACAGCAAAAACGCACCCCGCATGGCCAGGGAATCGCCGGCAGGAGGAGGCGGGAACGCCGCACCGGTCCGCGCCCGCCGGAGGCCGCTCCGCCCCTCAGCTCTCACCGAGACACCTGTTACAGAGACACTCGACCCGGGCGGGAGAGCGGAGCCGCGGGCAGAGCCCCGAGACGCCTCCTTGGCAGTCCCCCCACTCCTCCCGGCTCTGTCCGCCGAGCCCTAGGCCAGCCCCACCGGGGCTTCCCGGTAACGGGGCGGAGCACCCGCCGGAGCAGCAAACCCGCCGCCCCCTCTACCGGCAGTGCTACGGCAAGGACCAGCAGAACCACCCCACCCCACCCCACCCGGCAGAGCAGGCCCAGTCCATCCCTCACCGCTGCGCTCCGGGCCGCGCCCGCCGCCCGGGACCCGCCGCCGCTCAGCCGGAAGCGCCCGGTGACCCGGATGGGGATTGCCGACCCCTCTACCCCTTACGGGCTCCACCGACGTCCGCCACAGAGACCACCCCCACCTGGAACGGCTGCGTAGCAGAGCACTAGTGGGGCTGGGCGCGCGCGCGCCCTCACGGCTCAGCCTCCTGGCACCGGCCCGGGGGCTGCCGGCGGGAGGCGGGGGGCTGACAGCGTTGCCCCGGAAGTGGATGGGGGAGCGGAGCACCGCCTCCTGCCGTCGTGACGTAAGTAGGGTGGGGCACGAAGGGGCGGAGAGACTTCCTCCCGGCACGTCCCCGGGAAGTGGCGTAGCCGTTTAATTTCTGCGGGATGCGGCTGCGCGGTAATCGGAGCAGGGTCCGACCCTTACACCGTAAACGGCCTTTGCGTTGGCCTGGTTGGGGAACGGCGGGGACGCTCTTGGGGCCACGCCCCCGCGTCTGCCACGCCCCCCGATCATGGAGGGCGGAACCTCGGCGGCGCGGGGCGGGACCACGCCTGCGCGCGGGGCGCGCCCTGGTTGGCCGGCGGGGCGGGGCGGGGTGCGGTGGCGGTAAGATGGCGGTAGCTGGTGCTGGTGGTTCCTCTCGCTCCCCAGAGCAGCGGCATGACCCGCTGTCGCGCTTCACCTGTCCCGTGTGCCTGGAAGTGTACGAGAGCCCGGTGCGCGTCCCCTGCGGACACGTGTGAGCGGCTGCTGGTGGTGCGGGGGGCTGAGGTGGCAGCAGCAGCGGCAGAGGACCGGAGCTGGGGCGGGCCCACGGGTGCCTTCCCTGGCCGGCGGCTATGAGGCCCTTGGAAGGGAGCCGAAGCTCGACACTTGGCTCCTTCGGGATGGGCAGAGCCGCCGCTGGGGGCCGAGTCTCCGTGGCGGGCGGTGGGGACAAGCGGCTCTGCCTGGGGGTGGGAGGGTCTGTGGACCTCTCCGCGCATCTGTGGCGGCCTGAGGGTCAAACGGGGAAAAGGCAAACCGAAACAGCATGGAAAAAAGCCTTTGCTCTCCCTTTCCCTCCTGAAAGATGTCACAAACCGAGTAGTGGCCAAAAGCTAATAAGGCCGAGCATAATAAACTGGAATCCTCCTTCCATGGACAAGTGTTAACAGGCTGCTGTTGCATTACTTGCCCTGCCTTATAATGCCGTTATCAGGGAGGGTAGAAGGCATGGAAAGGTCTGGGCGTTTATTCTTGTCCAGGAGGGATGTTCTCACTGCCTAATGGTTTTTTTTCTTTTTCTCCCACCTCAGCTTTTGCACGCCATGCCTGCAGGAGTGTCTTAAGCCGAAAAAGCCAGTTTGTGGTGTCTGCCGCAGTACCCTGTTGCCTGGTAGCAGAGCTCTGGACTTGGAAAAGCAAATTGAAACGACAGAAATGGCTTGCAATGGCTGCAATAAAAAAGTACGAAAGTGCATGGTGTGTGCTTGCCTTGCCATGCTGCTTAGAGGCAAATAAAGTGCGCGCCCTTCAGCTATCTGCAGAAGCACATTAAAATGTTTATTCTGATAAGTGCAAAAGATATATTTTAGATAGGCAGCACTCAAATGTTGATATGGGTTTTTTTCCTCGCAGATTTTCATTGTTACTTCTTCAGGAAGTGAATTTCAAATGAAAGTTATTGATTTTAATATTACAGTAAAATATTGCTTCTGTGGAAGTATCTCAGCAGGAGGAATGTTGTAATGAAACAGTGGATGTGTGTGGCCTAAGTAGTATCATAGGATTAAGATGTATATTATTTATTATAGTGCTCTGTTTGGCTCTTATACAGAAATTTATTTGCTTCATTTGAGATAGCTTTGAGTCACAGTTGGTTTATATGGGCGGTGTATTCCACAGACTTACTGTTTGCTGGTGTCCTGCGTGTTGAATACCTGTGTGGCATCCTTCCTGTCACTCCCTTTCTCGTAAAGTTGGCTTCTTAGTGTTAATTGAATGTATGAGACAATATCTTAGCAGATGGCAAAACAGCAAGAAAAGAATTAGATGTACGAAGGTGAGAGTAATAGTTCAGTTTTTCTCACTTTTGGCTTTCAAGATAGTATCTTCATTTAGTCTTCCTTCCGGCTGATAGAAAACTGTAGTGCCTTGAACTACAGATTTCTTTATGGTAAACTTGAATTTTGATTGGTGATTAGTAATCAACCTACACCAAGGTCTGTACTAAAAGCCAGATTGTGTTCCATGTGTTGTCTCTCCTCCTCAGTGACCAGGTAAACTGGCTTTATATGAAACGGATTATACGCTCTAGTATAGCTTAAGAAAAGTGAGCTGTCCTGAACAGTATCAAATCTGTAAAATATTACAGGCAGCAAAGTTACGCATTAAGTAATCTATAACCTGAAAGTTTTTCTGCCTTGCCAGCTGAGGTGTTTGAGTTTTCCTGCTTTATCACTGTCTGCAGGAAGCTACTATGTTTTATGTGTTTACTATTTCTGCTTAAAAGTGTAAAAGCAACTGCAGATAGTGTAAATTAACCGTGCTGTGCAATTGCTGTCTGCACAGATGTATCTCTCCAAGATGCGCAGCCACGTGGCCTCTTGTTCAAAGTACCAGAACTACATCATGGAAGGCGTGAAAGCTGTAACTAAAGAACCACTTCACAACTCCAGGTAACTAACTCTTCTCTTTTTGTCACAAAACCAGGGCTGTAACTGATTAATCGTTATAAAATCTCAATTTTTGTTCTTCTGAGAAGACCTTTTTATCTTTAAAAAAATTTAACTGCATTATGGGGTTTCAAGCAAACTGTAGAATTTTGGAGTAAAAGCAGATTTCATCTCTTTACTCAGTTGGAGTATTAATTGTTTTAATCCTTTCACATTGTTAAAACCTAAGCCTTAATCCTGCATCTTGTCCTGGTTTCTGATGGGATAGAGCTGCTTTTCTTACTGGTAGCTTGTAAAGTGCTGTGTCCTGAATTCAGGATGAGAATGTTGACAACACACTAATGGTTTTAGTTATTGCTAAGCAGTCAAGTCACAGAAGCTGAGAGGGAGCACAATAGAGAGGAGAACTGACCCAAGCTGGCCAAAGGAATATTCTGTACCATAATTGTCATGCTCAGTCTAGAAATGGGGGTTGGCCAGGGGGTGGGGATCTGCAATTGCTGAGCAGTCAGTCATCGGGTGGTGAGCACCTGCATTGCATCACTTTATTTTTTCATATTATTTTACTATCATTATTATTATGGGGTTTTTTTCTATGGCTGTTCTATTAAACTGGTGCTATTTCAGCCTATGAGTATTTTTTTTCCCTTTTTCTCCCTCTTCTCCCTATTCTGCTGCGGGGTGGGGGGTGGTGAGTGGGGCTGTGTGGTCCTAGTTGCTGGCTGGGGGTTAAACTATGACAATCTGACTGCACAGGCAAGCTGTGCTGCTTTCTATGTAGCCCAGGCAATAGACATCTTAAAGATCAGGTTACTCCATAAAAGTAACTGTTTTTTTTTAAATAAGAAATTCATCTTTCTGTCTCTTGATTGTAGTAACTTACAATGAGGGGAAGTCAGAATTGATTGCGGTGCACTCATCTGCTTTGTAATATACTGGGTGGCACCCTGTGCTTAAAAAAAACCCAAACAACAAAACAAGGTGATAAATGTCATTTGTAACATCTTTAGAGGAGCTTTCATTTTGTGTAAATATGGGTGATACTAAGAGTTCCTTAAGCTGTTGCTGGGAATTAAAAAGCTTATTCTTAAAATTAGCTTGCCTTTATGGCATAGGATAAAGACTACTGCGTTGTGTTCTTAAAAGCTGTTAAGACACCTTCTGAGTATTGAATCCTAAAGCTTTTACTTCTAACTTTCTTACAATGTCATCACCTCTTTTTGTCCCCCCAACCAGGAACTTACCAAATCGCTTTACCTTTCCTTGTCCGTACTGCAGCGAGAGAAACTTCGACCAAGAAGGACTAGTCGAACACTGCAAAACACTGCACAGCATGGATGCAAAACAAGTGGTAATAAAAAGTCTTGGTGCAAGAATTGCAATGAAGTCTAGTCTTAAATCCCTTTGAAACAATGAATTAGAGACTTGCTCTTGAAGTTAAGTACATATTTATAATTACTCCTGTTAAAGTCAAATGTGGGTATGCTGTTCATGCATTTCATTTTTACGTAAATTTGATGTTGGTTTCCAATATGTTCTCTGGAGGTGACTTGTCTCTGTTCCTGTTGCAGCTTGGTTACATCCTCCTTTCATATTTGGAAAATGGCAGACATTCAAAATTAATAGGCGCTGTAACAAACATAAAATTAACAAGATCTACTTTAAAAAAAAAAGTCAGGCATTTAATTTTCCCCACTGTTGTTTCCAGCAAGGAGATAACTAGAAACCGTGGGGAAAAGTGCTTGCAAAAAATAGTGTATCGTTCTGTTACTCCCTCTCATGTATAAGGAATTGTGAAACATAGAAGTGAATTTGAAATTTTCATTTATCTGGAAAGTTTTTTTGAATTCCAGATTGTTTTAGAAAGTTCCTTTTTTTTTTTTACCTTGGAAAGAAGTGATGTTTGCAAAAGAGATCAAGGAAACTTTTCTGTTGCAAATAAAAGCTGAAATCTTTTAAAGCAAACCGCTGTAGTCAATTCTGATTTTCAGAAGTAGAGGGAAGAGTAAGCCATTCCAGTTCAGAGGCCTAAGATGTGAATTAAAATTACTTGGAGTTATCTGAGGCTTTTGTATTAAATGTCTCAGCAAGCTAGTTGACATCACTTTGCATATAGAATAGCGATCGTCACAAACCTCCAACTGCAATCTTCCATGCTGTCTCTGTCCTACCCTTTCCTACTGTAGGTGTTAAAGCACTTGAACTGCTGGAGCCGAACTGGCTCTTTTTGTTTGTTTTTCTTGAAGGTTTGCCCAATTTGTGCCTCAATGCCATGGGGAGATCCAAATTACAGGAGTGCTAACTTCATGGAGCACCTTCAAAGACGACATCGCTTTTCATATGATACGTTTGTGGTATGTTTCCTCACCTTTGGAATACAGCCTGATGACTCTTAAAATCCAGCTCTTTATACACAGCCACTGCTGTGAGATCTCATCCATGCAGATGGTATCATGAGAAAAGTTGGATTATTGGCGAGTCAAAGGAGAGACAGCTTTTTATTCTTATTTAGCGTGGTGTTAACCAGTATGGCTGTTGCAGTAAAATAATTTCTCTTCCCTTTGTTCATAGGATTATGATGCTGATGAAGATGATATGATGGCACAGGTTTTGATGCGTTCTTTGCGGGATAAATGAACCAGTGAGAAGATTAACTGTAAACCCCAATCTTCCATGAGGGGGAAAATCCCAGCATCGTCACACTTGGCCCTGTACATCCCAAGATGATCTCAGGCATCCAGAAATACAGAAGACTTCTTAATTCCTATCTCAGTTTCAAATCCTGTTTTGGTACCTCTGTACAACTTTGTCTTTTCTTAACTTGGTCTATACCATTCAATCTCGTCAGCCTAATTTTCTTTCTTGCTTCACAGTTGTAGGTCATCATGGAGGAGGCAAATCCATTTTCCTTTACCTCTGCCTATTTCTTGGTTTCTTTTGCAGTTGCATTCATTTGACTGTCTAAAAACAAACACATTCTCAAAGGAGTGGCCTGAACTAGTGCATAAATATCTCTTCCCAGTCCTATTTACATATGTTAAATGATTGTGTGAGAGGTGTATTTGTAGCTGTTTTCCTTTAGTGAAACCTCTAGGTGCTAACTGTAATTGTCAGACCAGCTCTCATTTAAAGTGACCTATGATGCCTGTGATTTCATAATGTTTCCCAGTGTTTAAGTTCTTATACATGGCCTCTTGACTATATGGAAAACGTCTTCAGTATAAGTCTTCAAACTACAAACTTTCTTAGCGAGTCTTTGCACCTGTGTAAGAAACTAGTTTAAAATATTTTAATTCTATGCATGATTATTACTTTCTTCCATACTTTACTTTCCAGGCTAGGAATTATGGTCAAACTTTAATGTTGGTCTTATTTAAAAAAATAGTACATTCTAAGTGTCTTAGCAAATATTAGTCATATTTCCTGGCTTTATGATTAAATTGGTGGTTTGGAAACTGATTTTCTAGTAATTTGAATCCTTATGCTGATAGGGGAATTCAGAGTTTATTTTTTTTCCAATACCTCTGCTTTCTATTTAAACTAAAATTTTCATATATATTCCTATTTTTTCCATCTCGCAAGGCAGGCTGGTAGCAAAACTGACCAGTAATTCATTGCACTTGCACAGCGCACTCCATTTCTGCATTACAGATTTTAACAGGTATTTTGGATTCCTCGTCTTCATTTTGACGATGCTGAAGTAGGTGAAGCTGTACTTGAATTGTTTTCCATATAATATGGTATGTATAGTATGCAGGTATAGCTGTCAAAGGAAAAACAAATTATAACCCAGGATGACAATTACAGCACCTGGTAAGTGGATACTCTGTATTCAAGGCTACACTTTTACTACAGAGATTCCTTTTCAGTTCAATGTTTTCATTAACTGCACAGTCAAGATGCTGAGATCTAATGATCTAAGGCACCTGCCCAGAACTTGTAAATCATAGTAGTGTTGAGATGTCTAGGTTCTGGACAGAATGCAGTTTGGTGATGCCCACTGACCAGAATCTAGATTTCTGGTACTATTCTAAGTGCACTTCCATGCAATTCTTATAAAATGTTTAAGGAGCAGTTAGAAGCTTCCGAGCAATTACTTTGTCATGTTTTTGACTTTTGAAGACAAGTTACAAATAAAGATCATTTAATTTATAAAATCCTATCTTTGTGTCGCCTCTTGTCACTGCTTCCATGTGGCCCGTACATTGCATTTTGGCACCTTCCTAAAAAACTCTCTTGCCTGCTGCATAACGCTGCAGGGAGCACCACAAACACTGAGGAATACAGAACCTTTAACTTTTGAGTTCCATTAGATATTTTGTGCTGATTAGTTGCAACTTTATTTATGACCTTTCAAACAGTGGACCATGTGGGTTATGGAAAATGGTTCATATGGAGTTAGGACTGAGTTCTGCTGGAGCTGGCCAAGAACCCCGCAGCGATGATCTCGTACGTGGATATTCCTGTAAGAAACAAACCCTACAGGGTTTCTTGTTAAATGGGGGAAGTGTGACTGTCCAGCAGGGCTTTTCTGTTGAAATCTTTATGGCTCCCACTGCTTTAACTCCTCCGGCTGTCAAGTTTGTGATGTTCACATCATTGTGTTGCTCTCAGTTTAGGTAGCGTTGAATGGGGTGAAGGCTGGCTTGTGGCAATGACCAGTCAGAAATAGCTCATGCTAAGTGAGTGTACCCCGACTCTCTCTGGAGAGCTATTCCTTGACTATACAACTTGGGTTTGAGTTCATTGATTTGTTACTTGGGAATCATTTCACGGAAGGTACAGACCGAAAATACTGCCTGGGAAACACGCATTAGTTTGGCTTTAACTTTGATTGTGTTTGCGTGTGAATCGGAAGCTGTGTCCTGGCACCTGCCAGCTCGATAAGGGCAGAATTCTCAGCGCTGCTTTCTGTGCTGTGAGGAGCATCCATGGAACCTCTTGGAGATAAATCTAGCCACAGGCTTCTACTTACTCCAGCTGCTGAAGAGCTTTGTCTCCTTATGCTGCTGACTTCATCAGCAAACACAAACATGTTTACACATGCTGTGGTATGTCTAAGTGCCACATATCTGTCTTGCTGCTTGATTTTTTTAAAAGCCATTCTGTTGAGAAGCACCTGTGTTCTGTGTATAGCCTTGATTCAGCTCATCTGTGTGCAGAAATTCGGGATGAAGAAAAAGAAAAAAAGAAAAAGTCTTATTACAGAATAAGCTATAGTTTGGGCTTCCAGATCCAGTGCAGTGTTACTGCAGAAGAGGGAAGTGCTCTGCCAGGGCTGCTCTCACCTCGTCAGCAGCTGATCTTGTCCCCTCAGCAAATCCCAAGTGCCCATTGTTAGTGATAATGCAATTGGGCCACCTCAGATCTGTGAAATTGCCATGTCTGGCACAGGGAGTCAGCCTTGGGAGGACGATTAGCACAGAGGGAGAGGGACAGAACGGGAGGAGACAAGCTTGCAGTTGAGCTATTTCTTTAAATTAATCTGTCTCCAGTCAAAGACTGGCCTTAATAGGTCTGATAAATTGTTGTCAGCATTAATCGCCTAACACAAAGGCATCACTTCATCTGGAGTTACAGCAATAAATCCCCTTGTCTCATTACACTGGGGAGATGAGACCTTCTAAAGGATGCCAACTATATAAAAGCATTAATGGTATGCTCTGGGTCTTCATGTCACCTGATTGACAAAGGCACAGCAAATTTGCTTGGAGGCCTTTGGCCAGCTATCCTGGATGGTCACAGGTAAGACCAGTGTAAGGATTAACCTCTCACGCTGTATCAAGGCTTTGTTAAGTCCTGGAAAAGCAAATGAGGGATGTGATTACAGTCCTAAATTTTTTCTTTGGTTTAAATACACTACAAATGTCAATGGGGCATTTGCCTGTTTTGGGGTGGGTTTTTGGTTTGTTTTTCTAATGCAGAGCTCATGTCACCATTGCATTGGTCCATGCTTCATTCTTCAAAAGCAACTCATTTTTTATGGGTAAACTACACTATTCCCCAAGTGATACAAACAAGGACTGTTGAAACCAATATGAAAAAATCCTTTTCCTTCCCCTCCTCTTCCCCAAAACTTCAGAAAAATAGTTAGTGCTTATTTACAGTGTTGTCACTATGGGCTTGGGTCTCTCCTCACGTTTATTCTATCTTTACCTAGGACTTGGATGCCGGGCTTTAAAAAAATAACACAGTGGAGCTTCTGGAAGCTGTCTGAGTATCCCCATGCAATGCAGTTTCCTTCCACGATCTGGGCACAGGGGAGATATGCCCACCCCGGTGGCCGCAGCAGCTGGAGTGGTGGCCGGCATGGTGTGCACTGACAGCAGAGGGAGGTCTTGCATTTTGGAGAGAACCGGGCTTGCACCTCCGGGCCTTTTGCCCGTCCCCATCCTCCTCCACTCAGCTCCAGGACCTGGAGTTTCAAGGTGAGTTTCAAGGCGCTTCTCTGGTCTTGAAGGGAGGGTGCACACCTCCAGCCCCCCAACCTCAGAGCCAGAACTTCCCTTTGCCCATCACAGTCTCCCTTGGTGGCAGGAGCTTTGCTCTGCAGCAGGATATTTGAGATGCTTCATATAGCCACGGGGCCAAAGAAGGCAAACCCAAGAATCTGCAGCAGACTTGTGGCTCTGGAGGTAGTTAATGAGCCTGTAAGGCCCTCGGGCCAGTCTCAGGCCACCATGTGGTGGTGAGACTGGAGCTGTGCCATGGCCTGGTGGCAGGGCTGCTCTGACCACGCTGGGGGTGAGCTGCTGACAAAGCCCAGTGTTCCAGCACAGGGTGGGACTACTGAGAAACCACCGACATTTCCAGCCCGTGAATCATTGCAGAGCTTCCCCTCCCTTCTAGTCTCCTGCTTGCCATCCGTAGCTTGCTGGCTCACGGGCACAGGCAGGTCAGGTTGCTTTCTCCCTTGATCTTGATTTTTCCTCTAGCACATGCAAGTTTTTTCCGTGCATCGTGGTCGGAACAGATCTGATTATTAACATTTCAGAAAGAAGAGAGGAGTAGGCTTTGCTTCTTGAAAGAAAACCGCGTAGTTGGGTTCCTCGTACAAGTGTCCCCAGTGTAACCACATCCGTGGCAGGTGGAGGAGCACAGGGGGGGGCACCGGGGGAGGCACCTGCAGCAGCACCAGGGCTGTTGCCCCCTGCACCACAGGGTGCTGCCGCTCTGGACCCCTGCGAGAAGTGGGTGGACCCACCCTCTGTGATTTACATCCCCCGAGGCCTTTGGAAAGGAGGGATGGATCCAGCTCCAGAGCGCATGGCTGCAGGGGAAGAATTTGCAAACGCATCTCCTCTCCGCCGGGTTGCATGTGGCTGGCAGGACGAGCCTTCCAAGCTTTCCTGAGGAAAGGCCAACAGTGAGCTCAGCCCCCAACGCTGCAGCAGTGCCAGTGGAAAGCTTTGCTCCCAACTTCTGCATTTCATGCGGGTTGTGGCTAAACAGTAAACATGTGGTCAGCAGGGGCTGGTGGAGCGGTGTGTGATGGCTGAGTCACAAGTAGCCCTTTTTCGAGTGGCGGAGACGGGCACTGGCTGGGAGCAACAAGCCATTCCCAGCAGGTTCCATTCCTCCTCCTCCTCCTCCTCCCGCAGCCACCCACCACCAGCAGCTGTCTTGGAGCTGAGCATGGCTCCCGCAGCAGGTGGCTGGACCCGTGCCCTGAGCCCTTCCAGTGGGGAAATCCCCGTGAGCCGGAGGGATGGGGTGAGCTGGAAGCTTGGGATGAGATTTTTAACTGCCAGGCAGCTGAGGGATCCACTCTAGCTCTGCTCATTGCTCCCCAAGCAGCCACTGGCAAGGCCTGGGCACCTTCCTGTGGGCAGAAAGCCAAAAGGAGCGTGTGCCTCGTTGGGGCTGTTTGACCCACGCTGCCATGCCCATGGGGAAAGAGCCAGGGGACAGCAGGAGGGAAGAAAAACAGAAGGCAGATTGTATGGCGAGGCTGTGCTGCCTGAAACCTGCCCAGCAGGAGGGAGAAGCATGTCCGGGCAGGTGCTGCTGACCCCTGCCTGGGGGAGGGAGTCAGCAAGGGCTGTGCTGGATCCATTCTGCTCCTTTGCAAGCCATTGCCTCTTCTCAGAGGATTAATAACCTGCGGCGAAGCATGTTTCCCCCTCTGGGGTGTGTCCCAGCAGTGGGGCTTGGCCTGATCTGCACCACAGTCCCCAGCGGTGGGGCAGGGGCAAGGACAGCCATGCGTCGGGGGCCCTGGGATCGCCCTCCCCGCACAGCACCTTCCTCCAGCCCCGCTGCTGTGGGTCTCCCCGCCTCCGGCACAGACATGCATAGCTCCATTCCCTGGTTCCCTCCGGAGCACCGCCTGCTCCCCGCGGAAAGCGGGGCCGCTTGGGCAATCCCTACGGCTCGGCCCCCGGCGCCCGCCCCGCCCGGGTGTATTGGCTCTGGGGTCCGGGGGCGTCCCCGCACCGCCCTCCTGGTCCCTGCACCGCCCCTCCGGCCCCAGGCCCATATTAACGGGCGCGGCAGCGCGGCGGACCCGCAGCGGGCGGTGGCACCGGGGGATGCACGATGCCGCGCTCCTTCCTGGTGAAGAAGCACTTCTCGGCCAGCAAGAAACCGAACTACAGCGAACTGGAGAGCCAGGCTGGTGCGTGGACGGGACGGGGCGCGACGGGACGGGATGGGCCACGCACGTGGGGTGTTCCGCGGGGTGGTGCGGGATCTCCTTATGTCACTGTACGGGAGCGGGTGGGTGACTCACTTTTTTGCAGGAGTGTAAGGGTAGTTTATTTTGAATTTCGTGCATCTCGGGTGTGATGGGGCGCGAGGTCCCCTGTGTCCCGGGATGTGGAGCCGCCTCTTGGTACCCCGGGGTGGGCGGAGGTGCTGGGGGCTCCCCCGTGGGTTGGTTACGGGTGTGCGGGGAGTTCCCCGAGACGGTAGTGGGACAAGGGTACGGAGTCCCTACAGCCCCGTTCCTCGCAGTAGGGCGGGCAGGGGCGCCGAGTCCCCGTGGGGTCGGGTCTCCATTGTTCCAGGGTGGGCTGGGGTCCCTTTCCTTCTCCGGGGTGGGGGTATGGGACTCTCATGGGATGGTCTGGGGTCAGATCCGATTTGCCCGGGGCGGGGCTGGGCAGCCCGCTCCTCTGGGTGCGGAGCCTAGTAGGGGGTGGGTCAGGGGCCCCTTGTCCCCGTTCTTATGGGAAGCATCGGGCCCCCACTGAGTACTGCCCCCTCCTGCAGTGCTGGCCACCCCGCTGCTGTACGAGACGTGCCCGCTGCCTGTCATCCCCCCGCCCGAGGTGCTTGGCCCCGGTGCCTACTACCCGCCATTGGTGTGGGATGCGGGGCTACTGTCCAGCCTTTTCCCGGGTGGCCCGGGCAGTGAAGCAGCAGGTGGTGCGGCCCCCGCCCTGGACCTGACAGCACTCTCCAGCGAGGAGGATGAAGGCAAGAGCTCTGGGCCCCCCAGTCCAGCCTCGGCCCCTGCTGCTGCTGAGCGCTTCCGCTGCGCCCAGTGTGCCAAGGCTTACTCCACCTTCGCCGGGCTCTCCAAGCACAAGCAATTGCACTGCGACGCCCAGGCCAGGAAATCCTTCAGCTGCAAGTACTGCGAGAAGGAGTATGTGAGCCTGGGGGCTCTCAAGATGCACATCCGGAGCCATACGCTGCCCTGCGTCTGCAAGATGTGTGGCAAGGCCTTCTCTCGGCCCTGGCTGCTGCAGGGCCACATCCGGACGCACACTGGTAATGCTGGCTCTTGCCCCTCTCCCTCCCTCCCTCCCTTATCACTTCCCGCTTCCCAGCTCTATGGCCCCCAGCAAATCGGTGGGCCGGGTGTTATCTGGGAAGATAAGGGCTTCCCAAACCCCTTTGGCCCATCTCTCTAAAATGTCCTTTAAATATCCTCTTGCCTGGAACCGAGCACAGGGTCAAGGCTCAGCTTGTAAATCTGTGCTGCTGCTGTTAGTGCTTTGCCTGCCTGCGGGGCAGCCCAACAGCCACGGGGTCACTGTACACACTTCAGCCTGATTTCATAAATTTGGGCTATGAGACTGCTGAAGCACTCCTTCCCGGTGCACTGTTGCGCCCAAAGCATCCCTCCCTGCCTACACCAAGGGCTCCCAGCCCGGGCAGCACCCCGGACCCAACTGCCCATCACCGTGGCCTCCCAGCTTGTTGTCCTACTCGTCACAAAGCACACCCGCTGCCTGCTGAGATGTACCGCAGCAAGGCTCAGCAAGGCCCGGGGCAGGTGCTGGGGGCACCGGCCTGTCGGTGCAGGTTCGGGCACCGCAGCTGCAGCCCACCCCACCGCCACGGCTGCCCGTACAATGCATCTCCCGAGCATCCTTTGTGGGGCTGCGGGGATAGTGTAATTGTTACTTGGCACTGATTTCACACCCTCTTAACGTACTAAAGATGATGGCTGAAGGAAGCCGGGAAGACTTAATTGTGCTTTCCAAATTAAGCATACGCATTTGTTTCCTCCAAAAGAGTCTTTCTGGGAGGAACTCGCCCTGGCCAGGCTTTTCAATGCGAGCTGGGCAGGAGAAGGGGGAGCGCGGGGTTCGGCGGAAGAAATAGCTATACTCACCCTGGCGCTGGCGCCTTTCAGCCGCTGCCTGCTATGATATAATTAACACATAGTGCTTGGTTTTCCTGCCTCTCTGCAAACGGTTTGCTTGGCTCCAGGCAGGAGACGAATATTGTGTCTTCGTTTGTATGTGCAACTGCCTCGCTGCTTGCAGATGTTTCCAGCATTAATTTTCCGTGGTTCATAGCAGAAGTTTTTCTGGGAGTAGGAAATTCCCAAGTCCCCGGCTTTCCCTGAAGTGAATGCTATACGTACCTCGCCTGTCCTTCTCTCTGAACAATAACAGCCAGCACTTCTTTTCACTGTGCTCTTCACAAACTTTGGCTAATGAATGGCTCCTTCTTTGATATTCCCCATGTGTTGATGCACTGGTTAATTGGGAGCGTTTCTCTTTGTCCCATAGGTGAAAAGCCCTTTTCCTGTACACACTGCAACCGGGCCTTTGCTGACCGCTCTAATCTGCGAGCCCACCTGCAGACCCATTCAGATGTAAAGAAGTACCAATGCAAAACCTGCTCCCGGACTTTCTCCCGTATGTCGCTGCTCCACAAGCACGAGGAAACGGGCTGCTCCGGCTCTCGCTGAGGACTCTGCACCCCCAGGCCTCTCACCACGCGAATACCTATATTATAACTAGTTTCTGTAGGAGTTAGTTTCCTCCGTCGCCGTGGCAGATGTGCACCAGGCCGGATGCAGCCACTCCGGCCCTCGAGACCCTCACACTCCTCGCTCGGTGCCTCCTGTGCAATGCGCAGGCCAGATCTCTCTCCCATCCCGGCGTTCGAAGGTGCAGGATTGGACTCCGGTGCGAAGCATGGGCGGCAAAGCGAGTGCGTGGAACTCGGGGCGGGGGGAGGTGTGTGCAGCCCTGAGCCCGACCTGCTGCAGCCACAGCCCCTCAACAGGTGCTTTCCCCCCCACTCTTGCCGGAGGCACTCGGCACCTTGCAGAGTTGGACCTGCACCTCGGCCCCAGCCGGGATCCCCACCGGGATCAAACAACATTGCGACCATGTAGCTTGGGAGGGGTGGGTGGGATTTTGGTTTTGGTTTGGTTTTTTTGTTTTGTTTTATTTGTGGTGTTTTGCTTTTTTTTTTTTTTAACCGTAACCACTTGGTAATTTTTAAGAACCAATATTTTTTTAATGAAGGACAAAATGTTAACACCCCCCCGCCCTGCCCCGAGTGTATATACGCCGCCTGTAGAAGGTGTAACTATGCAATAATACAGTATCCCAGTAGTTGTGAAGCAGCTGCTTCTCCCCAGCACAATGACAATTTGCAATGCCTGCGAGATTAACAGTGTCCATAAAAGGCATGGGTAGCCATTTCAAACACCAGCCCTGTTTACAGAGCAGCTATGCACTCAAGCACCTGTTAATATGACTCTTAACAACTGCTTTTCAAGAGAACTGTGACTAATAGCAGGCACTTGTCAGCCGATACAATGGTGGCCTGTCCCAAGGCTGCCCATCGACAGGTGTGTGCCAAAAGCCCTATTTATGGGTATTGACAGGTGCCTCCTGAATGCATCTTTCTTTGGACATTGTTTTCACGGAATCATTACAAAGAGGATGTTTACATTTCAAAGGTACACTGGTATTTATATTTTTGTGCCACAATTTTGTACTGATGAAACTTTTTATATAATTATATACAGTTTATTGATATTCAATAAAATGGTTAATTTATAATAGGGTGAACACGAAGCAGCGGGTGGAGAGTGCTGCGGGGATGGGGGTGCTGGGCTCAGCTCTGCAGCTCCCACCCTGCACTCCTGGCCTCTGGCTGCAGGTGAACGGTGGGCAGCATTCACAGGAGGGATCTGCAGAGCAGTCGCCTCCTGGGGGAGGAAAAAGCAGGCTGAGTCAGTTCCTGGGGAAGGGGCAGCTGTGTGGTGACACAGGCTGGGGGGAGACAGGGCTGCTGGGTGTGCAGTGCATCTCTCTGGCTCCGTGTGGGAAACCACGAGGGCTTGCTCTGTCCCCCCTAGCTTGGTCGGGAGGGTTCCAGCTTCCCCACAGGGCTATTGGAGCACCCATGGCCTAGCCATGTCCCTCAGTGCTGTGTGGGGAACAGGTGCCTGCCATAGCGCAGGGGGCTGACTCTGGCTCTTGGCAGACTCTGCAGCCTTCCCGGGGAGGGCAGAAGCACCTGAGCTGCTGCTCAGTGAGCTGAGCCTCAGGTTGGGTGACCCGACGTGGGTGGTGTGGCAGCGGAGGCAACACATCCGGTTGTCACCACAGAGTCCTCCAGTATGCATGAGCTGGGCTGTCCCCTGTGTGCCCGCAGTCAGGAGGGGACCCAGGGGGGAGCAGGTGCTCTAGGATACCCCAGGTACCTGCCTATAGGATTCTCCTAATGAAGCTGTGTCCAAAGCACCCATGTTCCCAATGCCCCAAACCACCTGCCTTGCACCTTCCCACCCACCTCCAAACTTGGGGTGTTTCAGCTGATCTCGTCACCTGCTCCCCCTACATTTCCTCAGTGCTGTCTCCAAGACATTGCTTTTAACATAAAAGTGTGTGCCTCCCAGCACTCACCCCCGTTTTCAGCCTGCTGGCGTCCGGCTCCCAGTGCCTCTCCCAGGGCTGTTACAGAGCAGGAAGATGTGTGCGGCTGTAAAATGGAGCAGAGCTGCTGCTCGACCCTTCTTTAATTAAGAGCTTGCCCCGTATAAACTGACTTTTCCAGCCGAGTTGGACTTATTACTTGATTATTAAGCAGGGCAGGAAGTTTTGGGTTTGCTCTTGTGTGTGCTTTTTTCTTCCTTTTCCCAATGGGAAGCGGGGGAGGGGCACTAATTACTTTCAGCTTTCCATCCATAAAATCCTGGAGCCGCAAAAGCAGCTAAATAGTTAAAGACCAGTTTTGAGAACGGACCACCTGCAGGAGCTGGAAAGGAGAGTGAAGGAGTAGGTAAGCAGAAAGCCCTGCGCAGGTTGCATTGGCTTTGTGGTTCTGACATCCATGAGCTCTTGGTTACTGCTCAGCTTTAAGGCCCTTCAGTGTGGATCCAGCCACACCACACAGGCTGTGCCTTACCCCCATCCACGTGTGCCACGGCTGTCTCCGATCCAGATGGGGACCCTTTCCCACTTGGGTGGGGCTGTTGCTTCTCCCCTGCACCGTCACCAGCTGGGAAACCCTGCCAGCTCCCTCTCAATGGGCTTCGACTAATACTGGTTAGGCAGGCGATGAGAGTTGTGAGAAAAACCTCCTCCTTAGCAATCTTTCCTGCTCTCAGTTGTGTTCCTAGCTTTGTCCAGAGGCGGGCTGGGAAGCGAGGCTTTTAGAGAGAAGGTATAAAATGGGTGGAGGACAGCCTAGGCTCCGACTGACAAATCCTGCTGGCATTCAAACACAAATGCAGCCTTAAAACACTGGAAAAAAAGAAACGCTGCCTGTTCTGAATCACAAAAGCGCAGCCCATTGGCACTGAGACTGCTGCTGCNAGAGTCCTCCAGTATGCATGAGCTGGGCTGTCCCCTGTGTGCCCGCAGTCAGGAGGGGACCCAGGGGGGAGCAGGTGCTCTAGGATACCCCAGGTACCTGCCTATAGGATTCTCCTAATGAAGCTGTGTCCAAAGCACCCATGTTCCCAATGCCCCAAACCACCTGCCTTGCACCTTCCCACCCACCTCCAAACTTGGGGTGTTTCAGCTGATCTCGTCACCTGCTCCCCCTACATTTCCTCAGTGCTGTCTCCAAGACATTGCTTTTAACATAAAAGTGTGTGCCTCCCAGCACTCACCCCCGTTTTCAGCCTGCTGGCGTCCGGCTCCCAGTGCCTCTCCCAGGGCTGTTACAGAGCAGGAAGATGTGTGCGGCTGTAAAATGGAGCAGAGCTGCTGCTCGACCCTTCTTTAATTAAGAGCTTGCCCCGTATAAACTGACTTTTCCAGCCGAGTTGGACTTATTACTTGATTATTAAGCAGGGCAGGAAGTTTTGGGTTTGCTCTTGTGTGTGCTTTTTTCTTCCTTTTCCCAATGGGAAGCGGGGGAGGGGCACTAATTACTTTCAGCTTTCCATCCATAAAATCCTGGAGCCGCAAAAGCAGCTAAATAGTTAAAGACCAGTTTTGAGAACGGACCACCTGCAGGAGCTGGAAAGGAGAGTGAAGGAGTAGGTAAGCAGAAAGCCCTGCGCAGGTTGCATTGGCTTTGTGGTTCTGACATCCATGAGCTCTTGGTTACTGCTCAGCTTTAAGGCCCTTCAGTGTGGATCCAGCCACACCACACAGGCTGTGCCTTACCCCCATCCACGTGTGCCACGGCTGTCTCCGATCCAGATGGGGACCCTTTCCCACTTGGGTGGGGCTGTTGCTTCTCCCCTGCACCGTCACCAGCTGGGAAACCCTGCCAGCTCCCTCTCAATGGGCTTCGACTAATACTGGTTAGGCAGGCGATGAGAGTTGTGAGAAAAACCTCCTCCTTAGCAATCTTTCCTGCTCTCAGTTGTGTTCCTAGCTTTGTCCAGAGGCGGGCTGGGAAGCGAGGCTTTTAGAGAGAAGGTATAAAATGGGTGGAGGACAGCCTAGGCTCCGACTGACAAATCCTGCTGGCATTCAAACACAAATGCAGCCTTAAAACACTGGAAAAAAAGAAACGCTGCCTGTTCTGAATCACAAAAGCGCAGCCCATTGGCACTGAGACTGCTGCTGCTGCATCTGCTCCCTTTCCTGGTCTGCCCAAGCACCCTGCACCCCTAGGACCCACGGGCACTCAGATGCTGTCCTGCAGCTTGGGGTCGTGCCTCTGACGTCCCCTACTTACTCCCAGGTCTGGACCTGGGCCCTGTCATATGGCCCAGATCCCTCCTCTTCTGACCCGCTGCTCATTTTCCTACTGCAAAAATATTTCTTATTGCTACACTGAGGGCTGATGAGATGAGCAGAAGGTTGAGGCCCACGAGAAGGACACCCTTGTGTCCAGCTCAAAGCTGCTACAGATGTGGGCAATCCTTTCTCTGCCCCCATGCACCTTTGGGGCTCTGTGATGGAGAATTGCACCCAGGAGCTGGGCCTGAGGATGAGTTTCTTATTTCATTTTTGGAAGGAAATCTCCCAGAATAGCATCCCTGGCAGCAGTGCCACAGTCCCTTGCCCTCAGTCCCCTGCATTTGCCTGCTCAGTGAGTGCTGCTCCCGTGAAGATAGAGGGTTCATGGTGAAATCTCAGCAGTTTTTTCCCCCTTTTAATGCCACAGGAACTAAACACACCATAAAGCCACTGTCCGCAGCCCCGCTGTTTCATCCAGGTAGCGCAGGCAGCAGTTTCAGTGGTGGGGGCGGCGGGGAAGGGGCAGCCAGCGATTAACGGGAGGAAGCATTTGGTGACCACCTTGTGTGACCATCTGTAACAGATTACGGTGTCAGCGCTCGTAAAAGCTGGGATTCAATCAAGCGCCCTGTAGGTAGCAGGGGGCCCTGCTGGCAGGGGCTGTGGTGCCGGGGTGCGGGCTGTGCCGGCTCCGGGCTGCCGCGCTCCCCGGGCGGCGGCACGGCCACGGCGTCGAGTGTTTGAACTCTGCCGTTTAATTTCCACGGACCTCCACAGGACCTTTAAGCAAGCACGTACGTCCCCTCAGCTCCTGGAGCTCTTTCAAAGGCGCCGGGGAAACCACAAAGTGCCTTTTCTTCCCAGAGAAGACTAGTTTTTTCCCCCCTCCCTGACCTGACGCAGAATCAAGGGTGTTTGGAAACCCACCCTGCCACAGAATCCACCTCCAGGGCAGAGAGCTGGGGCAGACCCATGCGGAGATACTGTGTTAAAAAGAGCTTTCAGGCTTCCATGCTGCTGTTTGAAATTGTCCTCTCTCTACAGGCATTTGGAGCATCCCAGAGGGGATGAGAAGGGAAGTGGGTGGATGACAGCCACCTTTGCAAAGGCTAAGCTTCATCTGCTTGGTGATTTGTGGGCTGCGGTTCCCCAAACTGCCCTTTTCATCCTTTTCTGTCCCCATCTCTCTTGGGGATGGGCACGAAGCACGCCTGACCCCAGTGCAGTGAGGGCAAAGAGCAGCTCTGGGTCCACTCTGTACCCAAGGTCCTTGGCAAACCCCTGATGGGCCATCTGGGTATCAGAAAGAGGGGAAAAGAAGAAGAGCTGAAAAGCATTTAAATGCAGGAACGCACTGAGCCTGTCTCATGTTCAGCTGAGCTGGAGGTTTCCTGCAGAGCTCACATCAAGGTGGGGAGTCAGCGGTGAGTGGGGGACAGCCCTGTCACTGCCCCCAGAAACACCTTCTCCCACCTTCAGGGCAGTAGGAAGGAAAATTTTTTCCACTTTCTTCTCCTGTTGCTGAAAAACTGTCTGATAGAAATGTTCTCCTTGTGATCTCCCGGATCTCCTGCAGCCTCCGGAGGAGTTTCCAGCATCTGAGCGTGCAGCCCTGGAAGAAGGCAGCCAAAGCTTAGCCCCAATTCTTAGCAGCCCAATTCTTTTTTTGGCTCTTACCTTACCTAGAAAAAGATGAAAAAACAAACAGAAACCGAGCAGGATCCAGGGAAAGGCCTGTTATTAAAGTCAATGGCTGGATGGCTGTTTCTGATTTGGAGAAGGGAATGACTGGAGCTTCACAGCAAAAGCCAGGACGGCTCGTGAGGTGATCAGCGGAGATAACACGGGTTTCCCATTCGAGATACCTGGGACTGTGGGAGGCCTTGGAAGATGTGTGTATTCATCCTGGGCCGGACTACAAGCAGGTGCCGGTGCAGGGCTCAGCAAGTCCCTGTCAACAGGCAGTCCTGGTGAAAGCCTCCATCCATTAACAGCTCGCCATAAGGACCGGGGTTCACAAACAAGCTGCAGGTGTAGCTATTGTTTTTCTGCCTTCGGGCTATTGACACAAGCTATAATCTCAAATTAATCTTTAATCGGATGATGAACTGATAGTGTGGGGCTGGGAAGGTGCGAGTCTTCCCATGGAGACAAAGAGCAAGACAAATGTGGAGAGAGCAAGCCAGGGAGACCTGGGGAAGGGGAGCAAGGCCAAAGGATTACAATAAAAATGATTTCTCCCTGCAGATGGAAGCAGTCTGGGTTGCAGCATCACAGTCATCTCACTGTTGGCTGTGCTCACCTTTCTGAGGGCACCACGCTGCCTGTGAGTCCCTCCCTGCCTGCCCCGGTGTTAGCAGGAAAAGGGGCAATGCCCACCCCAGGGTTGCACCAAGCCCCAGCGAAGCATCAGCCACCTGCCAAAACAGGGCAAGCTCACACCTCACTGGCTCAAATCCCAGGCTGTAAATCCTCCCAGCAAGAGCCAGCTTTCTCTTGGATGAAGTGAGCACAAACTCCTCGCCCCGAGCACACAGGGCAGCTTTGCTCACCCCACCTGGTTGAGAAACACCTTCCTGGGGATGTCTCACCCACCAGCTCTTTATGTCCCCTGTGCAAATGTCATGGCCAGTGGGAGGACAGGCAGTGCCCTGCTGTGCTCAGCGAGGTTTGGGAGACTGCGGAGGGATGGATGGGGCCGATACTGGTGTGTGTTAAATGGTTGTTTCTCCCTTTCCATTTTCAGCCAGTACCCACATCAGGGAAAGCTTTGTGGGCTGCTGACACTGTCGCCCCAGCGGGCATTATCTTGTGTGGAGTGGGAGAGGGTCTTCATCCCCTGGCTGGTGCAGGCAGATGGGTAAACACTGAGCAAACAGCCCCAGGCAGCCATGGAGCCCCTCTGCAGAGACACCATCTCCAGAGCCCCCAGCACTTCACAACCTGCTCTGTTAATGGTAGCAGGGTAAAAATGAAAGCCATAAAGCTGACATATTTAATGTCTTCACCTGAGGATGAACACTTTGGCACAAGGGACACAAGCGCAGGCACAGCGGTGACCCATGTCCTCCCCACAACAAGAAGTGCAGGAGTTACCAGCTTGCACCGACAACTTTACAATAGCAATGCTGTGCTGTAACTTATTGGAGATCTGCCTAGAAAATCATCAGAAAGTATTTTAAATCCAGCATAACATACATATTTATGGATCACCTTCTGTTTTACTGGGCTCCCTGAAAGCAATGCAAGGCCTGTTTTACTTTTCTCAATAAAAAGGCTCACATTTCACATGCGAGGAGTTTGGCGTCTCCCGAGCTAATTAATCCGGATTCCCCTCCACCTCCGCATTTTCCACGCAGGGTTATGCTGGCGACATTTTGTCTGTGGCCGCTCTGGGGAGGATGGTGCTGCACATTAAGCCTTCTTTGCTGGCGATGTGCTGGAGGCAGAGCGGGGCAAGGCGAGGAAGAGGCGGCGTGTCGCGGCACAGAGTCATGGCCCGTTATAAAGAGCTTCAAGGGCCTGCATTATGTCATTACTCAATTAGCCTGTTGGTAATAGCACTTCATTAGAGAGACAGTTCCTATTCACTGGCCCTAATCCACTTTCTAAAGACAGGGCTGGAGCCATTGATCACTTTTCCCGCTTTCCCAAAGAGACAGAAAGTGGGTTTGGAGAATGGCCCTGTGTCAGGCAGGGGGGAGCAATCCCGCCTCTGTCCCAAAAACCGAGATGTGGGCAGCAATGCCCAGCTCTGTCAGCTTGAGGATGTGCAGGGGTGCAAAGCACCTGCCTTTCTCACTGATCTCAGAAATCAGGCTGTTAACCAGGGAATAAAGAGTTTTGGTGTCAAATCATAGGTGACCACAGCTGGGGACATGACTCCTCCTCTCCTGGCCTGATGCAATGGGTGAGCTGGTGCCAGGGATTCTCTTGTGGGACCGGCCATGGGGCAGGCACCGCTTGCCCAGCCTGCACCTTGCTTCAGCCCACAGTGGGGGCAGAAACAAAAGCTTATCTTTTTATTTATTTTTTGTTGGTTTTTTTTCTTCTCTTTTTTTTTCTTTCCACCTCCCTCCTCCGCTCTGTGGCATGCAATGCTCGGTGGAAACTGAAGCAGGGTAGGAAGTGGCGCGAGAGCAGTGTGCAGGAAACCGATGTGTGTCAGGAAAGGATGTCAGCGCCGGCAGTGGGACCGAGAGGCCAACAGCCAGCGTGGGAGCTGCCCCCGCCCTGCCGGCGACTCGCTGATGAGAGGGGCAGGAAGCCAAACGGAGCCCTTCCTCTATAAATAAAGGTATCTGCTTCCACTTGAGGCTGTGACAAAGCAAACCCGAAGCGCAGAGAGCTCCAGCCAGTGCAGAGGTACTCAGCCAGGGTAGCTCCATGGGGATGCCAAGTGTCTTGCCCACCTTGCTGGCTTCAAAGCCAGTGGGTTCCTGTGCCCTGCAGGGACCTGGTCGCCCAAATCCTCCCACCACAACGGTGAGAACATCCTCAGCTACTGCCCAATACAAAGCTGCTGCATGGCTGTTGCTTGGGACGTGAGCCCACAGGCACCTTGCCTGCCCCATGACCTCCTTCCCTTGGGGTGTCCATCAGCCAGAGGCCCCCTTTACACCATGATGTCACAGGAGGAGCTGGGCATATGGGCTTTCCCTCCCCCATAAAAAATAACCATTGCTCAGATGCCAGAAAGATGCAGCCTAAGCACAAAAGTTATTTTAGGTCAAAAGCAGTACCGGGGTAGGAAAGTTTACTGCTCTGCTTAAAGCAGCTGCTGTCTCTAATCAATATAATTCAAATTTACCCCCTAAAACCTCACTTCAGCAATAGCCTTCTGTTATCCCTTCCACTGGGCTGCTGTAGAGCCCCTATTTGCTGGAAAAATGAATAGTAATTAGTACTTGTGATTCAGCCCAGGATCCAAAGGCCAGTTTTTCAATGCAGACACCATGGTGGATGGCAACTGGTTTCCCTCAATTGGTCTTTAGAGTACCCCAGGAGCCAAAAGAGTGGCTGGCACGTGCCTGAGGGCAGAGACTACAGTCCTCACTGGCTGCAGGGTGAGAAGGCAAGGCTGGAACATCACCCATTGGAAAGCCCAAATCTTCCGTGATTTAAGCAAACAACTCGTTTTCATGCAAACGCTTTTGCCATCTCATAATACTGGCTACTTCTCTCTGAAAGGAAATAGCTGTCCCATAAATAAAGGAAGGTGAGAGAGAGCATGAGGAAGGCTGTGAGTGCAGGCGATGCAGATGCTGAAAGCTTTCCTGGCGTGCTCCAGCTCATGGCTGGAGGACAACATCAGTAAGCAGAAGAGCAGAGAGGGTCCTCAGCGCACACGTGTGCCAAGGAGTTGCTCACACGTGGCCATGCCTGGAGCATCCCCAACCTTCCCCTTGTCACCCTCTGAGCATCCTTCCCAGGAGCATCCTCCCAGGTGGCAGGCCCAGCATGGCAGGGACATGCTGAGAGCTATCCCTGCAGTGAGCCCCTCACACTGAACCCTGGACACGGGCTCCTGGGCATGCAGAGCTGTTTGCCCATTGCAGGAGGAGCCTCAGGTTGGGGGACCTGCAAACCCACCTTGTGGCACCAAGCAAGGGCAAGTCAGCAGAGCAAGAAAAGATGGGCAGGTGCGGTTATTGCATCCCAGCTCTGACACCGACTCTGCCTCCTTGATTATGGCACATCACCTCCATGTGCTCTCTTTTCTGTGCACAGTGGGGAATATCATACCACAGCTGCACCCATAAGGAGGTCTCTGAGCCCAATGTTGGGGAGCAGGAGACATGCCAAAACACAAGAAGGGGCAACAGGACCAGTACCCTCCTAGGAGACCCTCACCAGCAGCGCCATGGGGATGCTGAGGACCTGCTGGCCCTGCATACCTGCGGTTCAGGGCTCTGCCAGCTGTGGGTTTCTCTCTGCTGGCCTGGCCTCAGTGCTGAGCCATTAATAACCAGCTCTAGTTGCGACTCTCCAGCCCGCAGACCCTATTTTCTTTCAAAACCAAGGTGATGGAAATGAATTATCTCTCTTCATTTTCATTTTCCCTCTGTCTCTGCTGCTGGAAAATTAACAGCTTCCCTTGATGCCAAACGGTCTGCAGTTTATCTCCCGGAGCACAAGTTTCACTCCTAATCTGTACTGGGGAAACTTAAAGTAATTGCAGAAAACTATCCTGAAAGTGATCCTGCAGCAAAGAAGTCAAATAAATAGGGACCATATGTACCACACCAGTCAGAGGCGCCGCACAAAGATGGTCTCACTGGCAGAGCTCGGTCCCACTCTGAGTCGGCAGCATGGCTTGCCTGCCCCACAGACAGGGCTCTGCTCTAGGACAAAAATGTTCTCAGGGGGAGGTTTGCAGTGTTAGAAGCTGCCTGGGTTTGCAAACTGAATTTTGCATTCACACTTGTTGGGTGTGTTTTCGCCCAGGGTTTAGCAGGCTTTTGGTGAGGGATGGAAAAGATGGTTGCCAACCCAAAGAACTACATCAGCAGGTATTTAAACCAGCCTCTGGATGCCACACCACAGGGAGGATTTCCAGTGCACCATGAAGGACTCTTCCCAAGGGCCTCATTTGCTGTTGGGCTGCATGAGGTCTTGCCAACATGGCTTCAGGCTGAGACTTGAGCTTTCTTAACTGTGCCACGCTTGACTGCTTTTTTTCCCCTCACCCTTTTCCCCCTGTTAAATGGGGTACAGACACTGTGAGGTCTGTCAGCCCCAGCCAGACTCCTAGTGCTGGCCCTGGGGTGCACTGTCAAGCAGGATCTGGCCCCAGCCCTGCACTGTGAAGGTCTGCCATGGCCCTCAGTGGCTCTGTGAGAGAGGGCAGAGGCAGATGCAGCATCGCCTAAAGCAGATGATGCTGAGACCCATGATCCCTGTGCAGCCCAGCCCTGTCTGGTCTTGCACATGCATTTTGGGTCCCACCTCAGTCCCTGTCGGTGATGCCCGTGCTGTCTGACTGTTCAGCACTGCTGGGGGAGCAAGTCTCATTCCTCGATGGCTGGGAGAGGTGGCAGCTGAAGGGCTGATCCCACAGCCATATTCACACGGTCCCTGCTTTACATCAAGGAGCCCCAGCACAGATCAAAGTGCTCTGAGGTTTTCCTTGCACAGCCTGAAGTGCTCTCAGAGGGCGATGCACTGCTGTCAGCAGTCCCTGGCTGTGGGAATGGGGTTACGCCCACCGCATCACAAGCCACCTCCTTATCGCTGCTCCTCTGGCGGGCAGGCACTTGGCCAGGTCTGTGGACCCTCAGCACCAGGTCTGTGGACCCTCAGCATCGCTCGGCACCAAGCTCCTGCACCAGCTGCCCATGGTGGTGCCTGGGTGTGCCCTGCCCCTTGCTAAGGTACTGCTGGGTCTCCTCTTGCTTGGCATCACCTGCACTTGCCTATGGATATAGGGGACAGCAGCACCTGGCACAGTAATGGTGACTGCCAAACCATGGGAGCTGGGGAGGGTGACATTGCACAGCCCCTCCTGGGGGGCATGAAACACTTGGATGCCTGTTACCACTGAGTGTTGGGGAAAATACTGTTATTAGACAGAAAGAAGGAAAATAATAACGGCTAATGCTTCCAGAAGTAATTCTGGAAGCCTCCATTTAGAAAGCCAAAATTGAGCTTCCTTGAAGAGGCTGTTTTCCAGAGGCTTCTCCAAAATATCTGGAGGAGTTATCCATCATTTGGCACCAGCAGCTTCCGTGATTTCTGTGAGCTGTGGCTGGGAGCTGCCAGTTAAGATGCTTGCCTTGCCTCGTGCTAGGGCTGCCCATCACTGAGCAGCAAAGAATTGTCTCACAAAACACCTTTGGATGGGTCAGCCTGTGCCAGCGACACCAGACTAGTGTCAGCCCCGCGTTTGGGATGTTACCACAAATGAGGCTTCTGAAAATAGTCCCTGAGACTCCTCCACGCTGTGGGCCAGGCCAAATGTCTCTGAGAGTTGCTTCCATCTTCCCCATAGACCCAGTGAGAAGAGGAGCCTCTCTGCCTCTGCACTGCCTCTGCCTCCCTTCACCCTGCAAAGCCCTCTGTCCCCCTGGGCTGCCACTCAGCCTCACAGCCATCCCGATGGCTGTGCTGAAGGCAGCCTGCTTATATAAAATTAGCACCCTCGCAGGAGGCTGTGAGGGGAAACCTGCCCTGGGCAGCCGCAATGGGAAGCAGATGCTCTGTGATTAAGCCCACATGTGCAGGACAGCACCATCCTCCAAGGGGGCTGTGGTGCGCGGACCAGGGAACAGAGGGCCCTGTCTGGAACAAAGGATGCTTTGGGCAGAGAGGGCTTGGGCTGGGAACCGGCAGAGGGACTGGATGCAGCTTGGCTGCTGCTGGTTAGGGCTGGAGGGGGTAGCAGGATGGAGCCACAGGGTCTGCCTCTGTCCCCCCTGCATGTCCATGAGTGATGCTCAGGGTGGAAATGGTCTTAGGCTAAGTGCAGCTCCCCTGATGGCAAAGCCCTGTCCTTGTGGGAGCCAAACTGGACTTTTTGCTTCATCACACTGACAAGACTGTGTGAGACAAGGGCCAGGGAGCTGCAACCCAATGGCTTGTGCTGCTGGGTATGAAGCAGTGGAGGCCAAGAAGCCAAGGAGAGCCCGTCGTCCTGGAGAAGTGTCCCCAGCAGAAATATGAAAACTACTTGGAGGAACAAGCATCTGGCTCCAGCCACCAGCCCAGCTCCCCAAATCTTCCCCCTCCATGCGACCCTGGTCACCAAAACACCGTATCTCTTCCCTGCAGGAAGGGATGTGGCAGAATTTCAAAGTCCAGGGGTTGGTGACCCCAGACGGGCCTCTCCTGCTTGGCCGTGTTGGGAGGTGCAGAGGGAAGACACTGGTTTGCCGACTGCAGTCACCTCTCATGGTGTCCAGAGAGTTAAAAGCCCGGCATGGAACAAGCAGTGTAACCTGAGAGCGATTTTCTAGATAAGATCTGTGCAAAAGAGTGTGGGGGGATTTTGCAAGGTCAGGTCACTGGGGGCTCACTGATTCCTCCAAACACCAGCCTGGGACCCCAGCACCAGCAGGCTAGGGAGTGTGCTTTTTGGCATTGCCGGATTAGTTTCTTCTCATTTCTTCCCTTTCGTGGTTTTGCCTCTGAAGGGGGGAAGTCCCCACTTATCTCCTGCCCACTCCAGCCTCCCCAGTGTGGTTTCTCCAGCCTCGAAATAAGGGATGGCCATTTCTGTTTCTTCTCAAGACATTTTTCCACCCACCCTCTCTGGCCCTGGTGGGAATTGTCAGCTTCAAGATAACGAGAAGGATGAATTGTTCATACAGGATGTTGCATGAAGCCCAAGTGCTATTTGCAGGCAATTTTAATAAGTAATAATAAGGAGAGAGAACTCCAAAGGAAGTAACCTGGTACAGCAGACAAGGCAGATTTATCAAGGCAGGGAGGAAATACTCCCCAGAAATGAATCTGGCATGAGTTCCTGCACACCAGTCCCACGATCCTGTCTGCCACCACAGGCAACTCTTATCTGAAACAGTCCAGTGTTTAAAATAGACTGAAAAATAAATAGTTTTCCAGCGTGACTGATCCTCCAGAACCTGCAGTTCATCCCAGCAGCATTTACAGTTTTCTCTGGAGTGTTTCCAACATGTACTTCAAGGCCTTCCAACTCTTTTCTTCTCCCCTGCTTGTGACATTAATGAACCTTAAGGGATTCTTAAAGCACATTTTATGTGGATGTATTTTTAAGCAGGAGAAGGAGAGAGTGGTTCCCAGCCCTCTGTGCCTGGGCTGGATGGAGACTCACTTTGCGAGGCACACTCCAAACAGGAATCCATCAAACGCCAGGGCTAAGTGTTGCTGCGGCAGCTCCGTGAGCCGTGAAGTTGTTTAATGTTCATTGTTCACAGCTGTGTCACCCTAATAGAGTATTTTATTGTTTTTCCAGTTGTACTTAAAACCATCATTCATTATCCTGCCCAACTAGCAAGTGCCTCACCTTTAATTGATGACACGAGACAAAATGCCTGGTCAAAGTTTCCAGTGTCTCCACCACAACACGGACTGGCTCCCTGCCACCCCAGACCATGCCAACAAGGTTCAGCCCTGGCAGATGACAGCCCGTCAGTCGAGGGGGACACAGCCACCAGGAGCCCTAGTCCCCTGTGGTGTGGCTCCTGGGGGAGCAGGTCTGCATGGAGCAGTGGTTGTACCTGGGCTGGGGTGTCTGCTCGGAGCGGATGAACCAGGAGCCCTGAGGAGAGAGCAGACACCCCGAGGTGATGGGGATGCTACAAGCTACCCCCTAGGCTGTGACAAGGACAAGCCTGTGTGGCAGCAAAGGCTATGGGGCCATCCCTGCCCACCTGCAGAGCAGGACACCCACATCCATCACCTTGCCCTGATTGAATCAGCCCTGACCGGGGGCATCTTATCTCCTGTGAGGGGCTGGGGAAGGTGGAGGTGAGGTCCGAACAGCCCCAGTGCTGTGTTTCCCACTGTGCCCAACTCTGGCATCAGTGTCCACTCCCACAGGTACACCTTATGGGGTCTAACAGCTCCTAAAAGCACCTTTCTGGCCAGCAGAGCCATTCCCCCAGGTTGTCCCCCCACGCCAGGCTGGCCCGTCCACTGTCCTGCCCCAAGCCACCCCAACGCCCACAGGCAGGTCCATGATGTTGGACTGTGACAGATAATTACAGTAACTTTTCTTGCTGGGAAACAACCCTTTTCACAAGCGGGGAAGTCTCTCTGTGCCATGTAAGTCCTGACAGACTCTACAGTAGTTAAAAGGGACAGCATTAAAGAAAAAGAACTTAAACAACCCCAGAGTGAAGGGCTTGTAATTTATTTACTCCTCTCAATGAATGCTGGTTGCAAATCACTCTGTATAAAAATAACTCCTTTCTCCAACTTTTGATCTCTGATATTCCTGTATTTCCCTGGGGAAAATGTAAATCTATGAACTTATTACTAATGTTTCCTGTCCCTGACAGTGGAGCCGGTTGATATTTTACTTGAGAAGCTGGAGAGGAAAAAAAAAAAGCAGCATAAACTTAATGACTGCGGACTGTTTCCAATCTTAGTTTCACTTTTCAGATGGAGAGTTTCCATCTTACAACAGGGAGAGGAAGATTTTTAAATAAAACATGATTTAACTTTAGCCAAACCTCCTCCTAGTGTTTATGCTTTTGGCTTGGGGCTTGATCCATTTAAAGCTGGTTCCTTTTGAAGCAGCCCCGGCTCATCACTGCGCACTGACACAACAGCTTGGAAATTGTCTGTTCCAATTCTGAATCTGAATTCCTCAGCCTCTGCCTGCCCCCTTGCCCTCCTGCCTTGGGGAATGGTTCCTGGCTCCTGCTCACTTGGGCGGGCAGCAGGTAGAGGTGGCTGATGGTGGTGGCACCTTTCGCTCGCTGGACATCCCCACGGCATTGCTACCGGCACCTGGCTTGGCCATACAAAGCACAGTTGTACAAAACTTCTCCATGTCACTGCTGTCCCCGACCATTGTCATTTTGCTCCATCTGGGAGGGGGGTGGTGGGGAGGCACAGGGTGGGAGCTGGCACTCAGGGATCTCATTTTGGTAGGTTCCCCACCTCCCCACCCCCCAGACTACACATGTTTCTAGTTCACAACAGGTTTTGCTTGGAAAGGTAAGCTCTTTAAAAAGCAAGCTGAGGTTTGGAAGTGATGGCAGCGGGAGGCTCTGCTCAGCCTGATGTGCTCCCATGCAGGGCTGTGCAGGTACAGCAATCTCTGCAAGAGTTTTTTTCTCATATTTCAGGATAGAAAAAAAAAATCCCCCAGAAAATCTCAGAGCACAGGAAGCTCCTTTCCTGGCAGTGCTGGTACTGTGAAGATGACTGCATGCAGGCAGCCCAAATCTGACTTCTGTGAAAATAGCTTCTTCAGCTTCACCATCCTGCCTTGGGTTTTTCTCCCTGTCCCACAGAGCTCCGCCAGAGCTGGGACCCCTCCCAGTCCCGGGATGACTGGCATCAAAGGGCATCAGCTGCTCTCCTGGATGCTCTGCCCGCACCTACAATCCCCTGCCCTGTACCCACCCCTGTCCTGCTCAGCCCACACGGGGCTGGGTGACGGGGGTACCTGGGGGCACTGGGAAGATGGGTGAAGGCGGAGGCAGCCTGGCCCCGCGGTCACTGGATGGAGCGAGCAGCAGACCTGACGCCAGGCGTGGAAGCCGGCTCCCGCAGGAGCAATTCAGGCACTGTTTTAACGTCAGCCAAAATGCAGGGAATAAAAGGAACTTTAATGGGGTCTAAGTTGAGCTGTGCACCCTGGAGGATTCCTGGCTGCCTCTGTTCATGTCAGATAAATAGCCCTGTGACTGCAGTAATGTTTAACATCCCCTCTCATTATCTCGCTGGCATACCCGGGCTCCTGCATGGATTGCAGCCAGGCCCCAGCCACATCTTCCCCCTCAGTCCTGTCCCGCTAGCTGGCTTGAAGCAGCACTTAAGAGCATTTTTGAAATGCAGCCTGATCCAGGGCTTAGGAGAAGAGGCTACGAGCTGAGCTCAGCACTGATCCCACTGTGGGGCAAGAGCCCAGGACTGCTTCTGCCACTGAGAGAGCCCCAGTGCCCTGTCCCTGCAGATCAGCCCCCTCCCGGTTCCACCAGCTGGCCAGGCAGACTTAGTGCCAACCTTAGTCCCTTCCTTGCCTCAGTTTCCCTGTCTGTAGTGCAGCCTTGGTGAACCTCACTATTTTTTTAAAAGAGATTTGAAGTTTAAAGCTGAAAAACCCCCGCATCTTATACCTAGGCAGTCATCATTAAAAATTAGTACTTGTTAAGATTCATCAGCCATTACAACATTCCAAAGAGTCTGTTGGAACAAAAAGTACTTGTGTCCTGTGTCCCACGTCCCATGTCCCTGCCACAGCCGATGCCATCTGTCAACACTCTCACTCTTAAAGGGCTGCTTGTGTTGGGGACCACCAGCACTGCCATGCTGGGAGTAACTGTCCCCCCTGCTGCCACCACAGCAGAGGAGCCGTTTCCAGCTAACAGCACATTCCTCAACCTCCCAGCTGACCTGTACAGCCCTTGGTCAACCAATCCCTGCTGCTGCTCTCCAGGGATGCTGAGCATAGTCCTCTGCAAGACCCATATGGCTCCCAGGGATGTGTGTGGGGGTAGAGTCTTTCTCAGGCATTTGAAAATGTGAATGCACAAATGCTTTCTCTGGGTAATAGTTCACTCACCCCCAGCTCAATAGAGGACCCAGGGCTACAGAAACAGGTAAAAATGTCACCAAACTGACCCCATTGGCCAAGGAATTTGGATAAGGCATGACATGCCACTTCTGGGCAGGGCAAACCTTGCACAGAGCCCCAGTACTCTGGGATGAGGGTGGAAGGGGTTCAGCACTGGTAACCTGGGCAAATTTTGGCTGGAGAGTCATGCGAGAGCTGATTCCCACACCACAGTGGTGTACACACAGGCTTTTCCTCAGAAATGCCCTGTCTTCTCCTTGTCTTTTAATTCCACAGATAGATCATTCAGTACCACTGGACACCCAGAGATCGTCAGGAGAAACAGCACATGCTCTTCTCCTTCTTAATGGCTTTTCCATCCAGGTTGTTGACTGATGTGTTTGGCTCCCTGGACCTTTCAGAGACACTACAACACTGCTTCCCATCACCATCCAGCTACCAAAGGCACTTCATTAACATTTGTCTTGCACAACAGATGTGTGTACTGGCAGTCAGACACTCCTGCATAAGCCAAACACTGGCAACTCACCTTCAGTATGTGTCCCACTTTCCAATAATGTATGGCTCCCACCAGCAACCCCCACTCTGCTGACCAGAGTGGAGCATCCCAGCTTGAATGGTAGCCCTTTTTCTCAGCGGTAAAAGCCCTTTTCCTCAGTCATTTGTCTTCACCAGTTCTTTGCATGGATTAGCACATTGCCTGGGCAATGTGGTGGCAGAGAGATGCATCCCTCATGCTGCAGCTGGCTAGGAAACCTCCCAGTTGCAACAGCCAATGTCACCAGTGTCCCCAAATGTGCCAGACAGCCTGGGGAAGAGGGATGGTTCTGGATTATGTGGTTGCCAGAGGGGTCCATCTTTCCCCCACCTCACCTCCCTATGAACTCTTTGAGCTGTTTTTTGGAACCATGGGCTCCTCATGCTGCACTGATCACTAATACGAGGCTGTCCAGGTCTGGGGTTCCAAACAAGCAGGGCATTTTCCACTGTTTCCCCTTGTCTCCGAGTTCTTCTAACGCTCCCCTCCCAATAATGCTCTGTTTCCCTGCCACTTCCACTCCCCTTCCTCTCCGGGCTGGGCTCGTGGAGCAGGACAGGCTGTGGGCATACTGACAGAGACCGCCATCCCATCACTCTTTCAGGCATGTTAGGAAATGGTTAGAAATACCATGCTTTTATTTTCATTTCCCCTTCTCAACTACAGCTTGGCACGAACCTGCTTCGCAGCCATGAATCTGTGTAGGCAGTGCAGCAGCAGGGTCCCACGGCCACCCCTTGCCAGCTGCGTCTCCCCATCCGAGTTATTCCTTTGTTGGGAGTAATGGAAACCCAGCGCTTCCCCCACCTCTCAAGCACGAACTGCCAAGTGTGTCTCAGAACAAGCCTACAGCTCCAGGGGCTGCTTTTAAGACAAATATTTCACCAGTGGGACCAGCAGCAAATGAACCATTATGCTGCCCGTGAAAACTTTCTGGGCTCCCATCACCCATGTGTCGATCTGTCATGCCCACAGCTGTAACATCTGTCCTCTAACTCCTGGCAGCAGTGCGGGACCATGTGGGGCAGAGCAGGGCTTTCGCATTCAGTCCCATCCTGAGAGAAGCCCCTTTTTTCATCCAAGTGTATCCTTCCATCCAACTTCAGGCCAAGTGCTACCCACCAGCCTGGTTGGGGCTGCACCGTTGGGATCACTATGAGTGGAACCAGCCCTCCTCCAGCACAGCCAGGACAGGACACCAATGCGGCTCATACCTCGACGGTGGTGGAGGTGACAGTGAATGCTGCTGGGTCAAGGACTGCTCTGGTCCCTCTTGGTGTCTCACATCTGTTCTTTTCACCCTTTTGTCAAGTCCCCAGGTGGTTTCCTGGCACTTGGGGGCAGGATTAACTTTTGGCACTTGCCACCTGGCAAATGTCCTTATTGTCACCTCTGTGAGCTGACCCTTGGGATGTGGTGTTGGGGGAGATACCTGATCCCAGATCTGCCTACAGCCTGCCTGCCTGACTTGCTTCTGCTTTTGGGCATTTAACACTGTCTGGAAGCTGTGTCGGGGAGAGAAGAGGAGACAGACGGACGGGAGTTGCTCTGATGTAAAACAGAGACGGGGAAGTGAGAGCGGAGCCTGCAAACACCCCAGTGAGCAGCCCAGCGCCGGGGACAGGGTGAGAAGCACGTTTGTGTCATTACTCATGGAGAAGCTGGCAGGGAGGCACACAGAGAGGGCCAGATCCCTGCTGCTGAAGCACTGCTGACTTCGCACAGGCACATCGGGAGGGAGTGCAGCTCAACGGCTGTGCCAGGATCCGGTCTCTTCCTGCCATGGGAAGCATAAAGCGAGCTCGATGCATGGAGCCAGGGATGCTCCATGGCCATGGGTTTGGTGGGGGGTCAGACCTGCTGCGAGGATGCATTGCAGCATCTCTGGCTACAGGGAGAGAGAAGGAGATGGGCAGGGTGGGCAGGACAGCCCCAACCCAGGACTCAGGGCTCCACACAGCCCCCGCCCCATGACGGCCAAGCTTTCCTCCACTGATCTTCACATACCTAAATACGGCAAAGAAAGAGAAGGAAAAATGCAGGGGAGGAAATGGCCCATCCCCATCAGCCCTCAGCACACATTTCCTCTGCTGAGCAGCCAGGAAAGTCTTGTGTGGATGGTGAAGCCGTCTCCATGCTGAGTCCCAGAGCTCCATCTCCTATTCCTGTTTTCCGGCAGGGAAACCCCACCTTGGGATCATGAAGTACATCTGCTTCCCAAGGCCACCAGGACCCCTTTTACTGTCTCTGCCTGAATCTGCAGCAGCAATAACCAGCCAGGCCCCCTCCTCCAAGGACATGGGGCTGGGATGCAACCTCACATGGGCTCATCCCCTAGCCTTTTGCAGCCTGAAGTTTCCTCTGAGGCCATAAAAGGAGCTGGGAGCCTCATTGCATCACTTTGGGAAGAGGGTGTGATTTCCCCAGAGGCAGCCAGCACACTGTGCCCTCGAAGGGCAGGCGCTGTGGGAGTCAGCACCAGGAAGCAGCACCATGGTGGAACAGAGCTGCACGTGGCATCCTGCCCACAGCTGGGACTTTCCCAAATTGCCAAGATGTGCTGCAGGGAAGTGGCCTTGGCATGTGGCAGTGGCTTGAGGAGGTGCCAGGGGAAGCCAGGGCCACGCTTGCCAGTGGTGGGGAGGGAAGCCTGAGCACCCACTCCCGGGGAACAGCCTGGCCCAGCTGCTCAATGCCAGGTGTTTGGAGACAGCCCAAAGCTTTGCTTTGGTGCCTGTTTGCATCCCAAGCTGGATGGAAAGCACACCTGGAACCAAAACCCACAAGGATGCTCATGGATGAATCCTGCTTGGATTGTAGCCCACATCCACCCACCAAGACCATCTTCACCACCACCATGGACCTGGGGTCAGTTTTTAGGTTCCCATGTACCAGTTAGTTGATGCACACCGTGAGTGATCTCAAGCAGCCCTACAAAACCTGAGCTCCTATCAGGTCCTCAAGACAGCCTTGGAGAGTGGGTAACTTTTTTGAATTAACAGCCTTACATTGCTGCAGGCAGTTCTAAACCTTCTTTGTGTGAGGGTGCATAGTTTTCTGCCTTAATTAGCAATCAAAACCACAACTCAGTGCCATAGGTCTATGAAAAAAAGCATCATGGGGTAACCCAGGATGGTGTTGCACCTGTGTCAGATGGTGTCAGATGGATGTTGTCTACTGCAGACAACGAAGTACAGGACAGGAAAAGCAAGTGCCACCTGCAGTGACAGCAGCAGTGACAGTGGGCCCCTCCAGCAGAACCCTGTGGGTACTCACACCAATACTTTATGCAGTGTGGGTCACAGCCAGTGGCAGGCAGAGGACTGGGGGCAGTGGGAAAGCTCCCACCACTTCCCCAGCCCACACAAGGGAGAAAATTTGTGAATGAGCCTGAGCTCAGGCTGGACAGGAGGGAGGGAATCTTTCCTGAGTCATCCATGGGCTGCCCAAAGTGAGGCAGGAAGACATGGGTCACCCTGCACCAGTGCTCGAGTCCCCACCTGCACCCACTGCCTTTCCTCTCAGGCTCTTTCTAACCCCGTGAACAGCCCTGGAGCTGCTGCGCAGGAGTGGAGGAGATGGGGTTCAGTGGGAAGGGGCTGGGCAGCCTGGGCTGGGGGAGCTAAGCCAAGTCAAGGCTTTTTGCTGGTGCATTAATCACTTGGAGAACTCATATCTTCACAGGCATCCCCTCATCAACCCCTGATGGGTCTCAGGGAACCACAAGTCGTCTGAGAGATTCACGTTTCCCCCCCAGATAAAACACCACCTGAGCAGATTGGAGCCAGGAGGGCTGGGTGAGTGGGGGACCCCAACTGCACCCCATGGTCTGGCCAGGAAGGGAGCACAGACTCTGCTGGTGGGGGGCAGGCGGTGGAGCCGCGACACTGACGTTAGCCTGAGAGCTGGAAAGTTTTCTACATACCAGTGTTAGCAGGAATGTTATTTACTGAGCGAGGGAGAGGTCTGACAGAGGAGAAAGCTTCTCACCCAGCTCTTCCCCATGTATGGATGTGGACCGGCGTTACTCAGCAGGATACAGCACAGACAGAGGCACCGGCACCGGGGCACGTCTCTCCTTGGAGGAAGCTGGATGCAGGATGGGGGGGCACCCCCGCACCCTCTGAGCAACCGGCTGGGCTTTGCAGGGGAGAAAAGCACTGTTCACCGGGTTCGCTCCCCAGGACCACTGCAGCTCAGCCAGATTTTATAGAAGGAGAGGGGACACAGGTGGGACATGGCCACCAGCACACGGTCCTGGGGACATGTCAGGGTGTGGGAAGGCTGCCTTCCTGGGAGGCAGGACAAGCAGAGCATCGCACTGAAAAGAAACTCAAACATGCCCTTTCCCTTAATAAGCCTCCTTACAGCTCAAAGCAAATATTTTTATAAAAGTGGGATTTCACTTCCCATTTGTGTTTCTGACCTTTGGTGAAAGCTGACAGTGAACATGTTCAAAGAGAAACACTCTTTCCCAAACCTGTGGACTTTTCCCGGCCCCACTGTGGCCGTGGGGAAGCCCATCCATGTCCCTCCCACCACTCAGGGCTGCCTGCGGGTGGGGGAATGCCCACTGCTCCCCTCCCGGCCTCCCGGCTCTTGTTCAGGATAATTATTCATCATAGAGGGGGTGGATTTTCCTGAGTCACAGGCACATCCAGAGGCCCTGCTCTTCTCCCTAAGGACTTCAAAGGCTTTGCAAACATAAATAGGTGCAACCACAGAGTTAAGTCAATAGAGCTCCTTCTGCTGGGGGGACATAACGGGTGAGGGTCCCAGCCACCTCAAAAGCATCCAGGGTTGCTGGTGTCTGCCATGCATGGCCAAGGGATTAAACTCAGGCACTCTTCTTCTCCAACATCCAAATCCTGTGCTGATTTTACCCCCTTGGATGCTCTCACTGCTCCCCCTGCACCTTCATACCTGGGCCGCCGATATTCCCAGGAGCAGCCCCAACCAGCACTGAGAGCGGATGGGAAGGGAGAAGCAGTGGGGATTATTCCTGAGCAGGAGGTATTTTGAGGGTGACTGAGTAGATACGAATGTGTTTCCCAGCGGTGACTGTCCGGGGAAGTTCACGGCATGACTCATGTGCTTTCCCAAGTCCCTGAATCGCAGCATTGTGCTGAGAAATCAGAAACATGCCGTCACCCTCCCGGCACAGCAACATCCCTCCTTGATGCCTGCAGCATGATAGCCTCTTCAGAGCCCCATGGCTCAGGCTCAAGAGGAGCAATATGGGGAAAAAAAAAGCAGCTTCTCCCGAAGCAGATGCCTCCTCCGAGGGCTGGGCTCAGTGCTGAGCCACCGATATGCTTAGGCAGATTAGAGGCCCCAGAGCTCTCAACCAGCTACTTTAAAATACCTCTCTTTTCCTTGGTATCCTGGGAAGCAAACAACTTGCACAGGAGGGCATGCATATGTGTGCTCCGTCAGCAAATAAATCAGGGAAAAAAAAAAAAAAAGAAAACCAAGAGGAGCCTTTTCCCGGCGCCCCTCCGGCAGCACCACACCTCTCCCTGCATGCCGAGTACACAGTTTATTTTCCTTCCCATTAAAGTCTCCCCACCATCCTGGCTCTGGGAAACTCAATTTATGCTCAGAGCTCTGGGTATATTATTCCTAGTGGGAACAGAGAAGGGCAGTCAGCGCAGAGGCGGCTCAGGGAGCTGAACAAGCTGGTCTTTGGTTTCATGCCGGCAGCACCGTGTGGGGACAGGAAGTCCCCGTGCAGACAGAAAGTCTGCAGCATCGCCGTGGAGGCCACCCCATGCCACCACGGGGCCAGCCAGGACGGGGACGGGGCGATGGTGATGGGAGGGCTGGGAGGGCTACAGCAGTGCCGGGACAGAGGGATCAAAAGAGGTTGCTCCAGAGCTGGAGCCCCAGGTTAGCATGTGGGCCTGGGCAACTCCCATGCATCCCAGGATAACAGCCCCAAGGGGTCCTCCATGCCATGGGGCAAGCAGGCTCAACCCCATGGCCTGGAGCCACCCTCCCCTACTGGGCACACTGTGCCACAGCTATAAAACTGGGAGGCTCAGAGGGTGATGGGAAGAGGGAAAGGCTCTTGGTTTTGCCACCCTCAGAGATGCTTCATGGGCTCCAAGCAACCCTGTCCCATGGCCTAGCAAACACCCTAGAGGCAGGGAAGATGAGGTTGAACAAGGCAGATCCACACACAGGGCATTCCCAGCACTGTGCCAGGTGTTTTCCAGCTGTTTCATTGTACCTGACCTGGCTCCACATTGTACCTCCCCTCAGCAGAGCTGGTGCAATGGAGAGAAAAACTATGCCTGTGCCCCCACCACAGCATCCCACCATGTCTCCACCACCTCCTTCTACCCACTCCTCTTCTAGACCCATTTTAAGTGGCCTCAGCCAAGTTAACCCCCCAAGAGTCTGGCGTGAACAGGAGGTGACCTGCCATCCCCACAGCTGGTTTTTCCTCTGCTTTGCAAGGTTACAATAGCTCCTTGTTCCTCCATATGCTCCACTTCTCTCCTGTATCACATCCTACACGACCGCTTTGCAGTGACCTCATCTTTCTTTTTTTCCATGTCTCCTGCTGAAAGCAAAGTCACACTGCTGCATCCCAGGATCTGCCCCACACCGACTCCTGGGCATGCCGGAGGGGACGGAGTCCTCAAGAGCCAACCAACCCCATTGCCCCAGCACCTGCAGGGTAGCACTGGTGTCCAGGGACCCCCACAACTGGAGCATGCAACCTGTGAAGGTTTGGAGTCCTGGCTAAAGGGCCATCTGTGAAATCCATTTGCAGCTTTTACCTGGATTTTTAACCCCTTTATATCCACCTAGCATCTGTCTGTCCTACAATGCCGTGTGCCCCTCCACTCCCCACCCCCCCAGCCAGCTCCTGCCTTTCCTCTGGGGCACAAAGTGACTCCATAGGGTGCAGCCCCATGAAGGACCTCACCCCAAGTCTGCACGTCTGTTTGGTACCAGACACTTCTGTTTCACACACCATAAACAACTTGGAAATCCGTGCACCAAGGCAGCACAGGGCATCTGTGGCCCTGAGTGGTTTAGGACAACCTGGTGTCTCCAGGTGGGCAGCATTATGTTGACTTGGTAACATGACCCATTTCAAGGGTGCAAAGTTTTTTAATTCTCGGGACCTTTCCTGTGCACTCTGCCTCTCCCAGCTCTTTCATGTGGTGTTCACAGGAACTGGGCTTTGCATGAAGTAGGAGGAAATCACCAAAGGCTTTCCTCCTCCAGTGCCTGGGACCTTCACACGTGGCTGGGGCTGTGGTTAGCCAGACGAAAACATTTGTGACAGCCAAAGACTGGTGAGAAACCAAAAGCCATCCACCTCTCCTGGCTGCACTCATCCAGCCTGGGGTGTGGGGAAAAGGAACCACCTGGAGTGGAGCAGGGATGGGTTTCTCCCTTGGGTGCCACCCGCAAGATTTCTGCATGCCTGGAGGAGCCACTCTCAGTAGCACATACTAAGCAGGGTGCCACACTACCTGTAGCATATGTTGCTTCCTGGGGGGTGGTGTTTAAGCACAGTGACCCTTTTGCAGGAGCTCCAGGTCTTGAGTGCTTACAGCCTGATACAGGAGCAGCTGCAAGCCATCTGCCTTTTAGCTTCCCACTGAAATAGGACCTTCCTCTGACTTTAGCCCTGTCATGCATCACCTGGGGAGGGGCAGTCTTGAATGCCTAAGGGTAGGCAGGGAGGTGCACTACCTCAAGGATTACACTCTGTCTCTATGGCATGGACACCTGAAAGCAGTAGGCCCTCACTGTGGAGATGCTGTGTGAAACCTCATTCCATCCCCTGTTCTGGTGAGTCATGAACACAGTGATGTTGCAGGGTGTAGAGCTGTCCCTGTGTCAGCAGGGGTGCAAACACAAGGTCTCTCCTGTACGTCCATGCCAGTTAGGGGACACCCACTAATACTTGCGTCTTCATGAGAACTATGAAGATGTACTCAAGTGAGCACAAGGGAGGAGCTGTGAGGCCTTGGGATCCACACAGACAGTGTGTGTGGGGGTTACCTGTGACCCCACTTCTTGCTTTTCAGATAATGTTTGCCTGGTGCCTGCTTGTGTGGTGAGGAGCCAGGGCCGGAGCGGTGGGAACAACAGGGGGGATGTTTTGCTGTGGGTGTAAGCCTTGGAGCGGGGTGGCACATGCCTGTGAGCGTCAGCATGAGCTCATGTCTGCTGGCAGCAACACAGCCTGAAGAGCCTTAAGTAGGTGTTGAAAATTAAGAGTTTCTTTCAAGAAGCTCTCAGGGTGGGAAGCATCATGTGGCTCAGCAGTGATTGATAGCATGTGGCCAGCTCAGCGCTGGGCATTGCTGCTCCTGGCGATGAACACCCTAATGCTGGCAGCACAGTGGGGATGGAAGCTCTTGGGGGGGGGGGGGAGGTGCACAGGAAAGTGCTGCTTCCCCCCATGCGTGCTGTGGGCTGGGCATGTGGCCACTGAAATGCTCCTCTGGCCCTTCCTTCCTGAACACAGGGCTGGGGAGGAAAAGGGATGGGTGACTCTGCACTGAACCATGGATGATGGAGATACATGGCTGGTTTCTCCTTGCTGCACCCCCTGTGGGAGGTGGGCATGGTGATCACGGTCTGTGTGCTCCAGAGCCAGACATGGATATCAGTACTCCTCTGTCACCTGTGATGGTGTGTCCTCGGGAGGCTCCACAACAAACAAGAGCTGTCTCCCTTTCTTCTGCTGTTGAAGCTGTTTGAGGTTCACAGGTGACATTTAGAAACTAAACCTCTACCTTATTTCACCCCAATAGGGTGACTGTCTGGAGAGTGGGGCTAGGCTGGGTCTGTGCCTGGGGCAGGCAGGGGGCCTCTCAGCCCTGACAGTCAGGGCAGCTCCTCCTGCCTTGAAAATAACCTTGGGTTTGCTCTTATTTTGATGTCTGTGGTTCCTGCAAATAGGACTGTTCTTGAATTCCTCCCAAGAGAGCGTGGGTGGGCTGTACGTCTTTGTGGGTGCTGTGAAGCTGTGTGTGCACACGCTGTGGCAGAGTGCAGGAGCCTTCCCACAGTGTTATCCTGCAACCGCAGCAAACAATTGCTGTTTACCCTGATAAAATTAATGACAGAGCGAGGGGAAGCACGCCAGCCACTCTGCACCCCTGTGGTCAGGCCAGAACTTGTCTTCTGAGTGCACATGGCTTTGTGGGTCCCCGTGGCGCTGGGTCAGGTGCTCCCTGAGGGTTGTCCCCAAATATTTGATACATGAAGCATGACCAGTCCCCATCTAAGCAATGTTGCCTCAGCAAATCTTTGACAGAAAATAGCTGGCTTTCCCTCTGAGCAGGAGGGTTTGGGCCAGACAGGGATGCTGTAGTTAACATGCTCCCCAGGGAGGTGGCAGGGACCTCTGCTCAGTCCAGCCAGCCACAGAGCCTCACCCAGGGCTTGGATGGCAGTCAGGTGGGGTAGAGAGTAAAGGGCAAGAAATGACCGGTGCTGAGCCTGTGTGAGACTTGGTGTGTGGCAGGATCAGACCTTCCCCTGGGTTTTTTACCCAGCGGTTCCCATGTGCATCCTGGAGCTCCAGGAGCAGCTCCTGCCATGCTGGCAGGGGCCGAGTTTTACACGATGGTGGGATCCCCTGCCCTTGCAGGCTGCTGCGAAGGCAGTGATGTGTTGGGGTGAGAAAGCCAAGGGCGAGTCATTCCCCACACCGGGTCAAGCCTCAGGATTTCTGGGCTGTTTTCCATGTGTCTCCATACACTGGAGCTGTTGGCTTGCAGCGGTGGGTGTGGGCTGCTCCCCCAGCCCTGGCGCCTGGCTGCAGCCTGGAGCGCTCGGCAGCCAAGAGCAAACCCTCTCCCTCGTGCGCCACCAATAAGCCCCAAAATATGCCGATAACAGCCACTTGTGCAAGACGGCGCTTGCATTAGCCTGCCTGGAGATTAGGTAACCCCATCCCGAGACCTTGGAGCAGGTGCTCCAGCCCAGCCAGCGGGCAGAATTCCCCTCTCCCCGCCCCGGGCATGCCAGCCCAGGGCTGTGACTTTGAGCCCCTTCCCCTGAGCACACTGTGCCCTGAAGGGGACCCTGCTCCTGTGGCAGGGAATGCCCCTGTTACGCTGGTGTATTGGCTTTAAATGGGAGTCTCAGGTGTTACCGAGCATCCCCTTTTGTGTAGTAAGAGGTATGAAGTGTGTGCTGCTACCAGAGCCAGTTGAGAACAGATTAAAGAAATGTTGTTAACTTTCAAGTATCAATGAGCTGCAACCAACATGGTGGAAAAGAGTTGATTTTGATTAATTTCTTTACTTGAACATATACCCCACTCTTGCAGCCTGTCAAAAATATCTCATTTTTTCCAAGTCCAAATAACTTATTTTTTTTCCCTTCCATGAAATATAAGCTAATTAAATGCACTTAAAAATGTTCGAAGTGAAAGCAACATATTTCAGAAGTGTCTGCAGGAGGATGGAAGAACTGACTGAAGCTGATCTAATTTGCGACTTTCTGTTGGGAATGAGCCTTGACATTTCTCTTTCATTTTTTTCCTCCCCCGTCACTTTTTGGAGGGAAGTCTTCCAAAAACTTGACTGCTCTTATGTGTTGTCAACTGACCTGGGCATCATGGTGGGTGTTTGCTGCTACCTCTTCTGCTCTGGAGGTGCTGGATTGTGCAGAGGGGATGCAGCCAGAGACCTGTGTGATGGAGAGGTGGGAGGACATGACACTTGGGACCACGTCTGTAGCCCTGGGGTTGGGGCGGCGGTTGCCTGCAGGCAGTGGAGGAGTTGTGGGTGGGGGGTAGATTTATATTGGGGTGCTGTGGAGCAGGCGGGGTGCTCAGGCAGCACAAACCCCCTGGCTCCCTGGCCCCTGCAGGTGAGCCAGCCCCAGGCCAGACCTGGCAGGGGACTTGTCTGGATCTGCTATTGGGTACTTGCCACTGACTCATGTTACCAGCAGAGATGCCCTCTTTTTGGATGTTTTGAAGGCAAGTCTGGTTAGAAAATGATTGTAAGCACAGCTCAGACTTGAGGTTGTTTATTAACAGACTCATTTTATTACAACATCTCGGGTCCTTTCCAGGCTGCTGTAGTACAGCAGAAAGCTCCATGAAACAGGCTCCAGAGAGAGCAGTGGTACCTGCCCTCCGTCCAGTGCTGGAGAGGCAGTGCCACTCAGTAGCAATTCTGCAGTGACATGTGGTGTGGAGCACCCAGGGACAGGGTTGACAAGGCTATTCCCTGTGTCACCAGTGTGCCACAGGGCAACAGCAGGACCGAGAATGCATGGCAAACCTCCTTTCCACCATTTCAGATTTGCAGTGAGCTGAAGTGTAGTCCTTTGTTACCCTGGATCTTGTCCCCCCAGCACCCCTTCACGTAGTGACAGCCCCATCAAGAAGCTGAGTGCTCTGGTGCTGGTCCTGGCCAGGCTGAGGTGCCTGCATGGGCTCCAGTCCCCAGACCAGGTGGGTGGCACCTGCTTCAATATACTCTTCAGCAAGTCAAAATAAAGCAAATTTGGGGCTTTTCAGGCCTTTCCTGCCGCCCCCCCTTCCCAAATGCATATATCCGCCAGGTCAGCAGGAAGGCATGGGAATCCCATACTGTTCCAGGCTGTGCTGAAAGCACAGGTCAAAATGAGCTAATTCCTGTGGGGAAGGGATGGATCCAACCTGTGAGGACCCTCCCATCATCACTAGTCTAGATAAACATCCCAATAAACATGGGGCTGATGCAATTAGCACATGCCAGGGGACATCAGTCTATCTCCCTCCTGCCTGAGGATGGGGAGCCGTGGCAGCTGGGGAGGATAGTGGGGTATGGAGAGGGCTGAGGGCTTTGGGGACCTCCAGATCACCCTCCCCACTGGCCTGTTAATATCCAAAGTGGCTGTGATAAGAAGCAGTTGCTAGAGCTGCAGGTGGGAAGGTGTCAAGTCGTACGCACGGAGCTATAAACAGTGCGTGCCCATAAACCAGATCAAAGCAGAAAGAGTTTATTTTCAGAAGGTTTGCTTCCTCCGCAGAGCCTGGAGAAAATGAGCCTTTGGGGGAAGGGGGGAAGGAGAGGGAGTTAAAAAAAAAAAAAAA
>VXBJ01004038.1:88550-124552 GCA_013400055.1 Nycticryphes semicollaris
AAGGTCTCATCATCTATGGTGGTATGTGTTGGGCGGATCCTGCCCCATGGATGCTGAGCAGAACTTTGCTGTGGCTGGATCTAGCAGGTCTGGTGTGCACAAGCAGCTGGTGTGAAGGGACGGATGCAGTGATGGCTCGCTAAGCCCTCCTGCAGCATCCCTGGTGCAGCTGTGCCCCAAGAGGGATGCAGGGCTCCAGACTCCTCTGGGTAACATGAGCCAGACTCCTGTGGGCAGCCAGGATGGGGCTGCTCCCTGCTTGGAGCACCTGAGCATGAGCCTGTAAGTCACAAGCCCTTAAGCAAACTATTGTGAAACCTATGTTGGTTTGCAGAGTGCGTCCCCACCCTCTGGCCCCCAAATTACAGGGCTCAGCTACTGGAGTGCTGGGAGAGGGGGAAGTGGGTGCCCATGGCTCCCACCTGCCCCTCGGCCTGAGGAGCTTGTGGTTCCTGCAGGCAGGAGGAAGAGGAGGAAATCCAAGAGGGGGAAGGCAGCCGTGGCAGCTTTGTTGGCAACTGGAGCTCAAGAGGTCAGAGAGCAGATGTCGGGGTTGTAATGAGTGTGTGTTAGCTCAGGCGCCTGTATACTGTGCTGCCTAGGCTCCCCTTGCCCACTTATTTAGGTAGAAAATTCCACTGCCTGGCTGTGAAATGAGCTAGATGAAACTCTTTGAGATTTCAAACTTCTTCAATTTTAACTCCAGTTGAAGATAGCCCTGTGAATCTACCCACACTCTGCCAGAAATGGATGCCACAGCTGCAGGCTCCTACTGTAGCCTGTTTTCAGGAGGAAGGAACAGCATCACTGCAGTGTGATTTTTATTTTTTTTTTCTTTTTTTTCTTCTTTTTCTTCCTTTCATTGGCACTGGTAAGCTCAGAGGATCAAATCCTCACCACTGTTCTCCAAGGGGACAGTTAGAGCTTCTGGATCTGCCCCATCCTCCAGCACATCCTTCAAGTGATTGTTGTGGAAGGCACCAGACCTCAGTCCCCTGCCAGTGGGCACATCCATGGGGAACAACCCACACCAGGAAATAGGTAACATCTGGCCCCAAATCACTGGCACCCACTTCCAGGTGTGCAGTGTACTGCCACTGTGTCCACCCACTTGCACTGTGACAAGGGCACTGGCCGTGCTGGGGCTTTGCCTGCAGCGCTGCAGGGGTATGTAGCCCTCAGTGCTTTGTCTTAAGCAGCCTTGCAAAGCAGCACTGTGCTGGGGCTGTAACAGCATTTACTCTGCCCCAGCAGCATGGAGTCTGGTGTACTGGTCCCACAGACCCCATCTCCCCTGGGGTGGGGCGTGCTGGCCCCTGAAGAGCTCCCATGGGTTTGAGCCACAGCAAATAAATGTTTAGATTTTTCCTGGATTGCTTTTCCTGCAGCCCCTAGCAGCTTTCCAATCATGCCTTCTTGGTGAAGTAAGAGTAACGGGCTCACTTTTCCTGAGAAGGTGGCAGCACCAGTCCCACACCACCCTGGCAGCACCTGCCGCTGCGCTGGCCGTTACCTTCCCATTCATAACTACTGTGAGGAAACACATTGCAAGGCCTTCAAGGGAAATCTCACTCCGGTTTGCACAAATATTTATCCCAACTGTTTCCTGCCTGGGCCAGCTCTGGGCCCGGAGGACGCAGTGTGTCACAGGCAGCAGGGCAGAGGAAGTGGCGGGGAACCAGCTGCTTCTCACACCAAGACCTTTGGTCCACAGGGCTGTGCAGTTTGCAGTGGCCCTTGGTTCTCCCTGATGTGATTTCATGAGCAGCTGGCCATGGATGTAGTATCTGGTGTGGTGTCCCAGCATTTGTAGGGGAAGGACAGGGTGCAGGCGAGGGCATGGGAGGCTGCATCTCTTGGCTGGAGAAGTACAAACTACTTACAATTTGTCTTTAGTTTGCTTTCACCCATACTGGGGTACCTCTGGTGGGAAGCAAACCAGCATATGTTCCTGCCAGGGTATTTCTGATGGCTGTCACCAGCCTGGTTTTAAATGTCCCCATTTCTTCACCCCCGAAGGGCACTTCTCTGAACTGAAACAGCTTGGAGCTGAAATTGTCCTACGGTATCTTGGGCTAGTTCCTCTTCCACATTGTGATCCCTGGTTACCCCATGAATTGCTGGCATTGCCACTTGAAACACCTGCAGCTGGTCACTGCCAGATCTTGCTTTTTGGGGGTGACAGCAGAAGTAATTCCCTGGAGCAGAGCCACAGGGGACGGTGCAGGCGCCAGGAGCTGGCCGGTGTGTGGCCAGGCATGGCTGTGGCGCCGTGTCCACAGCTAGCTGTGGGGACGCCGCCCTGCTCAGGAAATCCTTGGCCACAGGCAAGGACGGCTGTGCTATTCTTACCCTCACCCCTCGCCCATCGCCTCCCTCCTGGCTGCCTGTGGGAGACAGGATATGGGCTGGGTGGCTCCGACTCGGTGCACCATGCTGCCCATGGCAGCAAAGGTGTGAAGAGCTTGTCCCTGCAGTGTCTTCCTAAAGACACCCTAAAATTAGCCTTAATCCTGCCAGCCAGCACCTGTGCCAGGGGGCCACCAGCCGCATTGTTCTGCCTTCCTTTGCCCACCCCACTGCGCCGCTTCCACCCGCTGAGAAGAGAAGCCTTTGCAAAGTGTCTGTGCCAGCTGGAGACACCACACCGGGCAAAAGGCTGGCAGGAAGGGTTTGACTCACGCTGGAGTTAATGAAAACAAAACTCTGCAGATAAATAGCATTTGCACTGTTTCCTCACTGGGATGGGCTCCTGTTTCCTATGCAGGGTGTCTTCTGCCACACGTGCACTGGTACTCCTCGTGGTGTTTCACCTACAGGGACTGATCCTGCTGCCAGCGAATGTCCTCCCCTTCTCTTTGCCATCAACAGTGGTAGTGCCATGCTAACCAAACCCCTTTCCAAGTCTATCCAAGTAGGGGCAGCAACACTGGAGCCCCTACACTCAGTCACTTTGAACAGCCCCCAGACCCACAGGTTTCAACACAAACCTGAACCCCAGCCCAGCTTGAACTTCTGGCAACCTCCAGCCATGCTCAGCGGAAACCTGGATGCCATTAGGGACTCACCTGGGCTGAGTTTTGAGTGAGCACAAGCTGTTCCTTGAGCAAGCATTTTATTTTGTGATTGGAGGGGAGCACACAAATTTTACAGCGTGGTTCCCATCCCTGCACCACATTGTCCTCCATAACTGGGGCTGAGTTTTGCCCTGCGGTGTTTGAGCCCAGGATCTTCCCTCTGCCTGCTGAGCTGGGCACTCTGTTCTTCTGGCAATCCTGTATTTCATTCCTACTGCTAACTCAGGGGCTGGGGTATGCAGGGCTGCCCCGGTGCCTGCAGTGGAGCCAACAGCTCTGTACCCTGAGAGGGATGCTGTTTTCCCTCAATATGCATCATGGTGTGGATGGAGAACAGAAACCAGGCTTTGATGTCAGCTTTTCCTATCCTTTGCCCCAATTTCCCAGATAGCTTCCTTACCACTTGAAAAAGGCTAAATGTTAGTTACCAGGACTCGGAAGACAAAAAACCCTGCTGTGGGGCTGTGAGACCCGGCCTGACCCATATGGTGGGTTGTTCTGCACGAAGACTTGCTCCAGATTCCTTTTCTTTTGCCCATGTGAGAAATGGAATGACTCAGTGTGTGGTTGCTGCAGCCACTGTGGGTGAGCTGCCATGCAGCAAAATTGTCCCTCTTCTCCCAAGCTGCTGCAAAGGATGCCCTTGGCCAGGGGCATCTCCAAACCTCTTCCCTGGGCTCCCGTAGCCTCCCAGCCATTATGGGGAGCAGCATTTCCTGCTGAGGCAGCACATTACCGGAGGGAGGAAAGGTCACAGCGCTGGGGCTGCCCCAGCTTCCTCTCCTTACTCCCAAGGACACTGTCGGCCACCACGGTTTCCTCCGGTTCCTGCCTGGCCTTTGCAAGGTGCAAACGAAAACTTGGCATCAACGGTGCTCACACTCACCTGCTCCCCTCACCAGAGAGCTTCCCACTCCCCTGTACCAAACTGGCATCTGCTTATTTAGTTTGTGGGTGTCTTGGTTTTATTTTCCTTGGCAGAAACATGGTGCTGGGACGGGTGAAACTGGAAAGGGCGAGTGTAGCAGTGCTGGCCACTCACTGGGCCGGAGGTGGATGACTTCCTGGCTTTCCCAGTGACACACAGCCTAGTGGTGACAGAGACGAGTCACTTCCTTTCTCCTCCAGGCTCTGTCCTTGATGAAGCACCACTTTTGCCTCCAGGATGGGGGAAGCAGGAGTTGGGGCTGGCCAGCAAAGGATATGGCAGAGGGAATGGTGAAGGGGATGGCAGAGAGGATGAGGGCTTCATGTAGGTCTTCACAAATGCATTCTCATTCCTGAATTGCAGTTTGTATAAAATTGTATTTTGTACCATCCAGATGACCACATTCATGTAGTATATTGCATTCAGGCTGTATTTAGCACACCATTTAATAGAAAAATTGAAGCAAAAGTATCTAGCATAGTGCTTAATATAAAATTGAAGGAAGATTAGCCAAGACAATCATGTGGAAATGAAACTTTGAAACTTATTAAAAAATCAGGCATAAGCATCACCATACCAAAAACCCCCAACAGCATGAGTCATTTCTCCCAGGGAAATAGCACCGAAATGCTCATGTCCTGGTGAGGCATTTTGTTTCTCTCTGCCCTGGCAGGTGGGTCCCAGCACCCCTGGAGCTGGGAAATGTCTGTGAAACCCAGGTGATATTCACCTAGACTAAGGGAGAATAAACCCAGGTCAGTCCCACTGCTGTGGCCAAGATGCTTATTGTCTCTGGCCAGTAATTAAATCAGCCACAGGTATTTTCTGTGTTTTCAAATACATAACTTCCCTGAAGCACAACTCACTTCCATTATTTGCTTAATAGGTTTTAATCATAATTTCGTAAGAGGTTAGAGTCTAGAAGGGGGCTGATAATCCCTCGTGGTACCTACAGCCACAGGGGAGTGAGTGCGGGGCTGCTGAGGGGCAGGGAAGGGTTTATCTGCGACTCTACCTGCTGTTATCGTCTGTCCTTTCACATGGGTTTATCAGCTGGCGGCCCTTCCTTTTACAAACTGGGGGGTGGGGTGGTAATTTAATAATCTCGACAAGTGTGTGGGAGGGGAGCTGATGGCGGGAGGGCTGACATGCTCTTGTGACACACGTCCCCGTCCCCTGGTGCAGAGAAGCAATGGCAGGTAGGAGGCTCCGGGGTGGGGCTGGACATCCCCCCCCACACCCAGGATGAACCCCCAACAGCGAGTCCCTTCCTCTCCCTAGGGCAGGGGAAACTGAGGCACACACAGCCACACGCCCAGGTGAGCAGTGCCACAAAGGGTCTGGGCCCAGTCAGCCCCCTTCACTCATTGTGGAGGGTGGTGTATGGTGTGCTAAGCTTCACCTCCAACTTCCTGCAAGGAGAAAAAGATTTATCTGAACTTCTTCAACATTCAGAATATACTTGCTTTGGCTGTGGGTTAATATGTGTTGCTTTATTCATCTGATAGAGATCAATGAGCAGAGCTGGCCCCAGACAAAAGACATGACAGTCCATTTTCTGCCAGTTTCAAAGCCTTCGGTCCCAGCAGCAGCCTGGGGCTCCCCTTCATCATCAGCAGCCAATTAAAGCATCTGAAATCCAGGCTGAAAATTTTTGCATCAAAAATCCTGCTCGCAGAGGGAATGGGGCAGGGGAGCTGTGCCTTTCCCAGCATCCCAGCCCAGGTGTATGGGAGCAGGACAAGTATTGCTGTGGGGCAGGTGAGGGGAGGAGGGAAGGAGAAGTGCCATGCTGGGAAGTCTTGCCCCAGGCATCCTGCCCAGCTGTGTCCAGTGGTGGTGGCGCCAAGTTCAAACTCCTGGCTGTCCCCAGCCAGGCTCTCTGCAGCCTAACCAGACCCTCCTGCTCCCTTCCCTGTCCCCATCACCCTCCCCTGATAACACAGGGAACAATAGCAGCAGCAGCAAACTCTAGGCCAGAGCTTAGTGCGGGCAAGCAGGTAAAACAGAGGAGGGACAAAGACAAACACAGCAAAGAGGGCTCCTCCAGACCCAAGGCCAGGGCCCTTCCAGGGATTAAGTCCCCTTGTGCCGAGGTGAAGCAAGCGTTTATCAAAGCTGTTGCTGTAAACCCCAGCAGACCCATTTGCAAGAAAGGTTTGGGTCCACCCTATGTGTGCTGTGGGACTGCAGATGGGGCCTCTTCCTGTCCTTGCTCTCTCTCTGTATGGGGATCCCAGCAGCACCAGCAGGACCCATGGTGGGAATGAAAGTCGACTTTATCACTGTGCCAGCCTGCTCCCATGGGAGCCAGAGGGAACCCAGTGAGTGGGATTTGGCATGGGAGGACCCACTGTCCCCACCAGCTGCTGGCCAGTGCTGCATCCACCACCCCTGCCCACCCAGCCACTTGCCCTCTGATGGGCCTGGCTCACATGCTGAGGGGCCAAGCACCCCTTTCCCCGCCCCCACCAGCGACCCAGCCCTAGCTGGGCTCAGTGCTGCACCATGCAGCATCACCTCCACCCTACCTACATCAGCCCCCGCCAAGACTCAGTCTGGCTTTTCTTCCTCCCCCTGCTTTCTCTTGGCAGATAGTTCGCTGACGTCTTGTAAACTAAAAGGAGGTTGATTTGAATTTTCCATGGATGGCTCGGAGTCACGGATAATTCATTATTCACACCTCTCTAATTAAATCGCTGCCCAGCAGGCGAGGCAAGGCTGAAACCAGCCAAATGTCCCCTGGCCAATGCGGGTCAGCAAGGTCCAATGTGGTTTGAATTTTGGCCATGGTGTCACTTACCCTTTGCTACACAGAGGACACAGACCTGCTTTGATAAGCCATGTCCTGGAGGTGAAAGGTTTGAGAGCAGTGCAGAGGGAAGGGCAGCCCTTTGGGGAGGGTTTTACCAAATGTGGGGCCCCTCCAGAGCTTTTCGGCTCTCAGGGAAGGGCTGGACATGACTGTGGTCCTGCAGCAACTTGGAGCCATGCAGTGCATTCATCTAACTACATGCCCACAGAAGAAGCTCACCAGAGCTCACAGCCAGCTTGTCGGGGTTCACACTCGCTGCCTTTGGCGCTGAGGCTGGCTTTCTAATTCCTGCTGAAATCAGACTCACCAATAATATTTCACTTTTTAATTCCAGCTAGCTATAAAAATAGAGGACTGCTGCAGACAGAGGGACTGATGCTTACAGCTGCCAGAGCCAGGGAAGGGAGGGACTGGTGGGCTGCCCCAGCCCAAGGGTGGGTGCCAATCACCTAGACTGGCATGTGGGCTCCAGGGCCTCTGGGATGATCCAGATCAGCACGTTTTGCTGTGACATCACTCCTGGTCCCCAGAGCATCCCCTGGAGCCACCTGCCCGTGAGGGGCTCCAGGCTGGGCGGCAGCGATGTGGGCTGGGTGCCAGGAGGAAGGTGTGCGTTCCCAGCCCCGCTGATGAGAACTCCAAATGCAGTCGGTGGGCTGCTCTCCGCAGGCAGCTCTCTGCCGCGAAGGCAGCCAGGGCCATTTTAATCATTTCCAGATTTGTGTGGGAGGTCAGGGCCCTGGGGTGCTGCTCCATGTCAGTTTTATAAACACAGCAGTTTTTCCAGATGGTCTCTGGCTCCAGCCTGGCTAGCAGGTTGATTGGGCCAGACCAAAATAACAACAGGTGGAGAACAGGCCATGACTGCCTGACGCTATCTCCTTTCTCCATCTATTCCCCAAATGATTTTTTTTTTCTTTACAGAAAACAATTAAGTTTTCCTGGAGTGGGGATGGATGCAGCCGCTGGGCTGTGAGCTGAGGCCCCACACCTTCGTTACACGTGTGAGAGCAGCATCTGCCTTGGCACGCTGAGGTGGGCAAGGTCCTTCTGCTTGCTGCCGACAGAGCCACCACCCGGCTCCCAAGTGCTCGGCAGCTCCATAGCTGGAGGATTTTCCTCCATCCTCTGGAGGGACAGCTGAGTCAGCAGTTCAGTTGCACACCAGCAGCCTCTTTCATCCCACCCCTCTCTATTCTTCTGAGTTTTATAGCACAGCGAGATGCTATTTTTTTATCTTTTTCATTAACTCCCTAGGAAATTTAGTGCCAAACAGGCATAGTGGTGGCATACTGCCTGCATCCACATTTCCAGGGCTGAGAGGGAGCCCAGCATCCCATGGGGTTCCCTGAGTGGCCAGGGTCCAGCTGGTGCTGCTGCATCTGGTGCTTTCCCAACACAGTTCACCAGGACCACTCAGATCCAGGCAATCTCCATTCCCTCCAGCCACAGAACATGGCAGCACACCAGGACAGATGCTCAGCACCCCAGGGCTGAAAAGTCAAAGACCCCAGACCCCAGCTTTGCCTTTGCACAAGGACACAGCCATGGCTCTCATGCACCCTGCCCCTCTTGCACCCAAGCCCCAGAGAATGAGGGGAATGCCAGGCGAGACCATGGCTTGGCAGCACCGGCATTGGTGCAGCACCATCGTATCACCCTGGCTGTGGCTGCCCAGCCACCAGCAGCACTCACTGCAGCCCAGGCATAGCTCATGGTGCAGAGACGTCTCCGAGCTGAAAGCTGGAGGGATGGAAAAACCACAGTTGTGTACTGGAGACAAGCTGAACTGCTCTCCACATAGAGGGCCCTTTCATATTTCCCACTCGCCTTCAAGTTAACGTCTCTCCACGGGCTAAATCTTCCCATACAGGAGATGAAGTTTTGGCTAGAGATTGTAAACTGATTGTGGGTGTAAATAAAAAAAAAAAAATTAAAAATTGCATATGTAGCACTGCTGCAAGCCAAGCCCAGCACGTGTGCCTCCCTGCATCTGCTCGTGCTCACTTGCACAGCTCAGCAAGTGACTAGCCCTGCGCACATCAGCATCAGTGCATGTGCTTGGGGACAGAGCCGAGAATAAACAGAATAAGGGGGAGAAAAAGGGAGGTTTCCGATGCCCCTGCTCAGAGGGAGGTTTCCAAGGACCAAGGCAAGGTGGCTCACGGTCCCCTCTGTCCCTGCGGTGCAGCCCCCTCTCTCCACCTCCAATATCCAAAGTCCTCAGCAGCATCCCCTCCTTGCTCCACAGCTGCAATCTGGCATTACGCATCTTTATTTCCTAAGCTTGGGCCAAAGCTTAATTAGCCCAGCCCTGTCACTGTTCGCAGAGCTAACGCTGACACCTTTCTTCAGCCTGCCCCCATTTTTTCCATAGGAAACAGCCCACTCCTGCTCCTGCACACCAACTCTCAGAGAATCGCATGTCCCCCACTGCTAATTCCACTATCCCAAAGTAAATCTATATAAATTGCCTGACGTGTTGCAATTTAGCATTCAAGTTTGATTTGCTTTATCTCAATTAATGGAGAAGAGGTTTCCTCCCATGACCAACAAAAAGCACCACACGGGAAAGGACTCAGCACCAAACCTTTCTGGGCGGCAAAAGCACGTCTACCAGGGGATGTGCTGGGTTTTTGGCCAGTGTGGCCATCACAACAGTGCTTGAGAGGGGGAAAGGGGGGTTCCTCGCACCAGAACCAACAGCTGAGTTTGTTAGCATGTGTGGCAGTGGATGTGTACCCAGAAGCGATGAGTGCACCCAGAGGCTCCCAGCTCCCCACCAGCCCACTTCATCCGCTCTGGTAAGAAAGCAGGGGGTTAGAAATGCCTAACCCTGCTTCTACCCCCTCCTAAAATAGAAGTTGTGAGCACTGGGCGGCGGGTCTGGACAGCTTTACTCTGCAGGCAGGTAGGCAGCAAATCTGGAAACCCTCTGCTGTGTGGGAACTGGCAGCAGCGGCGTGGGGGCTCGCCTCTCCCAGCCCTTTGTTTAGGAATCCCATTTCTGCCATGTCTAAATATGCCCTAATCCTACAAACACTTCCCCTCCTGGAGAAGGAACAGGCCTTTTGCTGATTTTTCTCTGCAGCCCTTTGCACACACCTGAAACCTCGGGATAATAGGGAATGATTTGGCTCTGGAATAGTGCCTTTTCCCCTTGACTTTCACCACCCTTTCCATAGCCTGAAAGTTTTACTGGCCCCGTTTGCAGGTGGAATAACTGGAGTTGTGGTGCCGTAATGGAGGAAATCTGGTTCCAGAGTTTCATTCTGAAGCTGACCTGGTGCAAACACATTCTGCCCAAGCATATGTGTTCAGTGGTGTGTCTTGCAGGTTAATTTTGCCTGGCTGGGTTTTTTTTGTTTGTTTTTTTTTTTTTTTTTTGCCAGCTGATATATCACCCATCTGTGCCACACTGGCACAGCAGACCAGCTCTCACCTGGCCTCCACTACCTGCAGAAAACAGCAAAAATCCCCATAACAGCACTGGGACCAGCCCAATACTCATCTCTGCAGCCCAAGAAAGCATGAGCTGTAGCATATGTGTATGCTTGGTCCATACCGCTGCAGTGTAGTGTTTGCCCCAGATTTCAGAATCCCATAACAACTTCTCCTTCTATTGCCACTAACAACTTTCTGGATCCTAACAATTAGAAAGTGCTCTGGCAAATGCTGTATTTTCAGGCATAAGGGAATTGTTCATGTAAAATCATCAAGTTTCTTTGGAGGATTTTGGAGTTCAATAAATCAAGCAACCAGGCAGGCTAAAGCCAACACTACAGGAGTTAAAATCGGAAGCGACACACTGTAGATCTTTCTCCAGAGCAGTGCTGGGTGGAAATTGAATCACTTGGGGAAAAGAAATGGATGGTGAGGGGAGGGGGAGAGTGCAGCTTTAATATGGCCATTGGATAGAAAATGTCCATGCCGGCCCAGGAGCAGCTCAGGCACCTTCAGCTGCAGCAGTTCTGCTGCCAGGCAGTGCTGCTCCCACAGTCCATTGTGGTAACACGGACTGAGGACCACCGAGTGCTGCAGCACTGCTGGGTCCTGACCCAGAATCGGGCCTGTGCAGTTGATTTTTATGCCCTCAGGAGCACTCACACCTGTGCCCCGTGCTTTCAGGGACAGGTTAGGCTCCAGAGGAGCAATGTCTTTAAGTTGATAGTTTCTGGACAGTCTCTCACGCTGGCATCCACATTTTATTGTTGTATATGAGGGCAGTATGTTTCTAAAATTAATGCAGTAAAACTGCACACATAAGTACTGGGGGATGGAAATGGGCTTGGACACCAGCAGACGCCTTTGGAAGTGCCAGGATGGAAAAATGTCTCCGAGTGCCACGTGAGGGCCTTGCTGTCCAAGCACTGGGAGAGCTGCTGCACCCTTGGCCAAGCCCAGAGAGTGTGTTATTTCAGCTGCTGACAAGAACATGTTTCTATACATGCCCATGCATTAATGCACAGACACACACACGTGTACAATGTGCATGTTACTCGCCCGGGTGCATGAACAGCACATGCACATGCCCACACTTTTGTGTGCACCCCCGACACAAAGAGCGCTGTCTTTCTGCACATACATGCCTGCAAACGTATAGATGCATATGTGTGCATCTCCCGCGCTCGCTCAGCGCCGAGGGGAGGAAACAAAGGCTGGGATCCCCGAGGATGAAAGGGGAGGCAGAGGAAGGGCAGGAGCAGCCCACACACCAAGCCGCCCATGGACTGCCCCACCACCCCGCGTTCCCAGGCTGCTTCCAGAGGCGCGGGCGAGAGTCCCTTATTGCTTGCACCTGGCTGCTATTAAGTATTCAATCAAAAAGGGATCACAAGCCAGATATAACTAATTCGGAGGAACTTTTTTACACAACAAGTCCCTTTCAGTTTGCTTGTTTGGTTTTATATCTAAAGCTAACTCCGGCAGGTTTGAAACTGAGCAGGTCTCTTGGCTGCTGCAGATAGCGGGGGGGGACACTCACGACACGACACGCCCCGTTTCCAGCAGACGGAGGTGGGAGTTCTCTTTTGGTGTTTTAAAAATAGTACTACAAAGAGAGGCGGGCTGGGATCCTGGCAGTGTTCAGAGGGGGTAACGCAGCAGGGCCATGCCCCGGGCCAATGCTGGGCACAGGCCAGAGCCAGAGGGTGTTCCCCAGAGCTGGTCTTCAGGCCCTCTGTGCTTGTCTTCCACCTCAGTGAGGATCTGGGTCTTCCTGGGTCTGCCCAGGATGCTGAAGAAGGGATGTGCCATTGCACAGTGATGCCTCCAGCAAGGCTCACCTGCGACCTGCTCTTAGATCTTCCCCAAAATTGCATCCATGTAAGGCAGACCATGACAAGGGTCTTATTAGCAGGGCACTCATCATGGAAGCTCTCCCAGCCCTGGCAAATCAGCTGATGTGCAAGTCCCATCGAACACCCTGGCTGAGGGAGACTGACAAATGCTCCCTGTGCTGAGCTGTGGCAAAGCAGGAGGAATCTCAGAGGACATCTGAGAAGGAGGCTTTGACCCCCCCAGTAGCCCTGTGCCAGCCCTGGGTCCCCAGCGAGCAGCAGACAGGGCAGGTGGCAGAGCCAGCCCCAAACGTTTCCCACCTGATGGCTTTTACCATATTTCAACAAGGAGCTCAAAATGTCATCAATCATTTGTGACACTTCCTTCCTCTACAGCTAAAGAGTCCAGTCTTCTTTTTTTTTATTAACTATGAAAAATCCACATTAAAAAGTTCCTTTTTTCCACCTTCACACAAGCCCAGCAGCAAATGCCACCGGCTCCTCCACAGCCTCTTCTAAATCACCATCCTAAGGGCAGCTACTTTTCTGAAATGCAAAAAATGAAGAGAATGACAACAATAATCACACATGTCCTGTAGCTGCTACCTGCAAAGCCTCCAGAGGTGCAAGCTCCCTAACCCTTGCACACCTACATGGGAGTGAGCATTGAGCTCCCCAAACCAGCCCACCTCCAGCTCCACTCAGTGCCAGGGACATGTCACAACTGATCTATCCTGGCCACCTACTCCAAGATCAGAGTGTGGTCACACTGCTCTGGGTGTGTCAGAGCCATTCCCTGCATATCATACCATCTACATGCAGTAAATCACCAGCTTCCTCCTCATTTCCTCCCTCCCAGAAGAGACCAGCACAAGAAACTCACCCAGTGTGTGGGTGTTCGGGGATTTACGCAAGTGGTGGGCAAAAACCAAAGACTTCTCGCAGCTCAGAGGCTTCCCATTCCACCAGCCCCCAGGAATCCTGTCCAAAACACACTTATAGGGACCATACGCAAGGCATTCCCAAAGGCGCCCCTCCGCACATGGGCACACTCGGCTGTCAGCTGGGACACGCTGGCTTTTAGAGGAAGGCTCCAAGGAGGTTTTAATTTAATGCTGGTGCTCTCCCTGGGAAGAATTTCCCAAGTAGGTGGAAATTCATGATCAACATCAACACAGGGAGAAAGGAAGAGTGGGGAAGGCACCGCCTTTCCACACTAATATTCTTTCTTTTGGGGATGGTTTTATGTATTTATTCCACAGGCACTAATATTCTTCTTTCCTGGGATTTCTAGCTGGTTTTAAAATTTTGCCAGTGTTTGCATATTATATACACCAGTTTTTGGGTTCCCATGCTGCCTGGATCCTGTTGGTAAGGGGTCCCGAAGGATCACAGGGCCTTTTCAGGCTCGGGCTTAGCTCTGGGGCAGGAGGGAGCTCTCTGAACAGCTGGTTTGTTTTCACTCAGGATTGCACTCACTGCTTGTGTCCCGACAGCTCATCCTCCTACAGCTACCACTCCTCTGGGAGGACACAGGCCATGCCTTTTCCGGTGGCATCCCCAGGAAGTTCAGCATCACCATGACCAGCAGCTGAGGGACCCCCCAGCCCCACCAGTACCCCTCGCTCAGTGTCCCCGTGGGGGAACAGGGCTTCCCAGCTCCTTGGGATGATGCCAGCAGCATCCCTCCTGCTGGCCCCAGCCTCCAATGGAGGGAATTAAGGAGCAGATTTGGCTGGGAACAGCCCCCAGGTTGCTCTCACAGGGAAAGGAGGGGGAAGGCAGATGTAAAGCTTTGTCCCAGGAAGGACATTAAAGACCTTGCCCTGGAAAAGCACCACGGTGTTGGGTTATGGCCAACATGCCTAAGCCGCCTCTTCCTCTCTCCTCACCCCTCTGTCTGCGGTCAGGACTTTTTAAAAAGCACCTTAAGTTTTGCAATGCTTTTGCTCAGAGCTCCATTACTCAGGCCCTGTTTCCTTGCCCAGCGTTGCATCCCCTGCCTGATAAGATAAGCTCCCCAAAGAAAGGTTTTGGGACCCTGACTCACTGGAGAAACTTTTTCTGTGGGGCATTTGTACAGCCTCTGAAACACTTAACTATTTGATAGGCTTATCACTGAAATTCAAATGTTCATCTATGTTCGCTGGAGGACAGCCCCTTATCCAGGAGCAAGGTCATTCCAATCAGGTGTTAAGCGTGGAGACTCTGCCCTATCTGCATGCCCTCCCCCCCTCCCGTACATATTCACAGTCCTGTCCCCAAACACCTCCTGCCCAGGCTTCCCAAGGAGACTCCCAGTACCACTGGTGCTGGAGAGTCATGTTCAGCTGGGGCTCTGGATGGAGGGCTAAAGCCCCCCTGGCTGGAGCCTTGTACCCGCTGCCAGCTCCCAGCCCTCCCCCAGCAGTGCTGAGGGTGTCCATGCCCAGTGGCTGTGGGCTCCAGCTGGAGCCACTCCAGGCTCTGATTCCCAACTTATGGGCAGGATCTGGCCCCAGGTTATCACTCCTGCTGCTTCTAGCAGCCCATGTCTGGCTTTGCCACTGGATAGTAAATCCCCAAAGAGTAGCAGCTATAAGGTCTCAATCAAACTGACCATAGACCCCCCAAAGAGAAAGCAGCTCCAGACCCCAAGTATTTGCTCTGGTCAGCTCCCTTGAGAAGGCACTGGTGGTTTTCTTTTCCAGGTACAGTAAGCTCTCACCCCGAATGATGAGCCCTAGGAGCTCTGATTGCATCAGCAGGGTTGCAGACACAGCTGATACGGGGTTGGGGGTGAAATCCTTGTTCACAGGCAATAAACCCACGTCAGGTTTGGGAGCGGTTTTGGGACATGCTCGGCTCTATGTGGTTCCGTTTGCTGGGCACTTGCTAAGACAGAAGAAGTTTCAGGGTCGCTTTTCCACCTACATTCAAAACCAACACCCCAGGATCCCCGCCAGGGGCTGGCCTCAAAGCACCCCATCCCCAGAGTGGGCTGCCTGGGCAGCGGCCCCACTGGGGTGATGAGTGCGTAAAGGCTCTGTGGCCCCAGCTGCTCCTCTGTGGCAGCAGGACCCAGCAAGTTAAAGGGTGGCTCTGGAAGCCCCCAACAACTGCAAATGATCAACCCCAGGGGGATTTTTTCCTCCCCTCAGCTCTGGAGTCAATTGTCAGCCCTGCTTTTAAAGGCACCCTTGTCGGCAGCCCGGCTATGCTTTTCTGCTTCGGAGGAATTCCTCTAAAACAATAATAGTGACATTGTTCCTCACTTTGCTGGCGGTTTTATAGGGCTCACGTTGGAGAAAGGTGACCATGGCTGCCTTTTGGCCACATGTGTTTACACAAGGAAATGCATGTGGGTTTTGGGGTGGCGCCTGGAGTCAGCAGCCGCTCTCTGTACTCCTGACCCTTACAGAGCTGCTTTCTTGCTTCTGGGTACGTTTACTGCACTCCAGATGTGAGCTGGCTCCAGCAAGGCTGCGGAGCGCCAGGGATCTGGCATCCCCAGACTCATCAGTCCGTGGGGTAGAATGCCATGGTGGTTGTTTTAAAAGCTGTAATGCGTCTTGGTAACACATCATGATTTATTCAGCCCTTGTTTGACAGGGTGCCTTTATCAAAAGCTGATGCAAAGCCCGGCTACGCCGCGCGCTCAGGCTCGGTGGGGCTGGCTGGTGAGGGGCAGCTGGGAGCCGGTCCTTCCCCAGGGATGGGCTTTCTGGGAATGTTTCAGCATGGAGCTCCCAGCGAGGTGGGTCCCCACTGTGCCACCCACCCCAAGGGGCAGTATATGGGGACACCTATGCTGTGGGCACACCTCTGCAGTGGGGCTGATGGAGCTGTTGTAGAGACATCTACATCCTGGAGGATGTTTTGAGAAAAGCAATGTCCCTGTTGCTGGCACCAGGGAGCCAGGGGGCTGCAGGACCATGGAGTGGCCTGGTGGGGTGACGATCCCACATGCACCCTCTTGCCCAGCTGAACCTGGGCTCACTGCTGGCCTTGCTCTCCAGAACATGAGAGAGTTGCTGAAAGGAGGGGAAAGAAGTGAAAATGGAGTTTTTTCCTTGGGGAAAACCAGGGACAAACTGGAGCAGAGCGTGGGCAGCAGGGCTGCCCGAGGGGAGACAGAGGGCTGGCAGGGCCGGACAGTCCCTGCCTGCCTGTGGCTCCCATCACCCCACCAGCTACTCTTTTGCTAAAACCCATGTTTTGTTTCATTTTTCTGCCCTTTAACCAAATAAACCACAAACAGGGTTACAGGGGAAAAGGGAAGGGAGGGGGATGGTTTACAACATGAAAGAGGCTTGATGCTGGCCCCAGCTGGCAGCAGAGAGGAGCCCATGGAGAGCAAACGCTGCAACGGGGTTGGGACATGGCCAGGAGAGTGGCACGGCGGCTGGCAGGCACCTGGCAAGGTTTGGGGTGAGCAGCTCAGGATGGGGTGTCCAGCCCCAGCACAGCTGCCCCAGCTTGCATCCCTGCTCCAGCCCCAGCATCCTCACCCCATGCCTCCAAGGTGCTGTTCTCATGTGCACGGACGGACATGGGACACTTTAGTCCCAGATTAGGAATGAGCCTTTGGTTTAGAGATATTTATTTGCTTTTTTATCATAATGGAAAAAAAAAAAAAAGAAAGAAAAGAAACAGCAGATAGAAGAGGAAGGAAAAAAACCCCAATCTGGGTCAGGATCTCACATTGGCTAGTTCACTTCACAGTTTAAGTAAATAGTTCTCATCCCAAAACCCCTCAGGGTCATATAAATGTGCCTCTTCACATGGAAGACACTATTTTGATAGTAGCTGGGTGCCTGATGAATTTGCAACTTTCCCAAACTGTCGGTGTCTAGAATGTGACTCGGTTTTTCACAGTGAGATATAAAATCCTATCAATTAATCTAACTTTTATTGCACCTCTGGGGCATGAACGTGATGTTATTTAAACAAATGGTTCCCATTACCTTCAATTATTTCATAAATGTTTTTCAGTGATTTATAGGCTTCTATTAAATGGACAATATACTTCTGTGCTCCTCGAGGGGGTAAACAGTAATCTAAGGGCTCGGGCTTGCTGATCTTTTTTTTTTTTTCCTTTTTCTCCTTCCTTTTCCACATGCATAAGAGGCTGCCGTTTAATTAACAGGGAGGTGGGGAAGAGCCCGGCCAGACGCCCTGCTGACGGCTGCCTTCACCAAAGCCCAGTCCCCCCGCAGTGAGGCGGCAGCTCCCTGCAACTGACACCCCATTTGCAGCATACCCCGAGCACACCCCCATCCGCCCTCCCCGGGAAGTCTCCTGCCTTCCCCCAGAGAAAACCCCCGTGCTGTGACAGGCATAAGTAGGGGGATGGTTATCCTTGATATTTTTTTTCCAGTGCCTTTGCCCATCAGCTGCGCTCGGGCTGGCTCATGCGAAACGGATGCAGCCAGCTCCGGCAGGGCTGGGCGTCTGTCTGGCATTGTGGGGATTGTTCTGCAATGCACGATACAGCAATACAGCTCTGCTCCTGCTCAGCAAGGGACAGGGGGATTAATATTTTACTCCTATACGATTGAAAGAATTTCTCCTGCCCTGGGCATCTCCCCAAGCGATGGAGAAAGTTCCTGGTCAGATGCTCTGTGATGCCTCATGCTTTGGGGACACAACGCTACCATCAGCAGCCACTACACCCCTGCTCCCCAGGGGGACCAGAAGCCTTGAGCCCCAACAAGGCCAAATTCCCTCCCAGATGGTGCAGGGAAGGGACAGCAAACCCAGGCCCTTCTCCCAGCGCTTTCATTTCAGGCTGAATTTCGGGGGAGGCCAGGGAGGGTCAGAGCAGCAAGACGAGCCAAGCGATGGGGACGATGCAGAGACTGCTTATCTCAGTGGGGGTCATGCCGGGACGTGGTTTCTGGAGCAGTGACTCCGGCTGCCACCCTGGCGCAGGACCCCATCCATCTCCCTGCCACCACGCTCCCCTGCTAACCCTCAGCGCCGCACGCTGACAGACAGGACGGCAATTAAGTCCTCGCTGAATTAATTCACTTGAGCCTGTCTACATTTCAAACAGCTTTGGAGATAGGCTCTGTTTACAGAGCCTGCCGCCGTTTATTATTTTTCGGGGGGTGTTGCATGGAGTGGGGAGGGGAGATGTCACTTGGGGAAGATAAATAGGGCAGAAGACCCCGCAAAGACAAAGGGCTGAGCGTGGCCCCGCTTGGCCTTGGGACAAGGCAGCTCTGCAGAAGGAGCAAGGGGAGGATTTCCAGGCTCCCAGCTTTAGCTGAGGACATGCAAAGCTCAGTGCATACACTGAGGGCCTGATTCCAGCCATATCCCAGGCCATCGCCAGGGACACCCAGTGCCAGCAGAGGCAGGAACCGCTCTAGCGCAGGGGTAGTTGGACATGCTCTGTCTCTGCTAAGGAGCAGGATGACAATTTACAGCCAATCCCCTGGCACAGCAGGGACCTGGCTCCACACACAACCCTTTCCTTCCTGACGCTGTGGCAGCGCCGTGGCACACTGGGCATGCAGGAGGGAGCCGCAGAGGTTGCAAGGTGCCCTGTGCTCCCCAAACCAGCCAGGAAAGCAGGGCAGAAACAGGGGAAAACCCAAAAGGAGAGAGGCCAGGTTGAAGGACAGGGGCCTTTCCTGCAAGGGAAGGTTTGAGGAACCCTGCAAGGCACAGCCAAGGAAGCTTCACCCCCCCCCAACATCTCTTTGCAGGGCGGTCACTAGGAGGAGATATGGGCAGGCCTCTGTCCTGTATGGGGGTTCTGCAACACCTCGAGCGAACAGGGAAGCCCAGCCTTGCCCCTGCATGGGCAGGAAAACCATGGCACATGCCCTACGGACACGGGAAATGGAGATGGGACAAGCTGCTGGGGATGCAGCCACATGGGAGGTGCCTGTTCAAACCCCGCTCAGGGCTCCTGGCATGACCCGTGCCCTGGGACCCAGGTACCACATGTCCTCAGCCCCTCCACTGCCCCACGAGCTCTGCTGCCCTCCACCACCTTCCTTAAACCCCTGCCAGGGTCCCCCCGGCTATGAAGGGCTGGCCAGCCTTCTCCCAGGGGGTGCATTACCAAATAATGCAAATAATGGTTTTCCAAAAATAAATCCTTGTTTTCCTGAAAGGCAGGTTGCCTCTGATCCAGGGTAGCATGTTTCCAGCAGCCAGCCCCAGACTTCTGCCTCGAACTACCAGCACGAGGAGCCTGCCTCAGCTGCCGGCAGAGCTGCTGGATTATTGTTCTCAGCAAATGACGACTCCCTCAAAGTTGTTAAACCATTGAAAAAAGCTAATAAGGTTTTGCTTAATTAAACAGTGCCAGGCCTCACAATGCCCATCGTCACTTTTTCCCTTCGCCTTGCACCACTGCAACATCCCAGATGGGAATTACCCGGCCCTGCTTGGGATGGGGTGTGCACTGAGGAGCGCTGCAGAGGCAACAGATAAATAATAACAATTTAAAAAAATAATAATCTTTATCTACCCCCTTATCTTTCCTTTGCTTAAATCAGGTCATGTCTGAAGACAAAAACGTTGCTTGGAAGTCAGGATTTGGAGTGATACAAAGGGGAGTCTTGTCTAAAAAGACTGGCCCGGAGTCAAAGCGGTGAAGCGATCGCTGTCCGGGGCTGTTTGCACAGCAGCGACTCCGAAATCATATTTCACTGCAGCAGCAGAGAGTCTTCATCGGGTTTCTCCAGATTTCGGCTCGGGCCTATTTCTCACTGCAAGGTTATTAAAAACACTTGAACCTGAAACAGTCTCATTGTGTCCACACGTTTGCTATTTATTATTATAAACAAGGGTGTCAGGGCCATTAAAAATAAATCGAAACGGGTAAAAAATGAGCAAGAAATACAAGGAAACGGAATGATTGAAAACACCCATCCCAGCATCCAGGGCTGACAACTCCCTCTTGCAGGAATGATTTCTGTGCTATGGAGAGGGAAAATAACTTCTCATTTTTCTTTTCAACCAAACTGCATCCTTTTCCACAGCAGCAGGGAATGGAAAGAGGAACAGATTCAACCCCTGGCCCCAGATCCAACCTAGACTCCAATCGGGATTAGTGCCAGCACAGGATTGCTCCCACCAAGGGATGCGAGTATGGTGTCTCATGGGCACATCGCCCACCACAAACCATCTAGCAAAAGGCAGTACATTTTGTGTGCCCACAAGGGCTCTGGAAAACCCCAAGAGCTTACTGGAGCCAGGAGAGCAGTTTTTGCAGCAAAACTCAGTGGTGGGGCTTTGGCCGGGCAAGAAATGGTGGGTGAAAGCATCTCCAGAAACCTACTGTCACCCTGCAAAGAGTCACTGGGCCAGGACCAGATGATCAGAGGGATGGAGCACCTCTCCTGTGAAGACCAGCTGAGGGAGCTGGGCTTGTTCAGCCTGGAGAAGAAAAGGCTCTGGCGAGACCTTATAGCAGCCTTCCAGTACCTGAAGGGAGCTACAGGAGAGCTGGAGAGGGACTCTTTGTCAGGAAGTGTAGTGACAGGACAAGGGGTAACAGCTTTAAATGGGAAGCAGGGAGATTTAGATTAGATCCTGAAAGAAATTCTTTCCTGTCAAGGTGGTGAGGCACTGGAAGAGGTTGCCCAGGGAAGCTGTAGATGCTCCATCCCTGGAAGTGTTTAAGGCCAGGCTGGATGGGGCTTTGAGCAACGTGCTCTATTGGGAGGTGTCCCTGCCAAAGGCAAGGTGGCTGGAACTTGCTGATCTTTAAGATCCCTTCCAACTCTAACCATTCTATGATTTTATAACCCTTGCACCCCCTGGCAAAGCAGCCCTGGAAGCTGGTCCCAAGGTGCTAGCTTTGCTTCTCCCCTCAGCAAGGAGGCAGGGCTGGGATGCTGAGAGGAGTGGCCACAGGGTGCAGGATTACAGAGGATGTGCAGGGAGTGATGTTAAAGAACAAGGGCCCAAAAATCCGTAATTGTGACTGAACCATGGGAGCTGCAGACATGAATCATGGTCCTGCTGACGCAGCAGCAGGCACACATGGGAGTTAAATGGTTGGGAACAGGCTGCTTCATTACACCACTCTGTTCAATTACTTGACATTCTCAAAAATCTTTAAAAATAAGGAAGCTGGATTCTGCTATCATTTACACCAGGACACATCCAAAATATAGGTGTTATTGTACACAAATGTTAAAAAACTGTGCTTGTGGAATTACAAGGTAGAATTGTTCCCAAAAGCAAGATCTCTCGTCTCCTACCCGGGAAGACACAAAGTGCGAGTTACAGTGAAGCATCTGGTTGGTTCAGGCTGGCCTGCACACAGGGGCGGGCAACATCTCACCTGTGCCAGACAGGGTGGGCTTTGCTCTGGCACCCTGCGCCACCCCTCATACCCAGACCCCCTTGGAATCCTTGCAGCCAGGTTTCCATCCAGTGCCTTGCAACAGTGGGACAGTCGAGACTGTCAGTCAATGAAACAGCACGAGCTGGGACACATTATCTCAGCGCCGCTGCTTCTGCCAGCTGATCTGATAATCTCATGAAAAACATCGCTTGACAGTTTCTCCCTTCCATAAACCCAGGGCAATGCACACACTGCAACAGCCACAGACATCCTCTATTAACTCCCCCAGCTGCTCTCCTGTCTCCAGACAGACACCAGAACCACACTGCTCCATCTCACAGAGTCCACGTCCAACACAGTCATACTGATGTGTTGGACTTTTACTGATGCCAAAGAGAAATGATGTGGCAACAGGGCACGTACGGCAGCAGGAACACAGTGCCTGATGCAGGAGCCCTCTGCCCCATTGAATATCACTGCTGTAAAGCAACTCGAGCATGTTTGTAGAAGCAGGAGGTTGATTTGTCTGGTTTATGTCTTCCAGGTGGTCTCCATGAAGAAAACAGGAGTAGCAAATCCATACTTCAACATTAGCTGAATACTTGTTAATTGGTTTCTCAGCATGGTCTTTCTATTCTCACACTGCTGCTTCTCAGGATAGAGGAGAAAACCAAACTCTCACCAAGGTAATGACAGGAATCTTTGCTTTGCCAACATCGATCTCATTATTTTGCAGGTTTCACCCAAAACATTAACTCTCTAGTCCCTCTCGTTTCCTCTCCCTTCTGACTGGCATGCACAGCTCTCACAGTTCCACCGCAAGAAGCTGGTGGAGCCGTGCAGCACAGCAGTCCTGCAAGCCATGTTCCAAAGGGGACAGATGTGGTGAGGTGTGCATCAGCAGCGGGGGGATCACAGCCAGGCCCCTACCCCCTGGTGAGCAGAGCCCAGGCAGCACCCACGGCCCCACCAGAGCTCCACAGCTCAGACCAACATCATGTCGTGAACGCTGGACAAACTCACACATTTTACCCTTTGACAGGCCACCACTGCCTTCTCCTTGCTTGAATCACCCCTGGTTGAAGTAAACCACTGCCCAAGGAGAGAAAGAGGAGTCCCCAGACAGACAGAGGGACACAGGCACACGGATATGCACTTCTTGGCCAAATGATGCAGAGGTGTAAAACAAATGCCCCCCTCTGTCCCCTCTGCCGTACCTCATCACGGTCCTTGTGCTTCCGATCCCAGGATGCTGCCCAGCTGGGGGCTGTAGTCTCTCATGCTTAACACATGGCACAGAGGGAGCTGGCTCGTGAACAGGGCACGAACACGACTGGCAGAAAAACAGCAATCTCTGGTCTTAGATTTGTCACTTATGGTGGTGGATTGCACAATAAAAACCACACATGGAGCTTGTCCAAGTCACTCCAGCTCCAAACCTGTGAGGTGAGGGTAACAGAACATTGGAACCAGCTGCCCAGAGAGGTGGTGGAGTCTCCTTCTCTGGAGATATTCAAAACCCGTCTGGACGTGTTCCTGTGTGACCTGATCTAGATGTTCCTGCTCTGGCAGGGGGATTGGACTAGATGATATTTCAAGGTCCCTTCCAAACCCTGATATTCTGTGATTCTGTGAAACCTGAAAGATTGTAGGTTATAACAGCACATTTCTGCCTTACAAAATATCATTGCTTGTAAATGGGATTGTTTAGTTTCAGGAAGACGAGGCTGAGGGGAGACCTCATCACTCTCTACAACTACTTGAAAGGACATTGTAGAGAGGTTGGTGCTGGAAAATAGAAATAGAACAAGAGGGAATGTCTTCAAGCTGCAGCAGGGTAGGTTTAGGCTGAACATTAGGAAAGAATTTTTCATAGGAAGAGTGGTCAGACACTGGAATAGGCTGCCCAGGGAGGTCGTTGAGTCCCCATCACTGAATGTGTTTAAGAGTCATTTAGATGTGGTGTTGGGGGATATGGTGTAGGAGGGAACTCTGTAGAGTGGGGCTGATGGTTGGACTTGATGGTCTGACTTGATGGTCCCAAGGGTCTCTTCCAACCTGAATGATTCTATGATTCTATCAGAGATAACTGATCTAAACCACAGCACACGAACTGATCAGCCACCACTTGACTCTGAGAAGCTGGTTCAAAAGTCTTACTTCCCAAACTTTTTTACTCTTGTTGTTACAGGTAGGAATGGGTTCAACCAGCAGAGCCCGCACAGGCTCTGTGAGCACTCCAACACCTGGCAGGGGGAGGCAGGACTGTGCCTCCTGGAGCAGCCAATGGGAGCCCTGCCCTCCCGAGGGGAACACAATTCCTTAATCACAAGCCCTTTTCCCCACTGCAGCAACAGAGGGAGGATTTTGACCAGCAAGAAGCAAAGGCTGCCCTGGCCTCTGCAGGTTTGAATGTTTGGCTTTCAATAAATTAAATTACGGCCTCCAACTTCAAGAGCTCCTGTTCAGAGCCTAATAGAGCAAACATCTCCCATGATGATATTTTTGGGTTTTTCAACCACAGCTATAAATAAGCTCTGTGTTTTGGGGGTCTGTTATTTTGTCGAGTGTTTAGCCAGGCTGACTGTCCCCAGTGAAGCTGCCAGGTGCTGGATGAAGGTGCCTCACATGAACTCTTCCATCCTAAACACCCAGAAGTAATTTTGTTAAATCTTCTCTTTTTGCCCATGCCCTTAACAACCTCGGCTTTCAAACCTTTCATAAAAAATAGCCCCTCCATAAGGTGAACTCCCCCAGCAGTTCTGGTAGTAGGCAACTGGTAGCAGGGTTTATATGGGGAAGCAGAGCTCCCACAACAGGGACCAGCATGTCACAGTGGTGGTTCACACCAAGTAACCCCAGCAGACCCATGGTGTCCTCTCAAGTTGCAATGAGAAAGTCAGCAAGGAGGCCAGTGTCCACTGCTGTGCTCACTACCAGTGCCAGCCCTGAGGAGCAAACCCATCCCCTGGGACCTGGTCCCAGCACACTAATGTCTGGAAATGTATCTACCTCCAGCATAAAATGCTATTCAGTGTAGGGTTAGAGCTGGCCTGGTCTCGGAGAACCGGAGCATTAAAACCCAGTGAAAGTGATGGAGAGCATTAGAACGGTCACGTTTCATGGCAGCGGGAGCTCTGAGAGGGTCATTTCCTATTGCTCAGGTTTGAACGCCAAAGCTCTGGGCAACATTAGGAATGTTTCAGAAGAAACAGGCATTAAAAACTCATTCTGTTTTTTTTAATACATGTAATAATTAAAAACATGGCTCTATATACTGGATTTAATAAAATCCTCCCCTTCTGGCAGGTCTGCACAAGCTGAACCCCAGATCAAAATGAATGGGCAGTGACCCTTCGGAAGAAGGGACGTGGAAAGCATTTTAGTTGTACTTGCGGGGTGAGGGGAGGAGAAGAGACACAGGACCCAGGACTGTTTTGCTGGGAAGCATGACGACATGCAGGGAAGGAAGGGAATGCTCTCAGCCTTCTGGCCTAAATTATCTGCTAAGACAAATAATCAAATTCCAGGGACCACACTGCTCTGGCGCCACTAAAACAAGGGGGAGGCCCGGCCCCAGCGCTGCACGAGCAGGTGGCAGCCCGTGTCTGACCTGCGCAGGATATTCAAGTGCGATATACAAAATACTGATGCTCTCTAAGGAAGCCAGCACCGCTCACAGTATCGTGGGAAGTTTTTAATGGCTCGCTCAAGGGAAGGCCTCTACACTGTTTATATTAATACTTACATGTTGGATAGAAACTCATTTGGTCTCAGCTGGAAACCAGTCCAAACAGCTGAGAAACATCTGGCTGCTAACCTTGGAAAACATATAATCTGGTAGCCCAGGGATTTAAGAGGTCTCTTCGGAGGGACAGAAGTTTGGCAGATACCTTACCGAGGTCTCTGTTCTGCTGCGGTTGTTTCTCAAGTCCTGCTCACCGCTCCGGGATGACACATGCAGCCGGTGTACATCCCCATCCCATTTACACAGCATCCGAGCCTCCATGATTACAAAAAACTGGAATTATATATTACTCCTAATTTCCAGGAACAGTCCTGAAGGCTTGTGACTGCGTGTGCTCCCCCAGCCCTGAGGGCAGAGAAAAGCTCTTTGCCAGCTCACAACCCCACACCTCTCTCCATCACTCTGTCCCAGTGCCGCCAGCCCTCCAGCCTCCCTCCGCTTCATCCTCCCTCTGCCCACACCAATTACCAACAAGCACCAAACCTGTCCAAAAAAGCCTTCACCATGAGGCAAACAAAAATCCTGTTCTCTGTAGATCTGCAGACCATTATCGGGCCAATTATAACGTGGTTTTAAAGCAGCTCTACAAAAAGAGCGAGTAGAAGGGAAAAGGGACTCATCGTTTCTGATGAAGATGGTTCAAAAGTTTTCTTCCCTTTTCTTTCCAAAACTCCTGCTTTTCTTCCAAGAGAAACTTCAGCTTTGGCTGTCCTGAAACATTCTTTGGTGAGTAGAGAGCTAATGAAATAATACAACAAAAAAGAATAAATGTTGAGCAATGGAGAGGGGAAAGGGACTCTTAGACAGACCCATTTAACATTATTCTCCCCTTCTATTACCCATCAAAGTACTGCAGGGCTTTCTTGACATGTCAGGGCAAAGCCACCAACAACCTGGCTCGAGAGGCAGAAAATCAGGACAGCACCCACATTTCTCAAAACCCTTTGTAGGCTTTATTTAAAAGGAGATAAGGGTGAAAAAGGCAACAAGACGCTTAACAGAGAAAAAATGATGAGAATCTACCTTATCTCCCACAGCGTCTTCTGCTCTCTGCTGCTTTGTTACAACAAACGTGGAAGGCGTCAGCGGAAGATGTAAAGGCAGAAACACCAAGAAGGAGGGCTACGAAGATGCTCAATAAAGGCTAAAGAAGTCTCTCTCCTAGCAGAGGCTGAGTGTGCTGGCTCTGGTCCAACAAAGCACTTAAGCACGTGCCTAACAAATTTGACTTCACTGGGGCTCTTCACAGGCTTACAAGTTAAGCACATTCTCCAGCAATCTGCTACAGCGAGAACAGAGAAAAAGAGAAGCTATTAAGGAACCTGAATCTTCGTCAACAGCGGGGTTCGCATGCCTTTGGAAAGCACCCAACACAGTATGGCCATTTCCACTGACTTCGGACCACTGTAAGCCATCAGAAAATGCTTACATTTAATAATGCATAATTATTATCATAATGCATACAGTAATATGTAAAAAAACCCAGATATTAAGAATATCAGTACCAAATTTTCTTCAACTTCTTTCAGCTCAAGATGGGTAGAGCTTGAAGCAGCCACGTATTTACAGGTGCGTGCAGAACTGGAACCCCCTTGTTTCAGCTTAAGCCTGTGCCAGCTTGAAAAAAATATTGAATTCACCGTGCTGTTTCTGGCTGTAGGAAACACTGTCCTGTAGGCAAAGCACTGACCTCAGACGCCTCACGGCCGATTCCCACAAACAGCAAGGTAAGCCACAAACAGCTCCTGCAACGCTGGCAAGACACTACAAAGGCTGGTATTTGGCAAAGGAGTAAGAGCGTGTCCCCCCATATATCTCTGCTGGGTTTGCCTCCCTCGGTAGGGCTGACATAACTCAACACTGTTCCTCTCCACCCAGTGGTGCCACAGGGCACTGGGGTATCACCAACCGCTGCTCCTGCTCTGCTCCCCGTAAGGCCCTTGGGTGAGCACCGACAGCTCTGGCATCTCCCACAGCCACCGATGACACTTTTTGGCTTAAACATTAATTCTCTACTGATAGTAGAAAGAACTTAAAATTTTAAATCCACTGCCAGAAGCTGAAAGCGTACAGAAAAGGCATACTTGTGCATATACTCCCTACATACATACAGAGAGTTTAATTACAACAAAGCAAGAAGCAAACACCAATTAGTCTTTATTAACAACTAAAACCTCGCTGCAGTGCTGGCTTTCTCCCTAGCAAGTTAATGCCTGTACAGTCAGAAAGCCACGAAAAACAGGCTTCTAAAACTGAAATCGACTCAGAGTAAATACGAAAAGCGGTTCCTACAAGAGGAGTTAAGGTTTAGGCTGAGCAGCATCCGCACCTCCCGGAGAGCTGGGCGCTGCAAAGCTCGCTGGCTCCCTCTGCCGCCTTCCTCCCGGGAGCAGGGAGAGAAGCTCTCTGCATCCCCCAAAACCCCGGCAGGTGGGGGTTCATTGGAAGCGCCCAGTCCATTTGGTACAGGAGGGCTCACAGACCCTGCCCAGCAGAGAGAGGGGCAGCCCCATGGCCACCTCCTGCTCCCACCAGTCTCCCCCGCAAAGCGCTGCTTCAGCCACCCCAAGCAGCACCCGCTCCAAGGAACAGCATTTAATTTATGGCCAATACGTTTCTTTTATTTATTGTCCCTTCGCATCTTTCTCTGAATAGACACTGGTTCAACACGTAAACTGAAGGTCGGTGGGGGATCAACTAAATGCTTTGCTTTTCCGCTGCCAGAGGTAGGATAAATACACCCAGTTTTGTTTCCCAACCTGGTTTCTGGAGCGTACCACGGGATGGTACCAGGCCACGGGATGACCGGTCTCTTCCACCGCAGAGTTTCTCGGTCGCATACACTGACACGGCTACAACACACAGATTCAATGGCACCTGACTTTTAGGGCATTATTTTCCCACACTGCTCCTGCTTGGCTGAGAGTGGGAGAGCAGCACGTGGGAGCACTGACCCGTTCACAGGGTGCAGCTCTCAGGTGAGAAAATTTACAGTGAACCCATTAATTTTTCTATTTAAAGCACCACTCAACGTCATACGGCAAATGCTGTTAACACCCAGCTCTTGCTAGCAAAGCCCCTGGCGCAGCAGGGCCCGGGTCGGGGAGGAAAGCTCCAACCTGTACAACCTGAACAACAAAACAAACAGTTCCAAGGTTTTAAAACCATTACTTGAAGTACAAACGCTGGGGGGAGGCCCCAAACACACACCAACCGCATCCTCCCGAAGCGGGCAAGGGCACTCTTACAACCGCTCTGAAAAACAGAGATAATCAAGCAGCCCACTATAATTATCAATTGTTCCAATTCCCATTTAACATCTTTAGATACCAAGCTCTTTAAACAAACACGCACACACACACAACGCTGACAAAGTATTAGTCGCGTTGTCTTCACAGGCACCCTCTGAGCTACCAAAGGCTGAGCAGCGTCCCAGGCTGGAGGCCAGCAGCAGCTTCTACAAAGTTTCACACAAGGTCATTCCCTTTTTCACTCCCAGCCCAGGAAGAACCGTGTCTCACCCCAATGCTGAAGTCAATGCACAAGTACCTTCTGGCAAACCTCCGAAGTGGAGACACTTTACATTTGGAAAAGGCCAAAACTGCACAGCCCCACTTTTATGCGGATTGGAAGAGAAGGCCAGGTTTTTACACCTTGTTTTTTGAGGGAGAACAGGTAAAATTTCAGGTTGTGAAGTTCCCTTTGCACTTGACAGAGTGTAACATGTAGCTGTAGGGGGATGTGATTTCCTCAGGGTACAGCCCGTACAGGGGACTGCGGTGACAGAGCACCTTCAGGCAGCACACGTATCTACACACTCACTTCAGCAGTTCTTTCCTTCGCATCACGTAACGTTACCAACTGCCGAGTCCGTGTGAGCCTGAGGTTTAAACTAAAACTAACGCCTCTCCTTGGCACAGCAGCAGCAGCTGGATAAAGACAATTGCCTTTTGCCACCAGTTTCCATACTGTTAGCTAAATGTGATCTGTAGGAAGATACTTCCAACAAATCAAGATTTCCATAAGGGATCAAAATTCTAACCATAAATACAATTAAAGCCTTCTAATATTAATGCACACTTTTTATTATATTAAAATCAGGCAATGGTCTGATACAATAAAAAGGCTGCTTATGGAATACTGTTATGTTAAACTTTAATTACAGAGGATGTTAAATCCTTACAATTAATATTTTCCTCCAAAGAGTTAATGGAAACATCAATTGTTCATTGACTTGATAGCTGCTGCTTTAAAATGTGTTTATTTTTTTTTCCTTTTTTTTTTTTTTTTTTTTTTTTTTACACAAACACTGAATTTGTCATAAAACTTAGGACACACTAGGTTGGTTGTATGTAAGCTTGCATCCACATTTCAGCAGTTAGTGGTCCGAAACACTAAACCAGAAAAGGCAGTGATTTGCCAGGATGCAAAGCCAATTAAGGTCCTTAGTCTGCTGTATGCACCGCTTCCCCAGAATCTTCACTGAAGAGGTTTCTCTTCCAAGACTTACAGAATTCTAACAAAATCTACTACAATGATTTGATTTGTCTGTAGTCGTCACATCTTTAGAAGGGCCAACGTAGAGTGCAACATTTCGTTCACTGACATTCTCGGGTCAATCCAAAGCACCAAAATAACAACTACTAGAGCTGTAGTGTTTGTTCAGAATCTCTATGTGCAGTGTTTCCCCGTTAAAAGTTTGGCAGCAGAAGGTTTCGGCAATCCTGGTAAATTACTGCTCTTTTCACCACGTCAAAAGCCTATCTAATAACATCAGCCGTGGCCAGCTTGGCGGTGTGGCAGCAGTGCTGAGGGGACAGGGAAGGTCCAAGTTTGCTAGCAGAATAGATACTCTTGTTTCCCAGGCTGGTGAAGACTAAATTTGTTGCAAAACCAAAATGAGAAGCAGGAGGGAAAAGGTCAAGTTATTGCCCCGACACTTACCCCTGGGCTAGCCAGGGGTGAGAAGAGTCACAAAGAGGGGCAAAAAGAAAGCAGCACCCCCACTAAAAAAGAGGGGAAGAGGGATGAGATTAAAAGAACCCCGAATCCCTCACCCGAAGCCCACGCCGCTGGTGAGGGGGACCAGGAAGAGAAATACAATCTATGCCTTAGCCAAAGGGAAGAAGGAAAGCTTGCCCCAGATTATCAGGGCATTTAAAAAAAAAAAACAAAAAAAACCCCCCAAAACAAAACAGAAAAAAAAAAGACCACAGTCACATTCAGCCTTTACTAGAGATAGCACAAAGGGAGGGATGACTGAGGTTAGCACACATCCCCATTAGTAGTCTATGAAGCCCAGTGTAGTACTGGAAGCAAAAACCTTTGTGACTACTCTAATAAATAGCCCTGAGCTTCGACTCTATTGCAAAAGACAGAAAAAGAAAAAAAACCCAACAAAACCCAGGCCAGACACACAGGAAGGTGATTGTGGGATGTATGCTTTCACAGTTAAGTTAGATGTGCCACACTGGTCTTGACAGTAATAAATTTAAATAGACTTTTCCTGATACCAGAAATTCAGCTATGTGGACAGTGGTTACACGACAGGATTATTTCTTATAGCACAACTTATATTTCAAATGAAGAAAAAAAAAATTACTATCATTTACAGTATCTCAAGAAAAACTTCCTTTGAATGGGAACTTCCTTTCCAGTATTTTGAGGTCTACAAGATGCATCTAGAAAATTTACTACCGTGGAAAATGAAGACATCTTAAATTGAATAAGGGGGGGGCATGTTTGTTTTGTTTGTGGTTTTTTTTTTTTTTAATTAATTGCTGTAACATTGTCCTTCAGGTGGCTGAGGAAGTTTCATATTTTCTTTAGACATCATTAGACGCCGAAGCTCTTGCAGAACAACTTTGATACTATAAGAATTCTGCCATTTTGCTAGGACTGATATGGCTCTGGGGTCCACCTAAAATAGACAAAAACACCATTCCTGTCAGAACCAATATGTTTGATGCACGTAACTCCCCCTACCACCCTCCAACTAAAGATCCAATAACAAACCCAGGGGGGAAGAAGTCACAGAAAGTAAAAGCAAGCAAGTGGTTTCCTAAAAGCATAATACATCCCTGCATGATGCAACTACTCGTGAGTTGCGAAAGGGCAGGAAAAGCAAATTCCAGGTTTTGATTTCAGAACACACTTGGCCTCTGTGCTTCCCTTCTACCCCCATCGCCTTCTGCACAGAAAAATGGCACTAGCAAGCAATAAGTAGTTACACGAGTTGCAAGCATAAATGAAGCATTAATTTGAAGCTGTACATGAAAAACATGTTAAAATGAATAAAAACCAAAAACTTACCACTCCATTAGAACTATTTACTCCATTCATATTAATTTTTGTTACAAATCTTACAAATGGAGGTGCTTCTGGATACTTAGGCCCACATTCTATTTTAAGGCTGTATATTCTGTTTTCATAAATTGTCTGAAGGGAAAAAGAAAGGGGGGAACAATCACATCAGGCAGTTCAACAAGCATTTGGTTAAAACCATGGTTACTTTAGGGACACATGAGCTAATAAACAGTTCAGCCGCTTATATACCACTTTGGCTACTCTGTTTTGGGTTCATTTTATAACACACAGAGTATCAAATGTTACCTGTTCAGGGTAATAAATTCTACTGGTCTCTTAAGCATCAAATTTTCATATAAGGAATGAAACTGGCATTGCTTCCCATTCCCCAACTGAAATGATTTTTTTAATCATCGCATAGCTCAGATACCTACTTTTCAACCAATCTTTACAAAGCAGCTTTGTTTTATCAGTTTACTAATCAGACACACTACCTTGAAATTGAAGCCACAGCTTTAGCTTAGGCAACTATCTAAAGTCAGCCTGTCCTAGAACTGCACTTGACACATACGCTTTGGTCACAAACCAATGTGCCAGTTCTCAGAAAGTGAAAGGCTCCAAGATTTTCAACACATTGCAAAGTACATCCTGAACCCAATCTGCATTATCACTTCATCTCCGCAGCAGTAACACTGTTGTACTTAACAGCTAATAGACAGAAATCCTGGATCATGAATATTTAACTAACCACTCAACCGGCACAGAATAGAGAGACGGCTACATTGATTCTTCAATATTTAACATTAATTAAAAGAAACAACAGTTAATGTTATTCTGTATCCTGAGAATAACTGTTTTAGATGTGCTGCGTTGGTGCAGCCTGGCACAGAGCTCTCGCTAAGCTGGGCAATGCCGGCAGAAGGATTCAACGGGGACAGCATCATCAGGGGAAGTTCAGACAGAGAAGCTCTCCATATTTAGAGCTTCTGACGCAATTTCCTGCACCTTCAACATTGCAATGAACTTTACACTCACAAGGCAGTGACCATGAGCAAAAATGCAGTGAACATGTCAGCACAGAAGCCCAGTAGCAGCCAGCAGCTCCTGCTCACCTGCGGCAGCAGAGCACTACGGCTCCACCAGAATCTTAAGAACAGTTGCCCAACATACAAAAACTTTTCCATCTAGGACTCCATGCAATCCCTTTCGAGGGGCTGGTATGCCCCTGAACTCCTTATTATTTCCCCTAATGTTAATGAGTGTTTTGATGCAAATCATTACCAAAAATGTAAGAACTGACTTGGTGATTCAGCTGCTTCTCATCTTTGCAAACAAAGTGGCTTTAAACCAGCCTGCAGCGGGCCCAGCCCCTGGCCAGCCCTGGCTGGTAGTGGTACCCTCCAGTCAGTCCTTCTGCGCCTCGTCCAGACAGCCTTGTGTCCAGCCAGGGTGGTGACAAACTGAATGCTCTCACAAAGTTGTTGGGGAAAAAAAGTCACCTGCCAGCTCTTCTCAGCCTGCCCAGCTCTCCTGAGTGAGTCTCTGAGCACAGAGTAATTTAAAGCTTAGAGCTTGGTACAGGTTTTTAGGGTCTTTGCAAATAACAGCACTATGTTAAGACTAGCGACTGGAAAGCCTTGACTGTGCACACGTCTACAGCCAATATAACTTATGTGCAGATAAAGCTGAAGTTTTGACAGCGCCACTGTTTTTTTAAATAGCTTGTATAAACAAGCTGAATCACTGGCTGTGAAACCATCCGCACAAAGTCTGAGAAGAAGGATGCTTCCATGTATGGCAGCAGGGACACTCGGAGCAGCAGCACGTATCTAGCTGCACCACGGGTCATTTTTGCCTCCGTGATGCCCAATAAAAGATTCTTCCACCTGCTCCAAGCATGACTGCTTTCTACCCAGAAGGAAATGGGACTTTAATTTTCTTTTTCCACAGACAGTATTCCCACATCCTATTAAGGGAAAAAAAAATTGGCAATAATAATAGCTAAGTATCAACAGTGCTAAAAGCAGGACAGCAACTTGGCAACCAAGAATGACTGAAAGCTCCCAGAATCTCTCTCAATACAGCCTGTTGCTTTCAAGCAATAAGCTCAAAAGAACTCAAGACACTTTAAAAAAACCCTATATTCATATGTGTGTCAGAGAGACGAAAGAGACACAGCTGAATCATCTTCCATGATAGTTCTCTAAGCTTGATTAGCAGTATGACAGGAACTACAAATTTCTATCACTGCTGACAAGTCAGCATATGCCTGTTTGCGCATTTCAGTTTCTATTTAATTTTCTAAATTAGATTTCAAGGTTGCTTAAATTTTCCATGAAGTGCATGCACACAGTAAGCCTTCTTCACAGTCTTAATGCAGGCTCATTAACACTCTCCTACTGTTCTAAAATCAAATGTTATTCTAGAAAATTATTTGGGCATACCATAAACAAATGAAATGATCAGGGGTGAGGAGATGTTAACAATGGCAGACAAAAGTAAACAACACTTTTGGATGAGATAGAAGATACCTCATGTGTAATGCCATCATAACATAAATTCTTGCACAACCTCATGGTGTGTCAGAAAGGGAAACTGACAGAATGGAAACACAGGGGGCAGTGGTGTGATTAAAGGCCTGTAAATGTTTCCATACAATAGATGGAGAACACTGGAATTACAGAGAAGTGATGCTGAGGCCAGCTCTAGCAGATAACATCTACTAATGCAGGATGGGGAATCCGTTACTTGCACTTCATGGTAAGGATAATAAGGAAATAGAACAGGGATACACAGTGGAACTGGAGACAACAGACAAGTCTTGTTTTTGGAAAGACAAGTTTTGGTTTTGGAATTCATGCATACATATAAAGCACAACTCCTCACATTCATTACCAGAGAGCAGAGACCTACAGTTCGGTAGGGTTTGGGGATGAGGGGAAAAGAGAACACCACCACAAAGACCAGTACCAAAGTAGCTTCTTATAATGTGAGAGAACATTCAGAGAAGAAATTGAATTCATTAAAATCTGAGTTTCCTGAGTTAGCTGAAACTCTACAAGAAACAGCAGAAAGACTAGCAGTACTGAACAAAACATCCACGTTTTACGTACATTAGCTCCATATGTAATCTCACTAGCCAAAGGATTTTAAACCTTGCTGTATTCAAGAGTAAAGGATACTAGAATCCTGGAATCTCAAAAGTTATGTCTTAATGAATCTGTAAACATAAAGCAGACGTGTAACAGAACTAACCAGATAAAGGCACTCAAAGTTCCAAATCATAAGCAAAAAGACATATAGATACACAAAATCGATTATTATGTGGAACTTGACCCTTCAACATAAATCACTGGCTAAAGTGCTTTTTCACTTCTTTGTGTTGTTTCCTGCTTCAGTAGTTAGATTAAGAGAAGAAAAGGGGGCATCAAAAAAGAAATTCACAGTACTATTTCAATATTGAGGTGGATACTTACTCGTGGAGGCCCAATAATCATTCCTGTCCATCTTGTAAGTGTCATATCTTCATCATCTTCAAGGCCCCAGCTAACTGTTCCATCACCTACTCCTTTTTGACCTTCTTCAAGTTCTTCCAACAGGCGAAAATTACGAGGAACTTTTACTCCTGAAAATAATCAGAAAAATATTTTGAGTTGAAAAATCTAGTAAAGAAATAAAGCTAAAGTAATTTCGCCAATAAATTTCACTTTTGGTAATTCTACAGAAAACATTTTGCATAAAAATATAAAAATACCATTGTTTTTTGAACGACAATATTTCAACACTATGAAGAAATCTCCATACATAGCTTGGATTTTTCAGGCAAAACTAAGGTACCCATGATTAAACATGCTAAAAGGCTGACAGGCTAGATATTAGAGAAGGCAGTAAAATGAAAGGAAATCTCTGCCCATTCAGACATACACAGGGCATTACGGAGCTCTAATTAGCACTTGTCTATACAATCTATAGAATAAAAATTTAGAAGATTCTATAAAATGACACCATGAGAGGCTTGACATCCTCAACTTACTCAGAGCTTTTAAAAATACCATTCAAAGCAAATAAAACCCTTTCATAATGCTAGTAGGTTAATCTGAAGTTAATTTAAGTGGGCTTTGTCAGCAGCAATAGCATCGTTTGTACTTATGACCTCTAACACTAAGGAATTGCAGCACTTCTCAATTGCTGGCACAGTTATGGTCAAAACACAGCAAAACAGGAATTTTCTTTTCTGCATTACATTAATGGGAAAAAATGGCACAGAGAGCTTAGGTGACACATCCAAGGTCACACACTACATCCGTGGTGAAGCAGGATCTTGAACCCAGGCCACAGGGGACTAAATTACTCCTCCTTCTTCAAGGTATCCCCACCTCAGCCACAGAACATAAACGCACTCTAGGCCACCACTTCTCCTTCAAGGTACCTGTGTGAGTCATGTCTTTCTCCAAATGCAACAAAATCATTGCCAGGATATATTTAACAAAGTTATTTTCACCTGACATAAAAGAAGAAAAAGGTTGGATTTGGCATTTGGAGGTTTCCTCCCCT
>VXBJ01004038.1:139117-159633 GCA_013400055.1 Nycticryphes semicollaris
AAAAAAAAAAACCAACATTGGCAACAAGTTAAGGATTGCTGAAGGCTGGCAAAAGTTATTTAATCTTCTGAGCCCATTTCATGTCATCTGCTCTTGGCTTCTCCCCAGTAAGTCCTTGGATAATGTTCTCCAAACACCTCCAGAATCTTATCTTCTCTAATGGATAGTTCAGCCAACCTAAGTGATTGCAAAGGAAAAAAAGGGTTAGTTTGTCATAACATCAAACTTCAATGTCTTGCAATATTTATTTAATCACATTCTTTAATTTAAACACAAGGTAAATGTAAGGTGGTCTACTCTATGGCCATTACAAAGCTACCAGAAAAGGGACCATCAGGCTGAATAATTTGTGTTAGGAACCAGACATTTGTATTAGTACTGCCTTAGATTTAGTATTAATATTCAAGCAAACAAAAACACCAACCCAACAATTTCAGCTATTTTTCCCACCACCAAAGCCAGCTCAGCTTTTCCCTGTGTTTCTCATTAGGTAGCACAGCAAGAAAGTAAATGCATACAGCATGGCTCTGAAATCTCAAACATAATATCAATGCCACAGCTAGAGAGGAAAAAAAAAAAAAAAAAAAAAATAAATATTTCTGTTTGAGACCTAAACATTCCTAGCTACGGCTCAGCAAAATAAAAGGTTGTGGTTTTGTTTTTTTTTAAATAAAGCCTCAAGTTTAGATAGTTTCAACATCAGTTTTCATTTTTAAGGTACTTAAATCTATTATGCTCTCCCTGGGCAAAAATTGAAGTTTGCATAACTGATTGCTAACGAAGCCTGAGAAGGGGAAATCTTGTTGGGGTACCATGCTGCATTAACAGCAGCTGACGTAGGACCTCTCCTAGATTAAAAGGGCCGCAGGGCCAGCAGCACAGCCCCAACCTGCGCAGCAGCTACGGGAGCACTACTGCTTCCCAGTCACCAGAAAGGCTGTTACAGGTAGACGTGGGAAAAGCTTTTACCATTTTATGTAAAAACAGCAGTAAGTGCCATCATGTTCTCCACACAACAGGAGACTAATGCATCTTTCCTAGCCTACAGATTTAGGGTATTTTCAATGCTTTGTAGAAACGTTGCACTCTACAGACTGTTTGTTTAAACTCACACAAGTTTAATAGGCCTCACTCCAAATTCAGAAGGGCTTTGTGTCTCACTTTCAGAATATTAATTAGTACATTAGCTTTATTTCCTGCTACTGTATTTTGATGCCAAGCTAACCATGTGTAACTGACAGGAGAGTGCAGAGGGTTTTATTACTGTGTATTATACAGTAACTTCACACTTCTGTTGTATTAAATATTGTAGAACAGGGAAAATCAAAGAAAATTAGCACCAGGACATGTTATTTTCCTTGTGTTTCCCTACAAGAGGAAGAGATGGACATAGAGATGGTTACACTAGCTATCCCACACTTGCAGTGCTGTGCTGTCAGCACACACACTGTACCTTACTCCATGGACGTTTCTGGAAAAGGGAACAAAGCGTAAGGAGACAAAAATCAAAGGAGAGGCAGGAACGAAGAAGTTGTTACCACAATGGAACCATTGATCTAGCAGCAGTATTTCATGTCAGAGGGAAGAGCCAAGATGCAGAACAGCATGAGCAATACTGGAACAGGGGAAAGCTGTCACAGAGCCAGCCCTGAGTGCTGTCCCTACAGCATGTGTAACTATTATGGGACAGAAATACTAAAAGGGAGAGAACATTCAATGCTGAAAAGTATCATATTTCTAGAGCTATCAGATACAACTACAGCTTTAATAACCTATCAAAACAGACACTGGTTTTGGTCATCTTCCGTAGTCAGACATGACCTTTCCTAGCTTTCCTGCAGTTCCACTCAACTCACCCTATACTGATGCCCTTTAGGAAGCCAGCCCACGCAATTCTTATTATCACAGCCATTGCCCCTCAGGGAATGGACAACTCCTTCCTGGTGTCTAAAACTGGCAGCCAGTGCAAAAGCTTTAAGGTTGGGAACGCCAGAAAGCTCCGTTACCTGACACCTTCCCTGGCAATGACACAGTGGGGGACCTTTACATACACAGGTCAGCTCTGAAACCAAGTACACTCCCTGGACTCAGCTATCTACTCCCAAGTCAAGTCACTAACAAGTGCATTACAATAAGTAATCCTATTTTATTCAGTAAAGGCCCCCTTTAAATAGTGCACCGATTGCATATTTCTGTCCTGCTCCTCACTTCTATCCTAGAAGAAAAAGAATTAGGGCTTCAGAAACACTTTGCTCCACTGGAAAATTCAAGTATACAATCTATGGTGCTGTGTTATGTCAGACTAGTAGGGTGTGAAGACTTACAGAAAGCATGGAGTGAATGGAAGCACATGTGGGTTTTGGGGGTATTTTTAATGAGGGGAAAAAAAAAGCAACTAGCCCAAGACTGCTAATAATGGTCAGGCTTAAACTGTCAGGACATAGTAGGACTGAAAAAAAGCTCTTAGGGTAGCAAGATTTTTTGCAATCATCTGCCAAGTCAGGCTTCTTAATTGTACTGTGTTTTTACAGGACATTCTCATCATGAGAACTAGATTTGGTTTTCAGATTTCAAAGCTGACATAAACTGTCAAACCTATAACAGAATGAAGAACCACAGTGGTTTATTTCCAGATGATTAACTTGATAGCTGATTCAGGATTGTGCAACACTGGTGATTGCATATACCCGCCTGTACAGTGGGCATAAAACTGAATATACATACGAGAAGAACCTAAAGCCAGTTTTCTGCAAATCTGTCCCCTTCTCTGCCCCAAATCAGCATGAACGTACACTGAAAATCCAGAAGCTTTGCTTTAGAAATGAGCATTCAAGGTACGCTGCACTTGCGGACAACATGCTCTTTTGAAGGCACAAGCAGCTTTAAGACTTTAATGTACAAAATCCATTACTTACCTGAGATTACCAAGATACCATGCAATCAGATCTCAGTACCACGGACTACCCTGCCAGGCTGAAAGTTGCCTTCTAGCCAACCACAAATCTTTCCCCCCCAATTTTTTACACAATAAAGTCAAGTATAGTTTTGTTAAGAGCTTGTACAGCTCATGTCACCATGCCATTTCCTAGGTATTTAACAGGTTGTTGCTAAATTACATCTTGCTAGGTGAATTGCACTAGACTACTACAGAAAGCGTGCAGTATGAACCAGATGGCAGTACCAGTTGTAATGCAGAAGTACGTCTCGTGTGGAGACACATGATGGATCCTGTGATGCTTCCGTGGCAGAATAACATGCCAGTCCTGTAGAAATATGACCCAGCGTGGAAGACCAAAGTACGTGTGAGACCACTTGTGAATCTGGTTCGTCATGGTTATGAAGATGATAAGGGCAAAGACGTAACACTCCCAAGGACATGTTTCATATAATGCCTCTGCAAAACAAGATGTGTTTCTTTAAATACCATTTATGAAAAGGTAAATTTCTACTAGGAAAATATCATCTTGCCCAGACAGAGCTACCTGGTGCTGCATGAACTAACAGAGGCCTCAACGAAGCTGCTTTGGCAGAAGTGTCATGAGAGCCAGTGAGCCATGAGCAATTCCAGAATGTCACAAGACAGGCTGGTAAGTGCCAACATCTGCCAACTTGCCATAAACAGGAAGTTAAACTGATCTTACCATCTATAAAATTATTCCTTTAATTCTTGCACTTCTAGTTTGCAAATAAAACATGCCTACACAGAGATGAAGCATTTTTATGCACTTTAGAATGTTTCCCTATATGCACAGAGTCTGATCCCTCTTATAAAAGGAGTATTTACTGTAACTTCTAATGCTTCCTTGCAAGATTCTTCAGAAACAGATTCTCTGCTGAGCTAGAGAACCTACCTGCCTCACTTTCTAGTTGTCCCACCTTCAAGGAAAAAAAGCTTCCCTCCTGCCTTCCCTCCTCCCAGGAGCATCACACTTCGAACACCTATTACTTGTCATCTCACATTCATTGATTTCTCCTAGCTTCACACAGACAAACGTTCTTTAAAAAGCAACAAAAATGCTAAATCCACACAAGTCAGAAGTAACAGCTTACCCGGGGAAAATGAAACAAATTTGTATGCCATGTTTGCCAACGGGACCAGTGTCATAAAGCAGTTGTCTCCATTGGTCTCTATAAAATCATGTCTGGTAATTGCTGTGGGGTCAATATGATGTTCTCTAAAAGGTCTGATGAAAGCCTGAAAAAATAAATTGATAAACATCATGGTTCAATAATGACCTTGGAAAGAAAAATATAAAAAACCCAGAAGTCTCCTCTGGGAAAAGAAATTGCTCCTGAATACGCAGTTCCAGAGGACACAAAGCAAGTCTGATAGGTAGGACTGAGACAGTAAAACAAGAAAACTTATTTGCCTTTAACACATACATCCCTACGCAAAGGTGTTCCAATCGGTCTGAATTCTTGTTTATTTGGTGCAGTGCCCTTTTGTTGTTGGTTTTTTTTAAACTATGGTCCACAAATACAGGGATTCAAGGACTACAAAATCTATTGAAGGTAAACAAAAGCAAACAAGAAAACCAGTCTTAATCCTGCTGTTCTAGTTCACATGTTTCTGGATAATTACAAGGAAGAGCCAATATTTTTGGTTTTTTTTAAAATAGAGATTCTTCCAATATTTCACTCTGAGGAGTAAGTAATGGTAGCTATGAAGAAGTTCATTTTAAAAAACAGATTATTGCTTATTATAGAAGTCAGAACACCTTCTACTATGCATCTGGCATTTGCAGCAGCAGATGTATAGTACAGCTCAAACCTAAATCTTCAGTCATCACTGTTTTAATACTATTACATTTACAATAGGGGCCAGTAGCACAGAGCACTGGAAAGATTTCTTACTGGAGCCTCTTCATGCTTTATGAGACAGCTGTTAGAGGATTTAGCTACAGGAGCAGTACTCTCCATCTCTGTGTTTATTGGCTTTTTGGAAGATCTACACCAGCCTAGCCAGGTTTCTGCACTGTCACAGGCCATTCCCAGAGTGCCTTGGAACGGTCTACGAACGATGGTATTGCACAACTGTGTGCAAACCCTAAGAAAGTGATAAAAATGGAACAGTGTCACCTTGCACATCACCTAGGCCAAGCGTAAACATGGCACTTTACCAGCAATGTACTGTGCCATTCAGTTGAGGAAGGTTCTGGGGGTGGTTACTTTGGCAAGACAGCAAAAAAGGTACAGCTTATATACATTTTCCGACACAGCTGGGAATACTGGAAGTGCTTCTGAAAGCATTTCATAACTTTTTCAAGCTTAAGGATAAGAATCTCAAACCTTTCCAACTATGGGTAGCTCCACAGATCCCCAGGTATCTGCTCCCCAGTGAAATAATCCCGACAGAAAGTCAGCTGTAATAACTCCTGCAACTTGAATGAAGAGAGGAGAAACAGTTAGACATACACAAGCATTTTACTGACATCGTCACAATTTATACTTGTTTTACAAGGTTACTTGTTTATCTACCTCTAACTTAGATATTTACAACTACATGAGATTGACCCAATCTCAATAAACAGAAGGTCAGGCAACTAGGAGCAAGAGGTTAGCAAGACACCATTTACATGATCACAATCTTCATTAAATCTATAGATTTTGTGTTTAATCTATCTTCTACAGAAGAGCTTGAGGAATCGTCACAATTGCCAACACGGAAAATGCTAAGAAGATAGAAATGAGACATTTAGATCTGCCTGCTCTCCTCTTCTGTAGTGTTTGAGAGATCACTTGGTTATGAAATAGCCGTTAAAGCCATCCCAACAGCTAATACTTCTGCAGACCCTTCCTCTTCTCCCTTGGTTCCTTCTGTCTGTAAGCAAGAAGCACCTAATTCCAATGACCACAGATGAGCACTAATTAACAAGCCACTCCTGCATACAGCAATGCTATTTACAAAACAAGACTGGACCATCAATAAACTTTAAGGTTATGGCATCTGCACAGCTATGGGCAAGTCCCGGAACCTGTGGTAAGGATTCTCTGTAAGGGACACTGTACACTTGGGATATTCGCATACGGTGTCAGATGTACCATTTCACAGAGGCTGTTGCAGCAAGTGTGAAGATTTTTCTAGCTGCCAACCACAATTAACTTTAAAACTACAGTCAAATAAAGATGATTTTCATTTCTTGCATGTGAAGTCCCATTTCTGCGTTCACGTTCTGGATAATCTACCTATCCAAGTTTGTGGATAACCCTGACACTTAAAAGTAAGGACGCAAGAGATGTGATTTGTCAAAACATATTTCCGTTAGTCACAGATCTGTCAGACAATGTTTAACAGACACCTATCATTTTTCAATTGCAAAAGTTGTCCTGCTCCCAGGTTCCCAATTCTCAATTCCCAATGCCTTTAGCAATGAAGTCTCCAATGCAGTTTAAGCTACTCTCCTGCACAAGCTCTGCCAGGCTCTTTATGCTTTTGAGGAAGAAAATTCCGAAGACTGCAGAAGAGGTTCCCTTGTTTTCAAAAGGGAAGTGAGGCAATAAAACATACAGCATGGCAAGATGGATATAGCAACACAGAAAAGCAAGATAATGCCTTGTGACCTCTATCTAGAGGGTTTAGGATGGTCAGATCCTTCCCTTTAAAGAACAGAGACATCAAGAGGTACTAGTTTGAGCCTGCACGTCTTGCTCTGAGCAGGTTTCGGGAGAGATTAATCAAGTCTGGATAGAGTCTAAATTTGATGAAGAATGAAGCAGAATGAGAATTGGGCTCCTTTTTCACTGCAGTGCCACCCCTTCAGGTTAATATGAGTGTTGGAAAGATCTTCCTTTTCAGTGATTCTGAGATGGACCATCTGGTGAACAAGCACGCACACACACATAGTGATTCTCTGCAGAGGCAGTGCTCCGGCTCTAAAAGGGGAAGGCAATGCCCACCTCTTACACACACATACCAGTGGCTCTGGTTAAAAGAATTCAGCAGGAGCATGGCCCAGATTTCAAAATAGGTACCATGTACTGAGCAATACCATATGCCTAGGAACTGATAGTGTCTGATCTTAGCAAGAATCCCTCAGTCATATTTTTTGCCCTGCCTGCCTCATCAACTCTCCTTCAGGAGTCTGTGAAGGTAAGACTATTCTTGTTTTTTTCCTCCACTAGCCAGCATTTGTCTCTTATGTGTCTGAAGATTTTCTTCAAGCACAGTTTCTCATTTATAGTATTGAGGCTTTAGGCGAGGTACCCCACTCCCTATTAAGTTAGGCAAGGCAATTCCAACTCACTTGTAATCCAAGCCAAAAGTTAAAGTTGTTGGTAAACTGGTTCATCTTGCTTTGGCTGAAAGGCATCTTGTTACTCCTCTCTCTCTCACAGAAACTCAAAGCAATCCAGGATACGCCAGGAAACAAAACAACGGATATGCATCTTTCCCTGTAAATCACACAACTCATTTACCCTGGTCACAGTCCAGACTTTCCCTGATATTCCTACTCCAATCAGGACACTTAGGTCAGCTGCCTTGAGAGTCCAGCTTAATGAAGTTCTTGTAACATTAGCAGAATTGCTAAAGAGCTCCTATTTTTTAGAACATGAAAGAGGACTGGGTTGTTCTGTTATTGTTGAGCAAACGCTCTTCATCTTCAGGGCACAGCAGTTACCTACAGAGCGTGCAGCACAGCAGATTTCAGATATATCCCTCCTCACGGTTACCTTTTGTTTAGCTGATCCCTCACCTCTGCAGTCTTTCCCCTTGCCTTTCATTTTCAAAAGGGAGAAGAAATAAAATCAGGATTAGTACGGCACCTACTACCACAAAAGGCTTTTTTTTTTTTTTTTATATTATAAATCAATTCCCACTGCTGGATCCGTTCTTGAGTTGGCCCAAACTCTTAAATACAGCAGGAAACAATTCATCCTTTATGCGTCACCTTACTGCACTGAAGACAGCTGATTTTTTTTATAAGCAGTGAATTTTGTATGCTTATTTTTTGTTTCAGACCACGCACGTAAGCTACAGCAAGACAGGGTGGAGCGCAATGGCTCTAAGCTCTGCAACTAGCAGCTGAAAGAGCAAAACAGCCTTGATTCAGGGGGAAGATATCCAAACAACACTTTGCTTTGCAACAAGTAAAATACCATTCTTGCTGAGGTAATCACCCTATTAACCCACATGGCCTCCAGCACACCGCATTATCAGAGCTTGAAAGAACAGCAGGAAGAATAACAAAAAATAGAGGCAAAATAGTTCAATAGGTATTTCGCTTGTTACTTTGATGTCAGCTGGTGGAAAGCTAAGAGGAAAGAATGAAGGGTGCCTGGAGCAGTGCATTATACTAAAGCAGTCGGAAAAAAGCTAACTACCAGAAACAGTATTTGAACCATATTACAGAAGCGCTTACTCACTCTTCAGCAATTGTGTATGATGGGTTGTAATAAGAGAACAAGAGCTGCACCAAGGGCTACGCATGATCAGCATCCTAACACTTCATTTGCATCCTGTCTCCAGGCTCGGAAGGCACATCAGACCACAATGAATCAAACTCAATGTTCTCATACATCAAGAACTGTCTTTAGTTAAAATAGAAAAACCAAGGCACAGGTGTTCAGCCACTTCTCTAAGGCAGTATAAGATCTTGATGCTCCACCATGAAGGTTGAGAGGGCAAGACTGATAGCCCCAAACATGAATTAAGAGTTTATAGAATCAGATAATCATCTGGGCTGGAAGGGACCTTCAAAGGTCATCTAGTCCAACCCCGCCACAGTCAGCAGGGACACCCTCACTAGACCAGGCTGCCCAGGGCTTCATCGAGCCTCCCCTTGAATATATGAGTTAATCATGAAGTCAGAAAAAGCAGAATATCCACAGTGTGTGTATATATATATATTTATATGTACTGTAAACTGTAAACACTCATTAGAAGCAAGATCAGAAAGCTCTGTACACACTAGTTTTACTGCAGGCTGCTGAGCAGTGGGATGGATGATCAGCCCATCAAGGGCTTACATCTGAGGAGGAGGAGGTGAGCACTCAGAAAACAGGAGGAGGGGAAGAAGTCACTACAGTTAAGCAGTGAGCTGCAGAACTTGCTCAAAACACCAGGATTTCTTTGTTTTGGAAGTAGACTGCTGAATCAGGAGAAAAGAAAGAGGCCTAGCATCCAGGGAGACCAAAGGTGTACAAATGAACTTCAACCACTACCAGCTGTTTCAAACTAAGCAAACACACGACTGACTGTGGCTGTTCTTTTCCGGCCACCACACACTTGTGATCTTTTGCAGAGGCACAGCAGCACCCTGGAACACCACAAGTGTCTCTCCTCTGAGTCAGGGGACACACCAAAGCATGACTGATGGCCCTCCAACAGCCACATCACCTGCTGCGTGGTAGGCTGCAGGGCTGGAAGCGCAACTGGCCCAGACATAGAATCAACACCAAATTTGACTTTGCTCCCACTTGTGTTCCCTTCAGAAGCCAGATAACACATAAGGGTTTGTGTCACAGAAAAGGCCCCCACTCCTCTCCCTTGCTTAAGTACCAAATCAAGAGATTACAATTAGTACCCTTAAGGAAGGGCTTCTCTTCAGAGCCCTTCACACCCTGCTTCCTGCAGCCCCACTGCTGCCCGGTGCAGGTGGAAGGAAGCCAAACCAGAGCAGGACATTTGAGGTTCAAGGTGTCCCAGATATAAAACTGTTTTGCAAGTTTGTAACATGAAGTTGTACTTCACTGCAATTTTACTGATTCTGGCTTCGCACAGATGTAATTCCCCAATTGTAACCCAGAAGTCTTAGAGTATGAAGTTTCATATTTACTGTAAAAATTCAGTTAGAGTCTCTGGAGAGGAAAAAATGAGCATAAGATATTATTAAATAACGATGCTATTGTGTAACATCATTGAGAATTACAGTCATTTTTAATCAGTCACTGTAGGAACTGGTTGAATGTTACAGCACAAAAGAGTCAGGGGAGTGGCTATTCTACAACAGAAAGTTTTTTGTTTTCTAAAAGCAAATATGCTAAAGTAACAGTTGTTCCTTACTTATAAAATGCCTTTGTCACTTGCATTCCACCTTTAGTGGCTTTTGGTACACAGAAGGTAGGGGTTTGATAATGTGGCACATTATGAGGCTAAGAAAATAATCCCTAAACATTTCAACAAATACAGAGTGTAGCGGCTTAAAAGCAAAAAGGAAGAGGAGATAATTTTGGCTATTTAAAGCTGAGTAACATTAAGTCAGAACTGGACCTAACAATGCAAGTAAGCAGAGAACACAGCTGATATAGGAAATAAAAGATGGGCCTGGATATTGTATGTATTACTATTATAGGTAAGTTAGGTTACATTATAACTGGGTTTTCAAATAAGCCGTGTCTATAACACATGTCCTCCAGCGATGGGAAAAGTCGGTCCTAAGTCACATAAGCTAATTTTGCAAGACTGGCATCTCTCCTCCTTGCTCCGTACGCTCCAGTCACTCCCTGCTATAGGAAAGCCGTATAACCCGCTGGCTCCCATCAATGCCACCAGAGGACAAGGCACACCTCTCACTGCCACATACCTGAGCACCAGCCCCAGGGCAGAAATCACAGGGTGGTTTCTGACACTGCCAGAAGCCACCAGAAGGAGATTCCCAGGAGCTATGGTACCCTCTGCCCTGGAGTTGAACAGCAGCAGATCTTAAAGCAAACATTCATCTACCAAAAGCATGACTTGGCTAAGAATCACCACGTGATCAACTTAATGATAGGAACCGACAAATTTTATTTTCACATATTTAATCTTAGTCTATTAGCTCACAGCAAGCTATTTATTCCTATTGCTTCACCAGCTGATGGAGTGCTTGCAAATCACCTGCCACCTTTAAATGACAAAATCCTGACAGCTTTACCTAGGCCTCATTCTTAAACAAGATGTACCACTGTGTGTACTTCTTTTCACAAAAATGCATTTACTAGTAAAAGCAATTATGCCATCCCAGAAGAAAGTGATTAAGGGAACAGAGAACAATGAATACTAAATGAAAACCAAGTTTTTCCTCATTAAAAAAAATAAAAATCCATTGATTTCATTTGTATGAGTATTCTAACTAATTCTCCAGTTCTATCCATTTAAAACAGCCCCAGGAATCAAGCAGGGTGAGCTCAGCTCTCAGAAGAGCTGGGCAGTGCTGTGCACCCAGGCTGGCACCCGGAGGAGCTCCAATACCTGAATATTTGCCTGATGCAGGGCACAAGCAGCCATAACACTGGTTCTGTTCACAGCCTGCACTCTCTTACCGAAGCAGATCACTGTCACCATTTCCTAAATCTTCATAAGGGCAACACTCTGGCGTGTGCTGGTGTTCTGAAGCACCAAAGACACTACTCCGAGTGAATCAAGACCACCGAGACCTACACTTCTGAAACCCTCGAGCCAAGGTCCCCTGCAACTTTAAGAGAGTCCCCAGCAACTGGGCAGGCACACAGAGCTTCCTTTGTCCTGGTGCCACTGCTGACCTCCAGAGCAATAGCACGTCCTCTGTGCACACAAGTGGGAATGCACAGCCAGGGACGTGCCACCAGCTTCCCTCCGGTGCCAGAGCAAGTGGTCTCAGGCAGGGAGGGTCAGCTTTCCGCCACCAGGGCACAGCCTCCACCCACCCTGCCCAAGATCAGCTGCTTGAGGAGCTCATCCCCTACCCAAGATACATGAAGAACAGAAAACCAGCATCAACATCACCTGCCCAAGTGCAAACCAGCAGTTGCCCTCCATAATTCCACTGTCAAGACCAACAGCCTCCAGGATGCTTTGGCCCTGGAAAGGCCTGGAGCTCCCAAATGAGCACACAGCCCGACTACCAAAGGGATCCACAGAAGATTTAATTCACACTGTGTCAGTGCAATGCAGTTGTATTTGTGCGATACAAAGCGCAACAAAAAGTACACTCAAAGTTTTGCTTGTTTAATCACAACTTGCAGAGTCTCCATCTTTCAGAGATGACCCAGCTCAGGATGGAAAACACAAAGTTGCCTACAGCTAGGAAGTAGCAGATAGTCACCTCTGGTAGGGCGAGACAGCAGGTGACAAAGATTTGGCTTATTTGGACCAACACTAAAGTATAGGATAATTTTCCTTTGTTAACTGAGGTTTCCCTGGTGCAATTTCAATTTTAGATCAAAATTTCAAGTGGAAACTCATTGTAACATACAATGGGCTGGATACCACAAACTCGGCTGAAGGTGTAAATCCAAAGTGAAGTGACACCACTACAGTCCCGTCTCTGGTCATAAGGCAGCAGGACTTTGAGGCAGCAGATCCCCCGCGCACACACAGTCCAGTCCGTAATGCCTTGGTGGCCTCCAGGGTGCCAAAACGTGTGCCACGGCTTCCGCATGAGTTACACACTCACCCCTTGGCTCTGCAGAGCAGATGACCAGGCACAGCCCTGCAGAGCTGCCCAGGCTGCAAACAAAAGGGGTTTGGGCCTTGATCACGTCTCTATTTTGAAAGTGGACTAAGTGATTTCTTTCCGTGTGCTCTCTTCTGCCTAACCCACATCATCTGCAATTAGGAAACGTGTATCTCAAGCGGGGTTAAAAAATCCCCAACCAATTAGTTCCCCATCTCTCAAGTCAGCAGTGATTAATGGTATCCTGACTTGTGTCATAAGATGTTTCTAAAGATATCTGTGCCACATGGGGCAGTTCTGATGTATATACACAGGTTACAACACGTACTTGTCTACCTTTTTAAAGGCTGCAATAAACAGTATTTATTAAGAACAAACATGGCTGCAGATAGAAGTCAAACATCAGAAAGAAGTCAACCAGTTTGGATAAAAGGCTTTAAAAACCGTACAAAAAGCCAGGAGGGAGGAAAAAACAAAAACCCAGAATTCCCAGAACCAAACATTTTATGTAGATGCTATTAATATATGCTATGTATATATAACTCGTGTATATGGACTAATAGGCTGGACACCACAAACTCAGCTGAAGGTGTAAAAGATTTCAAGCCCAAACTGACATGTTTTGGTGAGTTTTCTGTTCATTGCACAATACCTACACCAGCCCCATCCCCAGTGCTACTGAGCCTCTATTGCAGCAGCAGCAGCTCTGATTCACCCCAGCAGCGCTGGGATGGTGTCCCACTGCAATGGGACCATCGGCTGCAGATGAAAAAATGGGTTATTAAACCTCCATCACACCCAGCCCTCCTAACCAAGGCTGCCCTGGAGTTAACCATGTGCGTGCAAATAAAACACCAAATTCAAATCTTGCATAGCCAGCCCGCACAAAGAGGAAACAGTTTTCATAGCTCCTCAGCAGCTGAAGATATTCAGAATAGGGCACGACTGGATGTAAGACAGAAACAACAAAACAAATCCATCCTCTGCCCACCCTTTTTTCAGTCCACACACCACTCCCCTTTTTAACAACAGCGAGCGTAAGGGAATTGTCTCATCTCTGCTAAACCAGACTGGAAGACAAGAGACCCACATGCCTCTTCCTCTCTGGCAAGATCACCTTGAGTCAGCAGAACACAACCCAGTTCAAAAGCTACTCTGAAAAAAGGCCATAAAGTTCTTGGCTCACAGTTCCTCCCTCTCTCCACAGCACGTAGGGGTAGGTGACCCAGCAGAGCAAATGACAGCACGCCACGTGAGCTTGCTTCTCAGCGGGCTGCCCGCTCCCATCACACAAGGAAGTAAGTGCTTTCGGACTGCCAGCAAGAGAAGGGTCTGATCTTTTTTGTCCCAAGATTTTCCAGATTAAGGTATTCACAGTAGCACCCATGTTACAATGATGTATGCCTTTAAAGACATGAAAAAAAGACGACATAACACACCCTTTAATTATAGATACTGGGTTCAGATTAGGTGAAATGATGCAGAAGGTTCCCTAGTTTTTCAAAGAAAATACATGTTTATGTAAGAGTACACAGAGGGCCCCAGCAATGCATCTTAAATGAACATGTCTGTGCCCTGGATCACTGATCACTTTCAGATTTCCAAAGACCTAATGTGAACCTGATCCACAGCTATGTCTTAATTAGCAGAATGTTTATTTTGTGATCTCAACTCAAAGGTCAATATTCCAATCTAAGCTTCAGGAAAGCTCTCAATGGGAACATATCTGACCACATCTGTGACTCAACATTTCCTATCCTACCCATTGTACTGCATGAGATATTTAGAAATCAGGATGTTTATGGAGATGAGTTCCACAAAACTGAATAAAACCAAATCCTCACTGTGAATTATAGACATGACTCACCCTTTACCTGGAAAAATAACATATTGAAGGAAAACAGCAAAAATAAGATAGCATGCAGCACTTACTATTTTATTGCACTCATTTTTGTATACACTATCAGTTATTTCCACACTACTTTATTTACACAGAATCCAGATTCTGCTGCTTTAATCATTCACTACTACTTAAATATTATTATCAGTGAATTGGCTACTTTATCAGTTACACTGGTAACCAGGATATCAGAGAACTCAAGCTTTTATCAATATTAACTTTGAGATGAAAGCCCGTTGCAAACAGATTGCACTACAGGTTAATCATCATTACTGATTCTCTTGTCTACCTCTGTCCTCATCAGTACAGAACAGTTTCATGCCACGTTCTTCTCCATCCCTCCCAACACCTCCACCTCATCAGCTGAGAATGGAGGCAAGCGAGCTGGCATGATTCACAGTGGGAAGACCCTGCTCTCCCTTAGCCCTAACAAAAAGCCAATAACCTTTAAACAGACATCACGAATTACCACTTCTCAGTTTTGGCAAGAATTCATAGCATCTATCACACATCACCGTTTCAATCTGCTGTTGTCTTTTGTTTTGCTTTTTTAAATTATTAGCAATACACAACAGTGATTATGAACAAGTACCATTCCCTTTTAAAATATACAACACTTCACATGGGTGTTTACAGAAAAGTTACTTTTATTATGAAGAAGCTGAACACCTGTAGGTAGCTTATATGGTATCCTTATGATCAGCACCATTTGTTCTCCTTTCAGTTAACATGGCAAATCATGTGAAAATATGCAGACGTTTATACACACCCAACACAAAAAGTTAATAGTTGCATTCAATACGTATCGCAAGCATGGTGGAGGACTGGTGAAATGCTTAGTCTCTATCTTCTTCCCTCCCTCATCCCACGTTAGAAGTTTACCAGTTATGAAGGGAATGCATTGCAGAGCTGATTCTGCCCATTTCTACATTTAGCTCTCTCTCCTTTTCCCACCTCCCCTCTCACAGGTACATGACATTCCAGCTGCCAGTGATGGGTGCTGCCCAGGTAACAGTCAGACACAGATGCCCACCTGCTCCAGCTCAGCCTGCTCCACCGCCCTCTCTCCTGCTTTCTCTCAAGAAAGCTTCTGTTCAACATAATTTCAATATGTTTTAATAACACATAGCTCATGTAAACGCTGATACTTCTTGCTCTGAGCATTAAGCAACCAGTTGCTGTATGGTAAGTTGTACACAGGTTTAGGCATCTTTTGAATGATGTAATGGAAGTTGTGGAGTCTTTTCACACCCAGCTTATTTCGAGACAAGTTTTTCTTTCCACTAATTCCATGCAATTCCTGATTCTATCACTCAAACTGTGCAGCATCAAACTAGAATCCTTTACTAGTTCTTCCCCTCCTTCACTGAAAAGGTGAAATCACCAGCTCACACTGCACCTAAACCAGCTCACCCTGAACTGCCAAGAAGTTAAGCACCTCTACACATCTAAGGTAAAGATATGAGACTGAGCTTGTTTGCCAACGCTCCCAATCAAAGTAATAAAAGCAAAAGAGTCATATTTATTACCAGAAGAAAACTGTAACTTTTTTTATATTGCTGAGAAAAAAAAGTCTTCATTCAGGATAAGGGCCAAACATCTTGACATGGAAGCATGATACTCCAAAATACTCATTTTTAGTTATCAGTTCTAAGAAGTTAAGCTGGTTTGATTCCTGCAACACTTTTCTAAGATTGCTCTTGGGCTTTTGCTTTCTCAAAAGTTCTTGTAAATATTTTTGTCAATGTATTTTGTTTACAACCCTGACAGTCTTGACAGCTATTTACCTTCTACTATTTACCTTCGTATGACTAGGTAAGAACATCAAACTTAAGCAGCTACATTAAAAACTTCACCTTTGAGGTACTGAGAATCCACTGAAATGGAAGAGAGAAAGCAGTAACAATTTTTGCAGACGGCCTCAGCTGTGTGCACCACAACTGCACATGCACAAATGTCCCTCTCCCTGTCCAGTAACAAGTCAAACTAAAAGATCACACGTTTATTTCCAGCATTGCAACAGACATTCTTTCCTTGTTCACGCCAGGGAACAGTTCCTACTTACATATCCCAACAACAATAGAGGGCGTGTGTTCCAGTTGCAAGTAGAAGAGAAGATTGTAAAAATTGAAACAGATCAGAGAGAAGCATAAGATGACAGAGATCCATTCTTGTAGTCTCTTTCCTGTTGGAAAAAGAGGAAAAAAGCATGTTTTACTTTTATCTGAGAGGACATTTTGAAGCCTGAAATAATACAGACAGACTATTCTGCTGCCTGGATGACTCACTGCATTTGTCTGACAGGGAACTGAAACAAAAACTTATTTAATATTTTATTAAATAACATTCCTCTTCCCCAAGCTACTACTAACCCCTTCCCTCTGCCCTTGCCCAAATAACAGGGACAAATCAGACATCATCTGACATTGTCCTATTTTCCTTTTCCCTGAGGTTGCTGGCATAATGTTCCTCCACATCACATCTTTTTTCAAATTTGCATTTCATTCAATATTCAATGCTGCTGGTGTGGCTGAACATGGGAACAAATTTCTGGCCCCAGATGCCCTGTAGTTAAATCACCTTATGATCTCTAATATTTAAAAATCTCAGAGCTTGTACATAAAGCCGTGGTACTAAGACGAAAAAGCATCATCCTGTATTTTGCTGAATTGCTTTCCTGACATTGCAAGTATATTTCTTGAGCTTGCTTACTGAACTTCTGCAGTCTCATCTTTGTGACCTCTCTGCCATTCCGAGATGGCAAGAGACGGAACAAGTGAAGAGAAACAACTGCACAAGTTCTCTCTTGTACCTTGCTGTACTACTTCACACCTCCACAAAAAACTCATTTATTGCCTAAAAAAATAAAAGAACAGATAGATCAGAGTATGGTAACACTTGATTAGCAGCAGAAAGTCTGCGCTGGTAATCACTGTTAGATCCTCACAAGGCACTGACATTGAGGGAGAGGGGACACTCAACGCGAGACCCATATGGATTAAAGCATCAGAAACAGACCTTTAACGTCTAAATCCAAGAAGGAGATCTGAGCTGCCACCTTAGCCCAGAAGGGCCCTGCCTACAGTCAGCTCTTAGCACACTCAGGAGCAGCCTGGTCAGGCTTCATCTATTTTAGGGGGCCATTCAGCATAGCTGTCTTGTGCTCATGGCTTCCCAGAGCAGGTAACCCCGCAGCCGGTTCCCCTCTCAGACTTTGCACCACTGGAGTCTGAGGCAACGGACCGTGCAGGGGAAGAGCCTGCAGTGACTGCCCGTGAGGGGCACGTCCTCTGTCAGCAGAGGGTCTCTGGCACGTGTTCAGGAGAGGAGCTCCTTTCCTACTGATTCCTCTACCTTGACCTACTGTCTAGTCAAATTTCTCCTCTTAAACGCTGAATCAAGTCCTTCCTCTCAACTATACCATGCAGCAAAAAGGAAACTAGAAATATCAAAGGAGGATCCTTATTATCTCCAATGTTCCTATAACAAAGTATTTTAAAGAAATGCGAACAAAGACTTTGGCAGTTTAGAGTTCTGTTCTGGGAAGGCCATGAGTACATAAATTAACATCCTCTGCAGCAGCAGAAAAGAAAATCATAAAATTAAATTAAGGCACAAGAACAAGCATATTTCAAGACAGCATCAGGTCACAACGTGGAAGATTCTATAAAGAGATCCCTGGAGTAATGAAAGTAAGAGTTAATTAACACTCACTTCCTGCATAAGAAAACCACACCCTGATTAGAGGAGCTAAGTGGGTAGATCCTCACTGAACAATTAGCTGGCTGCAGGGAAACACTCAGCTCCTTACTAGCAAGTCCCTTGAGTTCAGTCTACGCAAACACCACCGAGCTCTGAACACTGGGATCCCAAGATAACTGTCCAGAGACATCAGAGGCCAGAAACACGGCCCCAGCTCTGCACAGACTGGGAGAGCAAATCAGTGAAGTGAGCAGAGTCAGTGCTGATAACTTGTGTTTTAAAATTTAGAAGTATGTCCCGCATGAAGGAATAAGATGCCAAAGTCTGCGTATGCTTAAAGAAACCGTGGAAATATTCCAGAGTCACATTCCCTCTGCACAATTATATGTAATCCCCATTCTTAAGAATTCAGTAGTTCAACATCACATGGTTCCTCTGCAACATGTATTCTGATGTTATGTAAGTTATTTATGTAATGTCATAAAAAAAATGCATTTCTAATATATTATGACAGTTCACTGCTGATAAATATCACTAGCCATCTACTACTTCACGGACTTCCCAGCAACTTCCACCTACAGCTAAAGATAAGGGCAGGGCGATGTTCGGGAGGAAAACCCTTTCCTTATGAGCAAGAGCACAGTGCAATAATAAAGTTAGTGACTGCTGTTCTGTAAAGCACAGGATCCTGCCTGGATCAGGACTGTGTATCGAGACCCACTGAACGACATCACACACTACCTTCTCTCAAGGCAAGGAAGAGGTGACCAATACAAACTGAAACAGGCAGACTCATCCTGAACAGTCTAGAAAACTGACAAACTAACTGACGAAGCTGATATTTTCTTATCATACTTGCCTCTGTGCAAGCAAGAACATCTGCTTTTCCAGTAATTGCCTTGAATGTGCAAGCTAAGCTATTCAGCTGACCTGCTGGAAAATGCAAGATGCTGAAAGTATGTCTTCCCTTTCCTAATCCTTCACCTGCTAATGAATTCCCTGGCAAGAACACCCAGCGTTGCTCACACTATGAGCTAAAGACAAATAACATTTTATTATAAGGAGTTTGCATGCAGTTATTTCCATAGCATAATCAAATAACTGCAGTCACTTTATCAAGCTCTGGCAAATAGCAAGCTTCAGGCACACGAGACCAAAAAAAAAAATAAAAAATATCCAAATATCCCTCCTTCCCTTTCTGAGGTACGAGGTCTCTCACGTTAATTCACTGAACAAATATTCTGAAGCAAAAGCATCTGTTGTTACCTTGCTTAGAACCAAATTTCTACATCTGATTTTGATCAGAAAGGTCAACTTTTTGTTTGATTGCTATTAAAGGGAAGAGGATTCTGGGCAGGTTCTAGTTTGAGAACTTCCAGACCAGCAGCCTGCAGGTGAACACCAACTCCAGCTCCACACTGGCACCTTTAAAGATGACCATCTAACCTAACAGTGCTTTCCTAACCTCTCAAAAGTTTGCTTTGAGCGTGGTGTGCTCTGTATGTCCATCAAGTCTCAGTGTATAAGTGAGAAGTGTGAAACGCAAGGGAGGACTGAACCCGCCATCACTGGGGGCCGCACAGAAGAGCGTCTCCCCCACCACACACAGCCGTTGGCCTGACAAACCCTCTCTCGGGACACCGGGAGCCAGCAGAAGGGACCTCGACGGCACCAGGAAGGCAGCAGGCTGCTCAGTCGTGGGCTGGGCCCGTTTCTTAGACCCGCTGTAACTCGTCGCACTCGGCAGCGCTGCCCAGGCCGAGGTGCGGGCGGGCAGCCGGCGGACCTGGGGCCGGCATACGGCAGCTCCCGTCCCAGCCCCGGGGCCGTCTCACCCGGCGCCCAGCAGGGCCCAGCCCCGACAGGGCCCGGCCCGGCACCCTCCGCTCCCTCGGGACTCTCTGAAACCGCACCGGGAGGGGTCGCGCTCTGCCTCAGGCCGGCCGTTGGAGCGGAGGGCGAGGGGTGCTGCCCCACCGAGGAGAATCACCCACCTCCCCGTCCGGTCCCGTGGGGCTCTGCCCGCCGCCGCCGCCCTCACCTGGGGAGTAGAGCTCGGCAAGCTCTCGGGCCCCGGCGTGCTGCGCTCCCCACCGCCGGCTGCCGCCCTCCGGTTCTTCCGCGGCCTCCGCCTGCGGCCCCGCCGCCTCCGCCCACCGCGGGACTCTCTCGGCGCCGCCGCTCGTCATGGCCCGGCCCCACGGCTCCTTCTCCAGGCCGGCAGGCGGCGGCGAGCAGCGCCCAGGCCCCGGCGAGACGCCCGACACCAATGCTGCGGCCCGCGGCAGCATCGGGAAATGAGGCCGGGCCGCGGCGCTGCGGCGGTGGCGAAGGGGGGGCCGGGGCGGGAGCGGCCGGACACGCCCCCGGCACCGCCTCCCGCCTATCGCCGGCGCCGCTACGCTGCCACCGGGCCAATGGGCAGCGTCGTCCGGCGCGGCGGAGCCAATGGGGTGGCAGCAGCGTCGGCGGCGCAGCTGGAGGCGCCGTGGCGGGAGCGGGCGCCAGCGCCGGCGGGGCCTGGGGTGGGCGCAGCGCCCGCCGGTGCGGGGCTGTGGCCG
>VXBJ01004038.1:159725-373918 GCA_013400055.1 Nycticryphes semicollaris
CTGGCGCTGGGCCCCTGAGGCGGGGGGGTGTCGTTATGCGAACAGCGCTAATTGGGCGTCGGGAAGCACCTGTGACACTCCGAGACCGTAATGGTGACAATAAATCGATTTTTCGGTGCCTTTGTTCGGTAATTCAAACCCCTGTTCCTCACCAGGCGGCGTTAAAGCCACTCGCCGGGGCGCTCCGGGTCCGAAATCAACGCATTTCAGCACGGAAAAATAGACGGAAAAAAACCCCACAAAAGACCCCACCCCAGCAATATTTAAGTACTCCATCATGTCTATAAAAATATAATTTTTGCAGCAGATTTATTTGAATATCAAACAGAATATCAATAAAATAAGAAGTGTTTCAAGTAATTAAATAGATTCCGCTTGACATTACAATCTGGTTGATTTACAGAGGGCAGAATGCTAACCCCGACATCTGTGGAATCCAGATGTTACGATCCACCCTGGGGAATAAAATGTTTCTCTGTGCCTTAACAGCACAGCCAAAGCCACAGGAAAGCCCAACCAAGCCCTGAGGCTGTGCCCACCCAACGCCTGCCATCACACCCAGCCAGGGGGCAAATCCCCCCCCTCCCCCCAACAGTGGCTGCCTTCCCCTGGGGAGCCAGAAAGGAAATCCCAATTGCACCAAACCACCTGGAAATTTCCCCTAACTTGGCCAAGCCACCAACCATGGGCTGCTGAAGCACTGTCACTTCATGACACCCTGAAATCACGGCTGTTTCTGAAGCAGGCCAAAAGGTGTGCTTGTGTGCCTCCCAGAGGCTGCCCGGCTGCTTGGAGGATCGCAAGTTATAATTAGCTGGAATCATGTTTCAAATTAATGGTTCTTAATGAAAAAAATGGCTCTGGCATTCACTGAGTCCTGGGCTCAAGGGTTCACATATCAAAATTTCTCAAAACTATAAATGACAATGGTCTGCTGCTGACATATAAGGTGGTATTTTTCTGAGGGGGTGTTTTATATTTCTGTTTTCTGTTGATTGGTAATAACCTAATTAAAAGGCATTAGTTTGAGGTGCCTCAATTTGTTGGACCAGGCTGGGTTTTGGCTGAGTGATAGGAAGGTTCTGGCACTGAAGGATGCCGATGTTTTCATTAGACAACTGTGAGGTCAGGCTGCTCTGGTGCCAAGATCCCTTCAGGGTCGCAGTGACCTCGATAACACGGGTACGGAAATGGTGTCAGTGAGAATGAATTTAGGTCAGTCCAAAAGGATATGGCACCTTTAAATGTGTTTTGAGATAGGTGACTGTATGTTCCCATTATGACTGTGTAAGTCAGAGGAAAGATATAAGCGGTTTCAACCAAGGTACGGTTCTTGGGAGTGTTTCTCAAGACACCTTCAACATCTGTTCGTCATCGTATTTCGTAAAAGCAAAAGGGCTGTCAGCATGAAAACAGTGGCAAATTACTGACAAGGTTTGGCTTTGGGTAGGTTATAAAATTCTCCTGGAAAACAGTTATTAGTTTTGCATTGGTATCAGCTGGAATGAAACTGCCTCTCTCTGCAATAACACCAGTGTAGCTGCCGAAAGACAAACCTCGCAAAAGGAAAAAGGTGATTTGAAGCCCTTTCTACTCTCACCTCAATGTGACAAGGCAGGAGACTGTCAAGGAGAGGGTTTGGTCCTTTCCTAGAGACAAACCAATGCTTGGGACACGTCTGAAGAATGTTCCTTTTCCTCTCTATTGTTACCTGGGGGAAGAGGGAGAAATCGTAAGTTAGTTCATAGACTGGTGAAACTCCCAGAGCTGGTGCAGCCGTGATACCACCACATGCTAAGAGAGGTGGGGCTGTGAGGATTTAGCGTGGTGTGACATGCAAGCTCTTTTAGAAACAGCATCTTAAAAATGAAGTGATGAATCAGTCAACCTATGGGTGAGCTGGTACGAGGATAGGTAGGACAAGGCTGCTGAGACTCTAATGATGATAATAAACAGAATGAGAAAGCTGTCCATTAACTTCCCAGTTCTCCTTAGTTGTCTGACATTTCCTGGGTAACAGGAAGGTCTCCTATTTTGATCAATTTGTAACAGATCACGTATTAGTGCTTTATTCCAGTGCATCTAAGCTTTCAAAAGCTCACCAAACGAACAGAAGTCCTATCCTTCCCAGATATCCTGACAAGTGTCAGAAGTTCCCATTAATGGAAGATTAAATGGGAGATTAAAGAAGGTAATTGTGCAGGAAAGGCATTATGTTCTTTGGAGAAGATGAGGGCCACACCGGGCCCTATTGCTATAGGGAGGTCTCAGAAAGCGCTAAACCCCCGGCCAGTGCATCTGGGGGCAGCAGATCTCCAGCCCCTGCCCTGCTTGTGGCACGTCCCCGCTACCCTTGGCTACCCCAGCCGGGAGCCGCCCGCTGGCACCGGGCCGACAGCGGGGCAGCCCGCTCCCCGAGGCGCCTAGAGCTCCCGCCGCCGCCCGGCTCTGCTCCACCGGGGAAACGGACTTTGAGAAGGGCTGCCCGACGAAGCCCCCGGGGGTGCCCGGTACCGGGGACGGCGCGGCCCGGCCCGACGCTCGCCGCAAGGTGGCGCTCCAAGCCCGGTGACGGCCGCGTTGTCCCGGCGGGGCGGGACCGGGCGGGGCGGGGGCGGGGCCGGGGCCGGCCGGGCGGGTTCCGCGGTCCCGCTGGGCGCTCCGTGCCAAATCCACCCGGGTCCCCCGGCAATGGCGGGGCCGGGGCGCGGGGCAGCGGCGCCCACGGACAAACCTGCCACGGTTCCAGCTGCTCAGCCCGCTCGCCACCGGGCTGTCACAGCCGCCACCCGAACAACGAAGCGTTGCAATGTCCCTCATCAAACTCTAGGCCTTTGCCACCCCCGCGGCTCTCAGCCGCTGCAGCCCCGACGGTGGGTGCAAGAGCGGCGGGGGCAGGAAACAGGCCGGCCCTCCCTCCTGGCGTTACATGGTGGCAGTGACTCCAGCGGGCACAGCCCCTACTCTTCCACCCTGCGAATTCCCAGCAGGCAGACACCTGGAGCTGTCTGTCCGCTTCCCCTCACACCTCTGTACCTGAGAGCTGCCCACCCGTGCAGGGCAGCCCAGGCTCATTTCTCCCACTGACACCCACCCTTACGCAACTCCGGTCTCTTCCTGAGCCACGGGGCACCAAGGGAGCAGAAACCGGCTGCGGCTCCCTTGCTGGACTCTCTGGCATGGGAAACTGTCAGTGGGTGGGAGAGCTGGAATAGCCACTCCTACGGCTCCCATCCGGAGCCAGAAATGCAAAGATAGGGACATGACAGGGACCAAGAAACAAGGAATGCGGAGGACGGTACACTGTGGCTATCCCCACCTGGTCAGCTGCCAGATGACACAGACCAGCCCAGGGGCTGTTATTAGGTGCCAGCACTCACCACCACCAAGTCCTAACTGATTCCCTGGCAGCCCCGCTTCCCCTGTGGCGCTCAACACAGGATGACAGCAGATGAAATAGAAGTGTTTGTACAGTCTAGGGCACAGACCTTTCACACTTTTAATGAAGAAAAATCTTTTAATTCTTCACTTATGCCCACTCTCCTGTTACTCAGACTTCCCTCGGTGTATGTTGCCCCTGGCGGTGGACACCAGGGAGTTCCAGCTACCTGGCCCGCAGCCTCTGGACATCTGAGCATCTCTTTTAGACATTTCCTAAATGAATCACCAAGTTCTGTTACTGGGAACTTCTGACACTTGGCAGGGAAGGATAGGATTTCTGTCCCCCTTTTGTATCCCTCTCTAAAGCTTCTGCTTTGTCACTGCTCCCCTCCCTGGGGAACTTGTGTGCACTTTTGGCTCTCCCCCCTTCTCTTTATTTCGCTGAGCCACAGGGTGGGTGCTCTGACCTCCAATTTGCTCTGGAAAATTTTCAGTCTGGTAGGGGAAGGTATTTCGCTCATGTTGTCCCACCGGCTGGAGGTAGCGGTGCCAATCTCCAGGTGTCGTCTCTGCAGCACTCGGTAGGGCAAAGAGCAATGTGTAGATAAAGTGGGGATTGAGCAACCCGGCACTGCAAAGGCCAAGCATGCTAGGTCAGAGGTGAGCAGAAAAATCAGCAGAAGCCCAACAAATACCCAAGCATCACCATGTCACATGGGAACCAGGGGTGAGGGAGCCCTTAGGGAGAGGGAGGATGCTGGTCTGTAACAAAAGAACCGAAAGAGGCCAGGAGACATGGCCTGCAACCACCCGGGAGCTCCCTGCCACTGGGGACTGCAAGGCAGGGTATGGCAGCTGTGGTTTCAGAAGAGAGGGAAGCATGTGGCAATCGGTATTTATGTTAAAATGAGGCAAAGTCTCAAGCCTGGCCTATGAGCTGGGGGGAGATTGAAGGAGAGTCAACCTCTCTCCGAGTTGAGACATTGTCCCTGTCTGACATTTCATAAGTGCTGGGTTTGTTTTTTTTTCAGGAGAGAAGGGCAAGTGGAAAGCAGCAGATTGAAATCTGGCCTCAACCAGGTACCATTTATGAGCTGTTGTTGGTGTAAGGTGTGTGGCTGTATAAAGAGGGACCTGGGGCTAGAAAGAAGGAAAAACAGAGTGCACAACATGCTCAGAAATAAATTTCAATTTTACTTCTCCATTTTGCAGCCTTTATTGCAACATTGTTCCACTTAACTCAGTCTTTCAGGCAAGTTCCCCTCCTTACCCCCCAGAGACCTTCCCACACCACCCCTGTGCTCTCTCCCAGCCTGCCTGCTTGCATGGGTACTGCTCTGCTCTGGATCCCCCCCATGCTCTCCTCTTCAGCTCATCTCCGACATACTACCTACAGCATCTGCTTCGTTGATGTAACTGTCAGCTCCTGGCATTAACTTCTTCCCTCTTTGCCCCTCTGTGGTGCTTTAGACTGCATGTCTATGGGCACACGGGGTTTAGGGTGATGCAGCTCTGATCTTACTGATCTGCCAAGAGCTACTGCAGGGCAAGTAATACACAAGACAAGTCAGTAGCAAGAAGCATCAGAAATTACAGACAGCCTTTTTCTAGAGTATGATCCTCAGTCCACAGACCTTGTAAACACTTCAGTGTTTGAGTGGTCACCATTAAACTAACAGCATCTCCCCAAAGCTGGTGTCCTTCCAGGGACAGCTGCTGTAGACCTGGAGCACATGAACTGGAGAGCTTGCAGAAAATCCTGGAAAAGAAGACAATTTCCAGGAAGAAAATGCCTCTGCAATGCTTTATTGTAGGTCTGAGCCTGGAGCTGGAAAGTTGTGGCTTCTACAGTACAAAAGGGAAAATGGAGAGTAGAATTTAATTCATGACAGAAATGAGCAGTGAGGGTGAGATTCTTCCCTCTACTTTTTCACCACTCTGGTATCCTTATGTTACCCTCCTGGTACATATACTGTATCAGAAATGAATGTAGAAGGACCTGGATTCTATTGCATCAGATTTTTTTTTTTTTCTGCTCAAAAATGTTCCTAATAAGTAATTTGTGAGTTATGCTGTCTCCTTCATCAGCTGACTAGTTCTGAAAAAAAAAAAAAAGAAATCATGAAATCACAAGAAAGAAGGTGCTTTTCACAGAAGTGCTGCCTTTCAGATGAAAATGGCTGTGCTGGGAGACATGCTGTGGAAGGGCTGCTGCCCTCGGGTTTTACACGCAGGGAGACCAGTGCCCAGATGCTGTCACCGGGAATGTCTGCATCCCTCTTCCTGTCTAAAGCATCTCTCTGAGGAGTTTTTCCAAGAGGATTATTAGCAGCCTCTTCACATCTGTCCAGGCCAAGCCATGGCACTTGCAGGGGCAGATCTCAGTGTGCCCAGACCTCCACCCAGTCCTCTGCGGTGCGAGCCTCGCTCTGCACCTGTTCCCATTTCAAAAACCCCATTTCTGGCCATGCATGTGTTATGACAAGTGCAAAACCAATTTAAAAGAGACCAGAGTTAGCTCAAAACCTGCTTGCTGAATGCCAGGGTTTTGGATAAGTGGTTAGTCCCGCCAACAAGATTCCCATGAGAAGGTGAGAACAGTCGTTGTCTCCTTGAGAGTGGATGTTGGGATTTGAGGTGAGCTGGAGGAAGTTTAAAGAGATGCAGGTACAGCAGGGAGGTGAGGGGGGAGAAGGGAAGGAGGGGACAGGCTGAGCATCCAACCTCAATTACCACCCTGGTTGACGTGTGATCTCGGTGACTATGGTTTTACTCAGCACTGCCCTGGAAAGGAGGTGTTGGCCACACCATCCCTGATATAATCTCTTTCACATGACAATTGCACAGGCGTTTTGTTTTGTTAGGGAAGATCAGCCCAGGCAGAGTACAACTTTCTGCTGCCAAGCAGCAGAGAATAGGGTAGAAATTTGAAGACAGCAAATTTAGATCTCAAAAAATACCTTGAAAAATTGCCCAGGAAATCTATCAACTGGTTTCAGTAGTCGGTTGTAGCTAACGGCCGAGGCAAGCTGGAGACCTGTCAGGGTAATGCCAAGAAAGACCAACAATGCATTTTGGGCAGGAAACCTTCTGCCTGTGGGTCCCTGAGATGTTTTGGAGGTAGGAAGCACATGAGACCGATTTTCAAGAGTTCAGTTGCGAGGGCCAGTTAGGGCAGCCGCTGGATGTAACTGCCAGATCAGAATGCAGGATAAAGGCGCAGAATGAGGGAGTAAACAGCCAGAAGAGCAAGCCCCAGCTCACTGCAACTTGCCAGTATTTGCACCCAATACAGATGTTTGTATTTATGAAGGTATGGGCTACAACTACTACCTCCAACCCCAGCTCTCTGGACAGGCCCAACTCCAATTTAATCTCTGGTGCATTCACCAAAGATTAACTTGGTAGATAAAGATGGAACTAGAAATATTCAAAGCCTGAAAACCTGTTAGGGTACTTTTGTTATAGAAAGAAAAAATCCTCTTAAAACATGAAAAGAAACAGCAAATTAAAAAAACCCAAAAAAGCAATAAAAGGAAGAAAAAGTCTGATGATCCACTGACTGATTCTTGAATTCTTCCTCTTTTCAAAGTTCTGAGGTTTGAACATTATGAACAGTTGACTGTTTGAATCGTATAATGCAATACCTGTTCCTCTGGCTTAACGTTACAATATTTCCCACACCGCAGGATTGCTTCACATTATTCTAAGAGGCAGTGTCATTTTCCCTGCAGTGCTAAGTCTTCTTTACTGAGGTGAAGGACACTCCTACTTCCTTTAATTATATGTTTTGTTTTAAATTAATGTCCTTTATTCTGAGGATGAATCACCAGCTTGTAGACAGGTAAATGTGGGAGTAAGAGAGTGAAAATATAAGTTTGATTCCCAAGGTGGGTGTCTTTAATTAAAACGGACATCAAGATTCAGTCTTCCTTCCCAAACTTAGCCCACAATTCTAAAAACATTTGGATTCCATGTTTCTATGCACGTATCTCACTTTCCTTCTGAATCATGTTACCCCTTTGGTTTCAGCACACAGATTCCCTATCGCTTGTGTACCCTGACAGTTGCACCATATCATGTAAAGTAAATACACCAAGACAAACTTTAAGGCCATCATCCCTGCACGAAGAGATGGGGAGGGGAGGTCTGGGTTTGCTCGACTCTGGCTGCTTGCAGCCACAAGAAGGAAGCCCAGAGCAGTGCCGTGCCCTGCTCCAGCTCCACTTGGATCTCCACTCGCGGCTGTAAAGTCGCTCTGTGCATGTCCATCTGGACAGTTCTGCCTGCCAGTGCGATTTACTTAGTCAAGCACTGGACGGAGAATAACGGGATCTGTCTTCTATTTGCAGCTTTTCCCCTGCTTTGGCAAAAGGACTTGGAAAAAATCCCTCCTGCCTTGATTTCCCCAGGGGTAAAACGGGGCCCAGGCGGGATCTGTGCCCATCTCCGTAGGGCACTGTCAACCCCGAGCACCAAGCCCCGCTCTGGGCTGCGAAAGGCAGAGCCCACGCTGCCCCGGCGGCGGCAGCAGGGTCCCGGCACAGGCATGTCCCGCGTCCCGCATCCCTCCGGACCTGAGCGGTGCCCGCCGCCATCCCCNCCGCCCCGGGTGCCTCCTCCGGGGCCGGGGCCAGCAGTTACCGAGCGTGCAGCGTGGCAGGCGGCCAGGCGGTGACGCGCCTGTTGCTATGGGATCCACCGCCCCTATAAATAACTGAGGAAAGGAACTTTCCTAAGTCAGAGACTTTAGGACACGGGACCCAGAACCAGATGGTCCGGAGGAGGAGAGGCGCCAGCTCCCGCCGCAGCAGCCGGAGCGGTGAAGCCCCGCCGCGCCGCAGGACCTGATCCAGCCCAGGTGGGCAGCACAGCCGGGGGCCGTGCCCAGCGCCAGAGACTGAGGCAGGGTCTGGACCCCCCCCACCCCGACGGCGGCAGCTTGATCCTCTGCCGGGGGGGCCCCCCCTGCGTCATTTTCTCCTCCCCGCATCCCCCTTTGCTTTCATGCAACGCCTGGTGGCCTGGGACGCAGCATGCCTCCCCATCCAGCCGCCCGCCTTTAAATCCATGGAAGTGGCTAATTTCTATTACGAGGCGGACTGTCTGGCTGCTCTCAACAAGCTGCACCCGCGGGCGGCCGGGGGCCGCTCCATGACCGAGCTCACCGTAGGGGACCACGAGAGAGCCATCGACTTCAGCCCCTACCTGGACCCCTTAGCATCCCAGCAGCCGGCGCAGCCGCCTCCTCCCGCAGCAGCAGCAGGGGGCAACTTTGAGCCTCCCTGCAGCAGCGGCGGCGGCCAAGATTTCCTTTCCGATCTCTTCGCCGAGGACTATAAAGGAAGCGGCGGGAGCAAGAAGCCCGACTACACCTACATCAGCCTCGCCCGGCACAGCCACCCCTGCGCCAGCCAGAGCCACAAGCCGGGGGGGCTGCCGGGCTGCTTCCCGCCCCAGATCGTGGAAACCAAAGTGGAGCCGGTCTTCGAGACCCTGGACTCTTGCAAAGGGCCCCGTAAGGAAGAAGGGGGAGCCGGGCCGGGACCGGGGGGCATGTCCTCACCCTACGGCAGCACCGTGCGCTCCTACCTGGGTTACCAGTCGGTGCCGAGCGGCAGCAGCGGGAACCTGTCCACCTCATCCTCCTCCAGCCCCCCCGGTACCCCCAACCCCTCCGAGTCCTCCAAGTCCGCCGCCGGCGGTGGGGGCTACTCCGCCCCCCCGGCGGGCAAGAACAAGCCCAAGAAGTGCGTGGACAAGCACAGCGACGAGTACAAGCTCCGCCGGGAGAGGAACAACATCGCGGTGCGCAAGAGCCGCGACAAAGCCAAAATGCGCAACCTGGAGACGCAGCACAAAGTCTTGGAACTGACAGCCGAGAACGAGCGGCTGCAGAAGAAGGTGGAGCAGCTCTCCCGGGAGCTGAGCACCCTCAGGAACTTGTTCAAACAGCTGCCCGAGCCCCTGCTCGCCTCCTCGCCTCGCTGCTGACCCCCGGCCGGGCGGCGGGGCGAGCGGAGCCGCCGGCATCTTACCTTGCTCTGCGCCCCGCCTCGGGCTGGGACGAGGGGAGAGCCGAGGGGAAGGGGGGGTTGGTTGGTCGGTTTTGGTTTGATTTTTTTTTTTTTTTAATTTTTTTTTTTGGTCTTTATTTACGTGTTGGCGGAAGGTCCCGCCGCGGCGCGGAGACCTCAGCGGGGGCCGGGGGCGGTCGGTGGCCGGCGCGGTGGGGCTCCGGCCCGGGCGGGCTCTGCAGGCTGCTGGGCGCTGGGGTTATTTAAAAGAGCGAGAGGAGAGCAAGGGCAAAGTGATGCAATCCTTTAAGCATGGCTGGGAATGCTGTGTACATGATGCAATCTCGTGTAACTGTCAGTCATGAATTGAGTAATCTGTTAAAGATGTTCCTACAGGTTTTTTTTTATTATAAAGAATAATCTATTTCTATAAGAAAATACATATGTATATTTTGGGATCTATGCATTCTTGCTACATTTGAAGCATTAATGAACAATTTTAATAAACTTTATGTCTAGGTTAAAAAGAAAATAGCTTGTTTTATTTTGAAGGCATGTTTGAAGTTAGATTAAATGCAGGGTTGAAATTCTAGCTGAATCTGGCTCAGTGCTGTGATCGGGGATAAAGGTTTTTGTTTGTCTTTTGGCTTTCTCCATGACTCAAAGAAAGGGGAAAAAAACCATTCCAAACCAAAAAAACCCACCAAAAACAAAAAACAAAAAGCCAAATCAAACCCAAACAAAAACCCCAAGAGAAACCCAGCAAAGAGCAGAGCTGCGAAGCTTTAGCCAGTTCTTGTTGCCTCATTTTATCTCCTCTAATCACTTGCTTTAGCTGCCGCTTGGGTGTTGTTTGGGGAGGAGGTGTTTGTGTTGGGTATTTTTTTTTGCACTTGCTGTTCTGAGCGTGTACAGTGAGATGTGCTATCCAAAACCATGACCAATCCTTGGCAAAGTAACATGAAGTCTGAAGTGGGAGGGAGGAAAAAAAGTAAGGGAGGAAGCTTGAAATGAGGTTTTGGTTTGTGTTTTTGTTGGTTTGTTGTTTTGGGGGTTTTTGTTGGTGGTTGTTTTTTTTTTTCCTTTACAGAGCTTCTATTCTCTAACTTATGATTCAGCATTTCTTATGTTTGTAGTTTACAGGAATAAACATGAGAAAGTAGCATTTCTGTTGGATGTCAGTAATTTCGGTCATTGCTCAGGAAGCTCTCATGAAACCCGGCCAGGTGAGAGGCAGATGAACAGCTCATCTTTTCTCTTGAGACATTTCTCTAAAAACTGTAGGCAGACTTTCTCTGATGAGGGCTATTTGTTTCTGTGTGCATGTGTGTTTGCTGGGGGCGAGGGACAGATAAGTGTTGGGAGGCAGGGGGTGACAAAGGAACAAGTTCGTAGCAGCCCATAACTTTGCTTTAGAAAGAACTAAGGCCCTGGCTGCAGATGGAATGAGCCAGCCTGGCCAGGGCCCCCAGGCTGTACTGTTGCCCCTGCTGTATGCTGCTGTGCTGAGGTCTGTAAGAAGTTAACAGTCTCAAGCTGGTTACGTGGAGGGAGTTGGGTAAATGATCGGGTCTTACTCAGCATTTTCCATTTTCCTGTCAGGCCAAATTTAAGCATTAAATTTTTAGATCGAGATTCCCAGTGCCCCAGAAAGGAAACTCCTTAATCATGTATGCTCTGTTGGACAGCTGAGCACAGAAGGGGGTTTCTGTATAAAGACAGGGGACTTGAATTTGCTGCTATACTTTCCAGTACAAACAGCAGTGAATTGCAAAAGGACAATTTTTCAATTTGTTGCTTATTCCTAGTGTTTCTTTAAGCAAAGCATGTTTTCTCCAAACAGAACTGTTATGGGGGTTTTGACACTTGCAATCATAGCCTTCTGTGGGTGAATCTCTCAGAGCTCTTACAGAAAACCCTGACACATTCACAGCTCCCCCAATGCCTCCCTGGCTTCTGCTCAGAGCTGCGCAGTAGAAAGCAGTGGAGTGTTAGTCCTGGTACAGATTTCCTTCGTTTGCTTTTTAGTTTGTACAGTGCAGTTAAGTTGTTTTTATGAGACCCTAAGAATAGAATTTCTTGGGTGAGCTAGCTCCTGCACCAGCATGACTCAAGTTCTTGCAGGCAAGATAGACGTTAGATCTTGTCTTGACTGTCCCTTGTGATGATGATTACTGCAGCCTCCTGTGGCTGTTTATTCCACTATTCTTCTAGTTACGAAACTTATCCACATCGTTAGATCCTATTTTCTTGTTGTGCTGTAGGCCATGTAATGTTACCCAAACTTACAAGCTGTGTTCCCAGTCAAAACCGAGTGCTGCTGGGGGTGGAATTGCTGGAGGACTGAAGATGTCCTCAGATATATTTCTTTCTTGCTTTATAAATTACAAAGCTTCCAACAAAAGTTCAGTTTGTGGGGGCTGGAGGCAGGATAGATTCAAAGATAAGATGTACTAGAGGTATTTATATTTGTTTAAATAATAGTCCAGTTTTGGAGATAGAGCTCTACCAAGCATGAATGAGCTAATCCCCATACTTAAACTTTGCCTGTCACAGTTCAGAAGGGCCAGGGCAGTGTTGCTGCAATTTAAAGAACGATGTTTTAATTACCGTTGTATTCAAATGTATCTCTTAATTATGTTTGCAGTGTTCTCATTCAGGAGGGAACTTGTGCAGCAACAAGTTTTTTTGCCAGAAAGATGCAGTTACAGACAGGAAAACTGAGAACATAAATGCACCAATTTCACACTGTTCTCAGAAGGAATCCGTGAAAAGGTTGGAAAGAGAATTCCTGAATCCTTCATTCTCAACCTTGTATTACCCACATAAATTTACATTTTAGGAGCTTTGTAGCACTGTTAAATGCATGGAGGTCATGAAATACCCTGCCTTATAAACAAGCATATGAAAAAGCAATTAAAATATTTAATTAAAAAATCCCCAAACCTGTTGGGGAAAAAAGAGTTTGGAAATGAATCTGAGAAAACTCCAAGCACTAAAGTAGACCAAAGATTCCAAATACCTTTTCTAATCACAGGGGGAGAGTTGGAAAATCCCTGTCCAAACAGTGGCTCAGGTCCAAATATTGATACAGTTTCCCATTACAAATAAGATTCTGTGGACTGAAGGCAGAATGCGGTACATCTCAGTTGTCTTCCGGCAGGGTCTCTTCAGCTCCTTTTCCTTCCTAAAGCAACTCAGTACAGCCTGTGCTCAGACTTTGCAGTCCATATGCAGGGAACTGACAGCACTTACTCCAGTAGTCTGGTGTGAATTTTGTGGAAGTGTTTCATTTGGGCTTTTTTTTTATTCCCCTTTCAAATTATTTATTACCTTGACTGATTCATACAGGTCTTTCTCATTACTAATAAAATAACCGTGTCTTCCTATGTAGAAATAAGTAATTTCAGATCTCTAGCACTGCCATTCCCTTTCCAAAGGGTCTAGCATTGTTTTATCATTTGCTAGGTGTTTGAATTCTGTTGTGCTTAGTTCTGCAAAAGGAATCGTATGTATAATTTAAAAAAATATTTAAAAATACAATTACAATTATGTTAGCAGTTCTTCTATTAATAGAAATTGTTACTCTCTGCTTATCTGCGTGTATAGCGTTGTGCAGCTCTGACATTGTGTGGTGTTGCTTTCACACTTTTCCCACTGCCTTTCCTTACTGACTCTTGGAAGATGCAGGAAAATTTACACTTGTTTTTCTACTAATTATTTCTCCTCTATCAAATAAAATCACCCAAATTGCACACATGCACCAGAGGGTTATTGGGTGGGAGACTTGATCACATTTGATAGCAGTATGGTCTTTTCCTCATTTAAATTCTGCAGTAGCCTTTAGATATCAAAATTACAACCTGAAAAAAGCTTTGTGTGCAGTGTTTATCTTGACAATTTCATTGCTAGAACAGCTGTCCTTGATGTGATTGTGTATAAAAATATGAAGTTGTTCTCATACTAGCTAGCTTTCAAGCCATGTTTCATTAGCCGTGACCAGAATAAAAGTCAATGCAACTCAATATCTGCTTTAATAAAATGAAAAAATGTTTATGAGGCCAAATTACACATCTTCTTTTGTTATTTAGAGTGATATAGCATAAGATACAATAAGCATTGCCTTGCATTTTCCTGTCATTCATACTGACACAGAGTCTACAGCACCACCAAACTGGAAGGGCAGGGTTCTGCATTCACTTTGTACTGGACATAGAGGATTATATGCTGGATGGGATGTAGTGAATTTGGTTCTAACTCTTTTTGCTACCAATTGCTAACACAGAAAATTTTTTCTCCCTGCTCTCCTGAGTCTTAGCCTGTTTTGAGATTAAGTCCACACAAATGCTCAACAGTCAGAATTTTAGAGCAAAACTCATACACTGATGGGAAGTGTGAACTAAAATTTAAACCTGTGCGTGTGTTGGAAGGATCCTAGTACATTTCCAATCCAAATAATAAAATAATTAAATTTTATTTAATCAGGAAATCCAAACAAAACTAGGAATATAGTTAACTGCTCCCAAGGAAACAATTCAATTGAAATTCTGAATACTTTTTTTTAATCAATCAATAAAGCAAAAATTAAACCACATGTCCTAAACTGTACATGACATATGTGAGGCAATCAGTTTTCTTTTGAGAGATACGCACTGAACAGACAAGTGAAATTATTAAAAGAACAAAGTTCTCTATTTGGTGAGATCCAGAACATAACCTGAAAGTTTAATCTTTGCAACATAAAGCTATACCTTGGAAGAAACTATACATTTCGACACTATTCTGAGGTTTTCTGAGGTTCCTGATTCTTTCATGTGAACTGAGGCTGTTTTGCACCAGTCTGGGCAGATGAGCAGAGCAATCTATGGTGAGTATGTAAACACCTAAAAAGATTAGATACAGCCTTGGGTTGACATCAGGATCATGTGAGATTTATGGTGTGGTGTTAGCCTGATGCAAAACTACATGAAATTTCAAGAGAGTTTCTCTCCGAGATGATCCTGGCAGCGGCAGCGCAGCCGCCTGGGGCACCACCCCTGGGGTCTGACGCCAGCACAGGCGTCCTTGGAGCCACACTAGGGCAGAGCTCTCACCTTCGGCACAACCAGAATTCTCATTTGCTGGGTTCCATCTATTGGAGACCCCACTGGAAACCAAAACGCCTTTCGTGATCATTTCCCCACCCGCTGAACTGTTCCAATGTTTTGTTTGAATAAAAGGCTTTCCTCCTCCTCCCCTCCTAGAAGTGTTGATGGTTAGATCTGCCTGGCTGTGAAAAGCACTAGGGCTGGGTTTCAAAAAGAGAATAAATAGGCTAATAGCTGCTCAGGCTAATTGATTTGCATTTGCAATAGGGACACATTTAGTTCCAAACCTTCCGAGTGGTTGTCACAATTCCACAGAGCAGCACCAAACTGAATCCTCATTTGTTTTAAAATTTTCACCAATTTATAGATTTACTATTAAAATTATTTGTATAATTAATAATCATAGCTTCCAATAATATTTTCTAGCTAATTAAAAGCTAAGAAAGACTTTGATCTATATCCAGTTTTCACTTTGCTCTGTCCTATCTGCTCTTGCCTCTGGGATTCCGGTATCGTATATTACATAGCTGTCAAAGCACTTTCTCAGAATTCAGTGTATTTAAATCAGAGGTTTGAGTTAGGTCTCATAATTTCATACAATTTGCAGAATGAATCCTCTAAGAAATCACACTATAGAAGTGCTGGCTCTGTCAGCAGACCTCATTTTGATGGGCTAGAATGCAGACACCTCCGTATATCATGCCAGTCAGAGTAAAAAACTGAATTTTTGACAAGGCTACAAGATGCTGTCGTCCCTATCCCCATACAAACAAAGCGCAACAGCTTGTTTGTTTTTTATAAATACCCTGGGTTTGCTACTACATTGCAACAGCAGTTCATTAAGCCTGTGGTAAGTAGCTCATTGATGTTGTCTAGAAATTACAGCAATAGGAATCACAATCTCCTTCACACAATGCAAAAATCCCTCTAACGCCTCGTCTGCTGTATTCCCCTCCTCCGTTACCTCACCTGGGATCTGGCTCCACTAAACTTCTGTGATATATCTTCTATAAGCGATCGGAGGAGCTTTGGGTTTAGAAATGAATGTCATGGTGACACGATGGGAAAATATTTCTCTGCAACATGATGAAACAATTACTTGGCTGAAGTAATTCAGGAAGGGAATCACAAGAACAAGAGAAAGTGCCTGGAGCTGGTTGGAGAAGCAGAAGGAGAGCAGCAGTGGTTCTCCAGCAGAAACATTGTTTTGCTAATTTCCCCAGCCTCTGCCATCTAGACAGTAACTCAGGGGTGGATGTTTCTGACGGTGATTTGCCACACTTCTCTGAGCCTAGGTATCTTATTTGAACAGTGAAATAGAGATTCTCTCTCTATCGGTTTTTGAAATATGAAAGGCCAGAAAATGAACCTAGAATGTAATTTACTAAGATACTGCAGCATTTCAAACATTTAAATGTAAAAGGAGCAGAATAAAATCTGTGGGATAACTTGGCACAACGAGATGAGTAGAATTACAAGAAAATCCCCCAAAACCAAAAAAAACCGAAAAGTGAGTAATTATCAAGGAGTTTGGTTGCTTAAAGGAATGCAAGCTGGACCAAAGCCACTTGCGCTTAACTTCAGCACACAAACCAGCTTTTGTGCCAGCTCGGTGAAGAAAGATAACTTCCGAGCAGCACTGCCGTCTTGCTGCTGAGTTATTGATGGACACTCACAGTGGCAGAAAATATTTTTGTTCTTAAAGTTAAGAACAGTGCTGATTGTGGGGTTGAGTCCCCAAATCTGGAGGAGCAGAAGAGAAGGCAGAAGGCCTTTCTGTCTGAGTTTAGCCATGGGGTGCACAGTATCCTTAATCAATTTCAAAGCAAATCACGTAGCTGCAGAGTTAATGAGTGTAAAACGCTGACAGAAATTAAGATGCAAGGGATAAATCCTGAGCTTTGAAACAAAATAGACAGTTTCTGGTCCTCGCTCTTTCACCAGTTTATCACCTATCTTTCAATTATCAGTTAGCCCCTAAATGAAATAGAAGCTGTATGGACATACATGCATCTTTGTGATGAGTGTAATTGCTGTAGCTGCAGTTATATTTGCCTATTATATTTAGATCCTGATCTTCCATAGGTGCTTCATTTTATACATGTAGCTGTAGTGATTTCAGTGGAACTATTATTACTCGCATGAGTAATGACAAATGCATAGATCTGTATTTACATGGATGTATTTACATGTATTTACATCTGTATATACATGGATCTGAGATCACAGTGTCTCTGGGAACATTTTTGTGCCTTGATCAGTTTTACAGCTGATCTTTACTAGTAAAGTTTGAGAACTTTGATTTCATGTGTTTTCAAATTGAAGATATTGACCTACGCACATGGGCTGATTTGTCTGTCTCTTCCTGTACAAAAAGAGATGACAGTGGCTTCAGCATTTTTGTATTTCCCAGAGGAAAAAAATCCTCAGCAAAACATCTGGCAAGCAGGATACTGCCTATGCTCTCACAGCTATCGTTGAGTCCAATTCAACCAAGTACCTGAGTGTATGTTCTACCTGGGCAAAAGCAAAACAATGTTGAACACAAGCTTTAAAATTTTGGGTGTGCCAAGTGCTCTACTGAAACACATCCTTCCAGAGCCTCAGCTGCAGCTGCCTGGCCTCTGGATTACTGCAGTGATGCAGCTGTGGCACGGGCATAAATCCTGGGAATGAACACATGATAAAAATCTGGATGTCCAGAATGATGGTGAATAAGATGCACTCAAACAGGCCGAAAGGAATCCTGATTTCCTCCTACTGTACTGAAGGAACCCATCCAGTTTGTACACTGGCCAGGTCTGGAAAGCCACTGTTTCGGAGCATGGTGTTAGTACCTGGCTGCTGATCAAAGGATTCTTAAGCAATAACCCGCTCCACATCAGCAAGAGCTGCTGCCAAGAACCATGGACTTCCACGGTCTGGAAGACAACCGATAAAGCAGATGCTGAGAAAAGCAATGATGCCTGCATTGGGCAATCTGAGTGCTACTAATGGCAACTGGAAAATGTTCTTTTTATTTTAGTTCTACAATTGCATAAGCCTGATTCACTAAAAGCTAAGTCTCACAGTGACATGGTGTTCATGTGTGGCTTGCCTTTTAATTTTTTTTTTTCCCCAAAAAATTTTATTTAGATGAACAGATGCCCTCACTTTACAGGGCAAAACCGCTACTCCTTGGTAGTTCTTCCTCTGCCAACAACAAGTATGGGCCAATTGCACCTTTCTCCAGAGTTGCTCCTGTGGATTTTGGGTGGTGCAGGGTGGGACACTCAGAATGGGTGGGAACGATGCGCTCACACCTCTGGTACTAGCCCTGTGCCTGGCTGCAGGGGATACAGTTCTCAAGCCAGGCTGACAGATTGGAAAGGACTTGGTAAAAAGGACAAGGCGGCAGATCTCCGTGTGGTGAAGAGGACTGAGAAGAAGGAAGTGATACCAAACAGAACATGGTTCTGGGAAGGGTATTGCAAGCTGTGGCAGTGATGGGAACTGCTTCCAACAGACAGGCTAGGGGCAATGAACTATTTTCCCACTGACCTCATGGTAACATGAAGTGAAAATTCCACTGTAGTGTTTTGTGCCAAGTCCTTAAAGGCAAAACCTTGGCAAATGCCTCCTGCTTTTGCATTAATTCACTAGCAGGTGCTCTTCTGCACGAGCCCTGCGAGAGCTTTATTACCAGAGGTACACTAACTATTAAACAGCCATAAGCTTAACCTGGAATTTACTGCAGGACTGTGCCTTTTTATTGCGTAGAGGGCGGGAACCCCCTTCTCAGCCCTCCAGGTGGTCCCTTCAGGGCAGGGTTGAGGCACATTGGCGAGAAGGGGTGGGGTTGGGTGGGAGAGGCTTTCATTGCTGCCCTACCTGTTCTGGACATAAATTGAAATGATCAGTCTCTAAATCCTGCCAATTAGGCATGCTTTACTGGCATTAGAGTCAGTTTACTATGATAGGTAAAGCTAAAGTGTTTCTCTTTTTAAAAAACAAGAGGCAACATGCTGCTTTAACACATTTAACTCCTCCAGCAGGGGTAGCGGGGGGGCAGCAGTGCACTCTGTTGGGTACCTGCCCTAGCCCAGACAAGCAGGAGCAGGGCAGCTTTCTGCCACATGGAACAGCTCAAGGACCAATGCCCAAACACGTTTGTGTAGCCTCATCCAGCAGCGAGTGCCTGTCCGTGGAGCAGGGCTGGAGGATGCAGTCTGTGGTCCCCTGCAGCACCCTCTCCTCTGCAATTAAATCCTCTCTAACATTCAGGGCAGCATTAGATGGGGAGAAAAAAATAGTGGTAATTCTTTCCTAGGCTCCACCTGCCAATAAAGCTCCACCTACTGGGGAGAGCAAAATGAGAAGCTTTTTATAAGACTATGAAACTGCTAATCAAAGTACTATCTGTGCTCTTAAGTTAGTACCTTCCTAATCTTCTGATCAACAGACTTCTATAATGACAAGGGCAATATGGACCTCTTGGGCCTATTACTTCTGCAGTCTGAGGCAGACGTTCTATTTTTTGCGCGCTGCTCAGACTCTGAGGGCTATCTTAGTTTCTATAGAGGCCAGAAATGATAGGGTTAGTTCTCTTCCTCAAAGAAAAGTTATCTTAGCAGCATGTCCTTCTGTCTGTGAAAATATGGGTATGCTGTGCTGCCATGAAGCAGGAGGCTTCATCCTTATCTCTATTCCAAGAAGAGGGTGAGGACCATCTCCCAACAGCCTTGTATTCCTTTCTTGTGAACCATTCTCACCACTTAAACATTTAGTCTCTGTTGGTCCAGAATAAGCATTTCTGATACAAGCATTTCAGACTTCTGCAAATCTCACTTGCTTCAAAGCAGGCTTTATTCTGAGAAGAGCTGGTCACTGGCTCTTGGGTATGTGGAATGTTTTTTAGGAAGTAAAGAGGAAAAATTGGAAAATTAATTATCCATGTCGTACTGCATAAAGCTCACCTGTGAGAAACGCTGCCTTTTACTGTCCTGTGTCCTGGGAACTCTGACTGACTCAGCTTCCTGCATCCACAGCTTGTCAAGATCCAGTCTTGCGTATAAATCTAGGGCAGAAAAGTTCATTTATTATAAGCTGCTTTACAAATGCAGTTCTAGGTTCTTCCCTCAACTACCTACCACCCTGTCTTGAGGGGAGAAGGGAGGTGAATGTGACCTCCAAATAAACACCTCTCTCAGCTAATTTGTGCTCTCACCAGCCTCCCCCCATGGATTAAACATTACCTAGGGCTCTCAGGAGGGCTTCAGCCACACTACAGAGCCGTGTAAGCTGGTGAGACATGGCCTGGTACAGGAGGGCCCTGCACTGGTCCTGTGCTAAACGTTAAGCCCAGATGGTCACTTCTCAGCCTCTGCTGCAGAGACTCTGCCCTGCATTAATCAGGCAGGAGTGATGACCTAGTGATGCTGGAGTAAGGAAAGCAAAGTCCTGTATCTGTCATAGCTGCAAACTTGTCTGGCGATCTCAGGCAAGTTAATTCATCTTCCTCTTGTTCCGTTCTGCAGATGGACACTTCATGGATTTAGAAGAACAGAAGAGGGTGTCTGAGGTAATATTTGTCTAAAGAACTGTGAAATATAAGACGAGACCTTGACTGTTCATATTAAAAGCTAAATATAGGAAAAGTTTTCTGGTGAAAATGACTGGAAGCATAACTGTCCCTCACTCCAAACACTTCCTAGGCAGTAACATGACCACATAGAGTATGGCTAATTATATATGTAAAATATTACTAGAAAGTAATTTTTTTTTTCCCAGTGAGTAAAGAAGTCTGTCCCTCATGATGAAATCCTCTGCAGGGGCCATATTTTTATCATGCCTCATACTTCTCGAGGTAATTTAAGTCTCCCTCAAAGTTGGATACTACCTTCCCGTTTCTCCCCTGGAATCTGAGCTCTGTGTTCCCATAAATTCACTGAGTCCTTGGCATTTTCCTTTCAAATTTCCTTCCCTTTGGCAGTATGTAATTCCTCATGTTGGTGGGTATCGTTGCAGTTTTATTATGTATGTAATAACACACTGCTCAGGGACAACATGTCATGATAATAAACTGTCCACATAATTAGGCCTGACTCGTCAATGGAGTCATGGAAAAGGACTGAATGGAGTCCATAAAAGCACCTTTAAGAGGCTGATGGAAACGTTTAAAGAAAAAATAAATTAGCAGTGTTTTGTATTGTTAAATATTTTGCAGAGCAGAAAATTAATTAGCACTGAAGATAACATGCTTCTCTGGAATGCCCATGTGTGGCACATTATATCCCATTTTGGCCTCTGAGTCACCCCTTCACAGCCACCAATTCTGTGCAAACAGGAGCAGTCCCAGCGCCCTCAGGTTTACTGACTTACTCCTGTGAGTAAGTAGCCGTAGAGGGAAATTTCCCCTTGAACAGAGGCCATGGTACCATTGGCAAAAGCTGCTGAAATAACTTTTCTATGAAAAAAAAATACATTTTAACCTATCAGAATTTTTTTCTTTACTTTTCACTTTAGGAATGTTATTAGACGAAATGCTAAAAATGTGTCTCCAGCAAGCTATATAAATCAGAAGTCCGTACATATCCCCGACTGAAGATCTGAGCCACCTGGCACTTACACCTGGGACCTTCCTGCATGGGAGAAATTGCCCCCATGAAGAGAACGCGCATTTCCAAGAGCTAAGCGAAACAGAAATAACAAAATAGTTCCTGGTGCGCATAAGCCCTGAAACTGCACAAGCCAGTTACCAGGGCCAAATCCAGCTTTGTCCAAGTCTAGGTGAAAGGTCGTCCAAGAATTAGGAAGCAAACTATTGAGTTACCAGCATTGCAGCAACAGAATAAACTCTCACCGCCTGATTGACTAAGCCAGTGGGATACCACCCCTAGCTATTGGCAACTGGCCTCTCATCATTAACCCTCATTAAGGTGGTCACCTCCAAACCAAACAAATACACAGTTCAGTTACTAATACAAAAGACATCAAATAGATTTATATAAGATTATTGCAAAATATTAAATAATAAAAGCTGCTACCAACCAACAGCAGGAAGATGCATCCCCCTGCAACGTTTGCATCTCAAACAGACAAAGCCTTGCGATTTTTGGGAAATCACACCTTGACTGGTGACAGCTCTTGCTCTGTGCATTTGATGTGGGGAGTGGGGTACTGCTGGCACACTCTGGCTAAATCTGACAGCAAGGCTAAGGCTGGCACTTAACTGCATGAATCACCAACTACTGAAATTAAAAAGCTTGCATATGCAAATCACTAATTAAGCATATTAGCATAGTCAGTTACCCAAACTGCAATCTTAATCATATCTCCAAGTTAAGCATGCAATCACACACCCATTCTGGAGATTTGCATTTGTGAGCATGGTTTCCCGAGAGCTAGGTCCACAAACTAGTCTAATAACCGATTTTTCCTCATGCAGTTCCAGGAAGGAAAAAGAAGAGTGAAACTGAGCTGAGTGGCTTCCTCTTCTGAAAGGTAGTGGGGGATTGTACGAAATCAGCAGCTGATGGGGACAGCTGAATGCCAACTGAGAGTGCTCTCCTTTAATCTAATGTCCATCTTTGTGACTCCTTTGATCCAAACAATGTGGATTTCCCTCTATTAGCAAATATTTAGACACAGGAAAAGACCATGTGCCAGATTTTTACTTTATTTACATTGAATTACTTGAGATTAGAATCTGAAACTAGAAACTTTCTTTATACAGTTACAAATAGCTATATTATGCAGTTTTAAGGGGTTAAGACAAGGAGGAAATCATAACCACAGAAGTCATAAAGGCAACTTATCCCAAGCCAAATAGTTTTGTTTCTAACGCAGGGCTTTAATTATAACATGTCATATAATGATGACATAGTGCTATAATAGGCAAATATAATGCATTAATCTGATATTATATTTTGGCTTTAACAATAGGTGCAGCGAACCAGCCTTAGTGGATAACTCATTCAGAACCTATCTGCACACTCCACCTAGATACTTATCTGCCTCTTTAATTAAGTGGAGGGAAACTTCTTGAGGCCATACCCATAAAGCCAGTCTCTGATGATAGCAGAGTTACTGGAAGCCTTTGGTAATAGCTTACACCCACGTATTATGGTTAGCTTCCAACTTTGGCTCTTTCCTCCTCGCTTTGGAACCACCTATTTTTTCCCTAGTGTAAATCCCCTAGTGTTTTTCTACCAAAGGGGTACAAAAGACCTCCAGGGGTTTGTTGAAGCAGCATGATAGAGTATTGTCATTGGCCTTCTCAGGACAGAACCAGGTTCCTAGTTGCATCAGTGAAAAAAAGAATTTTGGCAAGTTTTTCACTTACCAGTATACTTGAAAGAGTAGCAACAGGCTGTGTTTGTGAAGACAGTACAGTCAGTGCCACCTCTGCACAATGCAAGTTCCCCAGGTTGTCCTCAGCACATGCTCATGGCCATCAGAGACGCTACAGACACCGACATCAGTGGGAGCTGAATTGGGCCTTGTGAGATAAAATCATCTCTCCTGATTCTGTGAACATGGAAGATTTGTGTACATTGAAAAACACCCTTTTTTGCTTCTTCAAACACAAAGAGTTTGTAGGATTTGCACACTAAGCTAAAAATATCAGTTTAATATGTTAGCTTGGAGAAGGTGGTTCCGTGTGTTGCAGCGTTTGCTCTCAACTAGGAATTTTTGAGAGAAAAGTCCTGCTCTGAGGCAGTAACATACAGAAATCACAAAAAACAAGTATGCAAACAGCATCTGGAGAAAGCACAGGGACAGCAATCTCGAGGCCATGGGAGGTAACTCTGAGGTGACAACAGCGTACAACAAGCTCTAGAGTCCCATGGCAGAATGAAGCCATGAGGTCCCTATACTTCAGTATTCGCTAAGCAAACCACATAGGCTGAGCACAACCAAAATGGCTCTAACAGCTTACTGCTGCCTTTTCCTTTCTCTCTCCTTCTGTGGCTCACTTCCACACTCTCCTCCGATCTTTTCCAGTATGAAAGGCTCTGCTAATGACCTTTGAACAGATCATGTTGAGAATGTCACTGCAGAGCTTCTTAATCTTATGGTGGCGCCTAGATAATATGGTGATGGGTACTGAAATGCTGAAAAACAGACAGACAGATAGCTAGATAAGATTAGATATAGAAGTAATTTAGTCAGTCATCATACAGAGCAGCTGACACAAGTTCATTTGTAAAGCCAACTGCTAAAATTGCTTTAGAAGTCCTTACATTTTAATTCTGTTGAAAGACAGACCTTTGATCTGAATTGTTTTGGTGGCATGTACATTATTTGAATGGAACCTCACCTGACCAGGTAATACCAGACCGGTCATTCCTGGCATACTATTGCCATAGGAGAACAGTGTACATGCAAATCCATACCTACCGATAGCTCAAGGGCAGACAGATAACTGAGCATCATGGAACAGATACAGACTGAAAGCATGAGCACCACTTTATGCTGATATGCAGAATGAATCATGGGTAATAAAAGGCTCAAACAACCACATACATGACTAGACGTAACACCAAAACACTTTTGAATTAAGCATGATCAGAAAATAAAAGGAGAAAAATTAATAGATAAGTGTTATTGCTTCTCTTTTTCATTAATATTTATTAATTTACACTGGGGGAGATGGAGGAGGAAGAGAAAAAAAACCCAGACCTGTCAGATTTGCTACTGTTTATAGACAGTTTTAGATTCCAGCTTTCAGGTACTAGCAAAACACTGGGATGTTTGTGCTGCACTCATTGCAGGGAAAATTACTTACATCCACATGTTCTATTTTTTTAATTTGGCATTAAAAAAAATTTCAAAGACACTTCCTAGGGCAGTTTATTTTTGAAGTGGGTTATTTGTTTTCACTCTCAATCTGAGGCCACAGTAGTATTCCCAACTATGCGAGGGGTAAAAGCGTTAATATCAAAGTCTAGAGTTCATTATTCCACGCATTTCCCTGCGTGGCTTTCGCCCCAGCGCAAACACTTCGCACCACTAAGTCCCACTAAAGCAAAAAGTGCTAAGCACATGGAATAACCACAGATAAATGGTTGCATGTCTTAATTAGTGATTGCTGAAGCTCTCAGAAGATTCTGTGGTTGAATTAGAATAAGCATTCAAAAAGTTCAAATGTTAATCCAAGCCTCTTTAGTTTATAATGATGGAAGTCACTCTCTAGAGCTGGCTTACTCATTCTGGCTTTAATATATCCTGGCTGAAGTTGGGTTTGAACCTCTGTGCAAACAGCAGCTGTTACAAAAAGTTGGTTCCACCTTCATACCCACTGAAAATCAGTAATTGTAGGTGTGCAGAAAAATCAATCAACTGAACAGCAGTCTCCAGACAGTGCTTGCCACAATCTTGTGTCCTTCTGTGACACTTTATTTTTGCATATACTTGGCTCTAAGGATTGAAGGCTTGCATTAATCTTACTGAACTGTTAGAATCCCACTTTCCTTAATGTTTGGGAAGCTCAAACTCTTTTTGAAGGTACCTGCCTTTTGTCAATGACTACAGTGAAGGAGCTCGACTCCTAATTTGAGCATCCCATTTATTTGCCTGTACTTCGGAAGGATCAAGGTCCAGCTGTCTTGTGAAATGCCTGATGCTACGGTATCTCCCTGACCAGTAACCTGTCCCCCATAGCTAGTCCATTAGGGGATATTTCAAGTCATCTTTCCTTCACATTGGTGTATTGTAACGGACTATAACTCCGGAGACTTGATGCTCTAAACAGAAGTGTTCATATACAGTACACCTAGAGCCTGATTTCCTGTTGTCTCATGGCTGTGCACTCAAACCCACGGACTCATAGCAAGTCCATAGGGTGTAAAATGCTGTCTATCCCGTCTGCAAGTGCCAGGTTCTCAGTGTTCATAACTTAAAAGCAATGGAAGATGAGGCCAGTAGTTAGTATTGGCCAGTAGTAACAAAGTATAAGTTACTTATACTACTAAGTACATATAATTGTACTGTATGCTTAAAGTCTGCATGACAAAATATCGGGCCAGTTATGCATGTATTTGACATCTGCAATGAGTTGTCCAGCCAGTGCATAAATCGTGCGAATCTCATGAAGTTCAAGAAGGCCAAGCACAAGGTCTTACATGTGGGTCAGGGCAATCCCAAGCACAAATACAGGCTGGGTGGAGAATGGATTGAGAGCAGACATGAGGAGAAGGACTTGGGGGTGTTGGTTGATGAGAAATTCAACATGAGCTGACAATGTGTGCTCTCAGCCCAAAAAGCCAACCGCATCCTGAACTGCATCAAAAGCAGTGTGGCCAGCAGGGCACAAGAGGTGATTCTACCCCCCTGCTCTGTTCTGGTGAGACCCCACCTGGAGTGCTGCACCCAGCTCTGGGGCCCCTAGCATAAGAGGGACATGGACCTGCTGGAGCAAGTCCAGAGGGGACCACAAAAATGATCAGAGGACTGGAGCACCACTCTGATGAAGACAGGCTGAGAGAGTTCCATGGCAGTGTGGCTGGAACTAGACAATCTTTAAGGTCCCTTCCAAACTAAACCTTTCTATGATTCTATGATAAATGGAGTAGGTGTGTATTTGTATAAGTATCTAAAAGTATTATATAGTAAAGTGCTAAGGAACATAGTTTTCATTTTCAAAATTGCCAAGCAGCAAGGAGCTTGTGGGTTTTTTTGAGAATCAGACCACTCACACAATTCTGTTTAGGTTTTGGAACATGATTTTATATACCTACACTTTGAGGACTATTGGCCAAATTGCTTGCTGTCAGCTGGAGTTATTATCAGGAAATCTGTAATTGAATATTTCAGGCCAAGATGCATAGAAAACAAAACTGGACAGAAACTTACACTGGAAGCAGTAAAAAGGATTAAAGAATGTAGTTCAGTTAAAAATCCCAGTTCAGGAAAAGGGACAGAAATGTACATTTGTGAACTTGAAATGTGTATGTTTGTTTTTGAAGCCATAACAGCAGTCCTTTTCACAGCATTATGCACTTTCAAAGCTTTGAATGAGTGACTGTAGCTAATGAATAATAATACCTTTAAATAAAATGTTAATTGCAAAACAAAGGAATAATAAAGAAAAGTTAATACTTTTTTATTTTATTCAAAGCTTAGCAAAGTTTAGGCTGGAGTTTTGGGTGAAGGATTGGTTGCTGCCTTTTCCCCTTTTAACTGAACTAGCTCACTCAGGTCTAATCTTCATCATCTAAACCACATGATTAACACACAAAATAACTTTGGAGCAAGCCAGGTCCAAGCAGGAAGCTGCAAGTACTATCATGTCTTCATTGTATTAGCCAGCAAAATAACCGTGGTTTTTCTTCAGTTTTATGTTTTTCTTTAATTCTCTACATTTATGTTTTCCTTGAAAGGGGCTTGTGTTTTTGTTTCTTCTTTGTATTGGAAACTTTCAGATTTACAATCTCACTCCCGAAGAAAATGCTTATTCTCCTAGACAATCCTCACAAGCCTGGGGCAGGAGTGGACCCTTACACAGAATGGCTGAGGACATCTCTCACTCTACTCAAGCTTGTCAGTCAAAAGCAAAATGTCCACCCAGACAGCACTTCTCCCACCTGGTCAAGTTTAAAGGAAAGTAACTATGACTGTATCATGTGAGGGGACTGGTCCTGCTGGTGTGTATTAGGCTTGTTCAGAATATTCCATCTGAATTGGCCGTCCTGAGAAAATAAGACACTCCTTTACTCCTTTCAGGATCCCAGTGGGATTTAGGTGGGAACTATATACTAAGCTGCTCAGATCACAGCAGTTCTAGGCATGTCTAGACATAAAGTTGCTGGTACTGGAAGAAATGTTATCCTGAGCAGGGAGGAACCTACTGAGTTGTAGGTACTTAAGTCCTCTTTTGCATCTGGCCCTAACTTGCAAGAGAGGAAGAGCCAAATGCTCAAAGGCAGCTTCCATTTTATGGCTCTAAATTATGCAAAAAAATTATGGACTCGATAATTTGCACCTGCATTTGTATTGGAGGGCAGGGAGAGGCTCCGATTCGCTGCCTTTTCCCTTCCCTCTGTGAATTCAGAAGGGAAAAGAAGCCTCATGCCAGNCAGGGCAATCCCAAGCACAAATACAGGCTGGGTGGAGAATGGATTGAGAGCAGACATGAGGAGAAGGACTTGGGGGTGTTGGTTGATGAGAAATTCAACATGAGCTGACAATGTGTGCTCTCAGCCCAAAAAGCCAACCGCATCCTGAACTGCATCAAAAGCAGTGTGGCCAGCAGGGCACAAGAGGTGATTCTACCCCCCTGCTCTGTTCTGGTGAGACCCCACCTGGAGTGCTGCACCCAGCTCTGGGGCCCCTAGCATAAGAGGGACATGGACCTGCTGGAGCAAGTCCAGAGGGGACCACAAAAATGATCAGAGGACTGGAGCACCACTCTGATGAAGACAGGCTGAGAGAGTTCCATGGCAGTGTGGCTGGAACTAGACAATCTTTAAGGTCCCTTCCAAACTAAACCTTTCTATGATTCTATGATAAATGGAGTAGGTGTGTATTTGTATAAGTATCTAAAAGTATTATATAGTAAAGTGCTAAGGAACATAGTTTTCATTTTCAAAATTGCCAAGCAGCAAGGAGCTTGTGGGTTTTTTTGAGAATCAGACCACTCACACAATTCTGTTTAGGTTTTGGAACATGATTTTATATACCTACACTTTGAGGACTATTGGCCAAATTGCTTGCTGTCAGCTGGAGTTATTATCAGGAAATCTGTAATTGAATATTTCAGGCCAAGATGCATAGAAAACAAAACTGGACAGAAACTTACACTGGAAGCAGTAAAAAGGATTAAAGAATGTAGTTCAGTTAAAAATCCCAGTTCAGGAAAAGGGACAGAAATGTACATTTGTGAACTTGAAATGTGTATGTTTGTTTTTGAAGCCATAACAGCAGTCCTTTTCACAGCATTATGCACTTTCAAAGCTTTGAATGAGTGACTGTAGCTAATGAATAATAATACCTTTAAATAAAATGTTAATTGCAAAACAAAGGAATAATAAAGAAAAGTTAATACTTTTTTATTTTATTCAAAGCTTAGCAAAGTTTAGGCTGGAGTTTTGGGTGAAGGATTGGTTGCTGCCTTTTCCCCTTTTAACTGAACTAGCTCACTCAGGTCTAATCTTCATCATCTAAACCACATGATTAACACACAAAATAACTTTGGAGCAAGCCAGGTCCAAGCAGGAAGCTGCAAGTACTATCATGTCTTCATTGTATTAGCCAGCAAAATAACCGTGGTTTTTCTTCAGTTTTATGTTTTTCTTTAATTCTCTACATTTATGTTTTCCTTGAAAGGGGCTTGTGTTTTTGTTTCTTCTTTGTATTGGAAACTTTCAGATTTACAATCTCACTCCCGAAGAAAATGCTTATTCTCCTAGACAATCCTCACAAGCCTGGGGCAGGAGTGGACCCTTACACAGAATGGCTGAGGACATCTCTCACTCTACTCAAGCTTGTCAGTCAAAAGCAAAATGTCCACCCAGACAGCACTTCTCCCACCTGGTCAAGTTTAAAGGAAAGTAACTATGACTGTATCATGTGAGGGGACTGGTCCTGCTGGTGTGTATTAGGCTTGTTCAGAATATTCCATCTGAATTGGCCGTCCTGAGAAAATAAGACACTCCTTTACTCCTTTCAGGATCCCAGTGGGATTTAGGTGGGAACTATATACTAAGCTGCTCAGATCACAGCAGTTCTAGGCATGTCTAGACATAAAGTTGCTGGTACTGGAAGAAATGTTATCCTGAGCAGGGAGGAACCTACTGAGTTGTAGGTACTTAAGTCCTCTTTTGCATCTGGCCCTAACTTGCAAGAGAGGAAGAGCCAAATGCTCAAAGGCAGCTTCCATTTTATGGCTCTAAATTATGCAAAAAAATTATGGACTCGATAATTTGCACCTGCATTTGTATTGGAGGGCAGGGAGAGGCTCCGATTCGCTGCCTTTTCCCTTCCCTCTGTGAATTCAGAAGGGAAAAGAAGCCTCATGCCAGCAGAAATCATAGACCCCATGTGTGTCATGCACTCCTGTGCAAAGCTCCGCGGTTGGTACACTGGGTGCTTTTTGGGCAATGGCATGGAGAAGGCTGGTTTCCTTGGAACATTTTCTGTTCATTGTACTGTTCCTTCCCAGCATTTCACAAACCACCACAAAGAAGACAACAAAAAGGAGGAAAAAAACCTTCTTAAAATGAATTGTGTCTCTTCCCTCACTATCCCAACAGCCTTGGCAACCTCATAGGAGCCAGGCAGAGCTGGTCTCTGCTGGATTCTCTGCAGAATTTTATGATAATTTGGGTCAGTTTCATGATGGAATCATGAAAGCACAAGGAGGGAAGTCAGAAATCTCAGCCTTCATTCCTGGTTCTGCCACCAAGTACTTGTTTGTATCACCTTGTATGATGAAATATAAACCTCCTTTGGTTGTCGCACTGGCATGAACCTTGTTTTATGTACTTGCTACTTCTGCTATGTCTAGGGCTATCTGAGGCCCAAATCAAAACAAGATCAAAATGTCCCAATCCATTTTCGAAAGAAATTATGAACCTAAAACCTCTCTGCTTTGATTCAAATACTATTGAATACAGTGCAAAGACATCTATTGACTCCAGTATAGGTTAGATTAAAGAGCAGGCTCTTGATCAGATGTAAAAGAGAAGGAAAGCCGTTAGAACTCAAGGAAGGGATGGGAGAACCACAATTTATATTAAAGGGAAGTAAAAACTCCCTTAAGGGATGCTGGAAGCAAGATTTCTGCTAAGGCCTGACTAGAATACACAAGTTAGGGACCCAGCTTTTGCAGCTTGTTGGCTCATACTAGGAAGAAAACAGGTTCCTGTCTTAGCCTCTTAATAAGAAGTCTATATTTGTAACTTGCAGTACTTTTCATACCTGAAAGAAGAGGCATGGCAAAATTCCCAGTGATTTCATTGAAAGCACAGCACAGCTCACATCCTCTTATTCTCTGCTTCTGGGCCTTTTCACATTTTTCCATGCCGTGAGGCTTGACTGGTCCTCTCCCCACTTATGCGCATTCTTGATCTCTTTGACACAGGTAGCAGTTGTTAACTCCATCTAAAGATTGTATTTGTTTCTGTAGCAACTCTTTTTCTGTAGAAAAAGAGGAAAATTATTCAAATACTGTTTTTCTGCATCCATTCATGACATCCTCCTTATAGTGATAACATGTTTTCTCCTTGCTTTTCACCATAAACCTTACAGTCAAGTTCAGCCATTCTCAAATGGGGCTTATGGAGGAGAAGGGGACAGCTGGACAGTCCTAGATGCCATACTTGCAGAAGTAGTCTGTAGATATAGCATGTGACCATATCAAAGCACAAATGAAAAAAGGAAGAAAAGAATGAACCAAACATGTATTACTGGTTTTGAAAATGAAATCTCATGATTTTACTATGCAGCACTGCTATTTGAGTATTGCGGTTTTCAAAACACTCCTAACTTTGTGGTCCTTCTTTAAGTACTTACTTCCCTGGAGTTGGTATCTACAACTGCCCTCTCTGCCTTTCAAAATAGTTTTTAAATTAACAAAGTGGTTCCAAACAAGTGGCAGGCTACGCATAAACCCCAGAAAGTTTATCTAAGAACAGATTTTTCCTAAGTTATTTCAAAGTCTTTATCAAAATAAAAACTGCAAAGATGCTTAACCATGAACCTCTAATAACGATGTCATTTCTAGTCCATCAGCCATCCTACTGCAAAATGAGGGAGCTTGAAGAACCTGGACACTGATTATATAAGGAAATGCTTTCGGTTGTGATCAGAGATGGCTCCTTCTTCTAAAAATATACTAAATTTGATTCACTAGCACCTTTGACAAAAAAAAATCTTTTGGTTCATAAGGAAAGGTTTGATTCAAATGTTTAATTTTGCTTTGAGGCTTTCTAAAACTATAATTAAGCACTAAACTAGAATGGAAACTCTGAATCCCAGAGCTAAAATGTTTCACCAGAAGATATTAAAATTGGATAATTTGTTCAGAATTTCAGGGTGATATAACTAAAGCAGTCAGTGGAAACTGGTTCTAGTTCATAAAGCATTTCGATTTTCCTAGATTTGAACATTTTGGATAAGATTATCCAATGATAAATGGCAGGAGGATGTTACTGTGAAGAAAGAACATGTTGCCAGAATCAGGATTTCAGTTATTACTGAACACAGGTCTGTAACGGCACCTTACTGGCCTATTTTATCAATGACATTTACCGACCTCTCAGCTGACAGGTGGAGAGGGTACAGTGAGGAGTAAGTCCTGGGCTGCCTCTAGTACATTATTAGCTACGGCAAAGTCACATCTCAGCACATATGTAAGCTCCCCTTGACAGGAAAACGCGATGCATGTTTGTGATGCCACAGAAATAAAGTATAATAACGATGGTTCCTTTTCCTCCAGATTTTCTTTAGGCCTGTCCTCAAAATGAGTCCTTGGCAGGTAATTTATTGTTTACACATATGACATTTAAGCAGTATATTTAATGCAATTGTAGGTCATACTCTAAATTCAAACAGGACATCAATCCAACAGTTTTTGGCAAATAAAAGGCAGCAATAGAGTGTCAAGAATTCAAGGAGACTCCAATCTAATTTCAATGGTGTTGCTCTCAAAAGCTGGCAGCAAGGAGTGCATCTTTTAAAATTGTTTTTATTAGAAGCTGATGTTTATGATCACTCTCAGCTTGGCAAGAAAAACACTATTCTAAACATTTACATTTCACATTCTTTAGGACAGTTGAAAAATGTTGGCTTGCAATTCTCCACACTGCAGAGAGGTTGTGAGGAATGTTATAGTAGAACGTTAATAGTCATGTACTTTTGTTGTTCCTTGATTTAACTGTGTGGTACATTTTATACTAGTTGTGTTCTTCATGTTGTCTGCCCTAGTTTGAGTTTCACTCAAATAACATGAGCCTAGGTTTATTTTTCTAGCTAATAAAAACAAAGCCCATTTATTAATAATACTTTGTACTAATGTTATAGTCACCACTTGGAGATGTCTTATTTGAATATGTTTACTACATACTGTTGCAAAACTCCCCAGCAGTGTCAAAAAACGAGCATTTTTTCAAGAAATACAGTCTGTGAAGGAGGGGTTGTCGCTGTTGTGTTTGCCTGTCCAAACAACGCAGCCGTGTTCTGGTTTGCCCACGACTCTGATCACAATGTACAGACATCAGCAATAAAACCAATAATAATATAATGTAGAAGCCCATGTCAGTCCTTTTGGCTCCAAGGTAACTACTTCCATGAGTAACTGCCACATCTAAGACACTGGTGTTCTGGCTGCTGTGCGTCACATGTCACAGGCCCCAGTGCACGGCTCTGGTCAACTCTCACAAATACTGCCATTAAAGCCAGCTGGATGGACTACTTGTACCTGCCTACTCGCTCCCTTGCACACAGATTTCCCAATCTGACCCAGCCTAATACCATCAAGAGAAAAAAAAAAATAAATAAAATTAGCATTGGCTTTATTCTTCACCGACAGCACTGTTTTCAAAGCGATGTTTTGAAAGCACAATTAAATTGTAGATTAGAGGTGCATAAATGCATTCAATGTGTTCCCCATTCCACAAATCACTTAAGGATATGTATGAATCTTATTGACATAGTTAAATGAATCGCTGAATTAGGACTGATGCATGGGATATGATGAAGTTCTAAATGTTGCCAGAAGGTCACTGAAAGTTGATGGTACCTAGGAATTACAGGATTGAATATATACAAGAATGTATCCACAGGAATTACTTTCTGTATGCAAATCATCTCACAGCAGTGTTGCAACCAGTGGGAGTCCCCAGACTGGACTGCTCCTGTGGGTAAGCTCACTCATGGTCTGAGGATCTGCAGAATCAGGCTTGGTGGGATGTGCTGGATGCCTGTGCACTATCATTTTGATTCAGCTTGCTAAGGTGTGTACAATCTCTGCTAAGGTACACATAAGCCACAATCATGGTGGCTTCGAGTCAAATGCGTCAGGTCTGGGCCACTTTGCTGTGAGCTGAAGACGTGAGGCTGATGGAAGTGGTTTGTTCTACGGCACTTGGATAGAGAATAAAATTTACTGCATGCCTGGCTGATAGTAGTAGCAGAGAACTCAAGGCAAGGGAATTTTACAGATTGTGAATACAAATTGTAGGTGTGCAGTCTTAATTGCTGCTCATAATTAGGCAACAATACAAACTGTACACATATAATGCCCTTCGTCAGAGGAATTCAGGTAACTTAGAAAGTTTATTAAAGTCTCCATAAAACATGATGTTGTGACAGTATTATACAGAGACTCCCCGAAGCAACCGTAAACTATCTTGTCTGGGCCACAGCAAAGGGCCTGGGCCTTATGGCTAGTGACCCTGTGAGGTCAGGAGTGCGCTGTGCTGGCAGCTCCCTTTGCCCTGAGTTAGCCAAGGGCTTATGTTGTTCAGGGAGGTGCTTTTATTTGCTAGGATAAAAGATGGGTCTTGCTGGCTTACATCAAACTTGTTTGGGAATATTTGCAAACTCATGGAAACAAAAGACAATGTCTCTTGACAAAACTTTTTAGTGTAGTTTGTGCACTCTTATTCCAGAATAAAAATGACCACACAATGACTGACTCAAAACTAACTCCCTGCCAGCCTTCAGAAACTGAAAGTCACATTTTAAAGTTTAAGGCGCTTACAAAACCCCCGTGTTTTTATTTAGCTTGTTGGTTCCAGTATGTACATCCCCAAGAGCAAGCACCCAAAACCTAAATAAAGTCAGGGGAATCTTGAGGTACCCAGTGACAGCTGCCTCACTTCAAGACAAGCACCCAAAATCAAGTAAGGTCAGTTGAACCTTGAGGTGCTCAATCACTCATTTCAAGGCAGACATTAAAAATGAAGTAGCTTTGAAGGAGATTGAAACTGACAGGGGCAGAGGATGAAGCTGAGGAACTCCTGTTCTCATAGACAAGTCCCATCAGAGCAACTTGTTACCGGTAACTCACTTATATGCATATAGACTAGCATATATATATGTCTCTATAGGAAACAGGTAACACATTACAAATCACAACTTAATAGAATCAGTGTATAACCAGCATCTTGAATAACACTAATAACTCTGTCTAAAGAAATGAAGGGAGCAGCTCAGAGTAGGTGGGAGGCAGTAGCCAGCAGGCTGGCTAGGAGGAAGGAAGAAATAATAAGGTACTTAGTTCCCAGGAAAGGCCAGCAGGTATATTTATAGAGGTCACACACCTTCTGGTCAATTAGGTCTAAACCCAGACGAACCACTGGTAAAATATCCATTGCTGCTGGCTTTGGTAAAAGCCAATTAGAGAAGCATTTATATTATAAAACCTAATTTCTAGGGAATAAAAGTGTGGAGAACTTCAAAGAGTTGCCCAAAGAAGGAGGAAGTATGGAGTATGTTCAGGACTAGGACTAATGGATCTCAGTGCCAGAGCGTGTGGATATTCCTTCCGATTCTAGGGAGGACAGACTACAACACTGGCCTCTGGTTGTCAAATTTAAGCCATACTTGAAATAATGTTTACTTGTTTATTTTACATTTTACTTGCTTACTTTCTCCCAGTTTAGTATCTAAAGGTTCAATTTCCATTGTTTTCTAAATACTTGAGGTTTTACTATGAGGTTTGTCTGATGTTGGGGGTAAGGTAAATGAAAACAAAGCTATGGTGCTACCATTCCATGGAGATAATACATTGATTCAAAGAAGCACACGTGGGTACCCCTGAGAATCTGTGCCTCAGCACAGCTTCATGAGGCTCTGCAAACTGGAGTGTTTTCTGCCAGGCTGCAAAGAACCAGTGCAGGAGCTGGGACTGCCAAGTGCCAAGTTTTCAAAGGCGGTCCCTTCACCAAGCACAAACAGAGCCCTTTCTGAGGCACAGAGAGACTCCCCATTGCTTCTCTAAGCCACAGTGCTGTACCATGAGTAGACCAAAGTCATACCACGGGTTAGTGACAAAGCTGAAAAGAATCCAGATTGCCAGCTCCCTGTCCTAAATACCACATGTAGTCCTGCCTTCTCCTCTAGGATAAAAGCATAAGGAAAAATATTCTAAAAGCTTTCAAGAGGCAGTGTGGATTTTGCTGCTAAAAGGAGGAAACATTATCAAAGGATCAGAAAATTCCACAAAGTAACACAACAGTTACTATTGCAAAACTCTGGGGTTCTATTCTGTGGTGTAGAGTTATTCAGCAGCTCAGATTCATGGCAGTATTTCTTCATCCTCCACAGTCATAAATTCTTTTTCCTGTTATGGATAACTTCAGTAAGCTCAATTTTCGGCTTCAGTGAGAGCCAGACCTTGCCTAAAATTTAACATTTTTATTGTCTTTCCATAGAACTTTTATGCTGTGTTTATCAGGTTCATTTCTTTTTTCATTAGAAGTTAATCGCAATGCCATTAGCACTGCTTTAATGTCATGAGAATCACACTCTGTAGGGTGCATCCTATGACTGCCTCAAAAATCTCTCCCTGTGGATATTTTGTCTCTGTGAAATAGTCTGGTTCCAACTATTCAGCTTAGCCAAGGAGAACAATGTTACCAATTATTCCTACAGTGGAAAATAAATCAAAACAATCATTTGTTTTCTTGCAGTTGGTTGTACATATCCTTCATCAGAAGAAATTTAGCTACGAATTAGAAAAATTTCTTTTCACCTTCCCAGCCTCTCCAGCTTGTGCAGGATTCATGGTATGCCTATGCATCAGATGAGTTATTTTACCTGGGAGGTAGGAATTGTTCCAAGTTCATACCTGCTCAAGATGTAATTCAGTTTTATGAAGGAGACTGGCATAATGCCTATCTACAAAAAAATCTCCAGCATTATTACGTAGAGCATAGAAGAGCTAACAGTGACCCAGTAAAAGAAATTAAGAATTTGAAGGTGTTTTTTTCAGCAAGAAAAGATCTGCCATTAGCGAAAAGAATGAGGTGAAATTACTGAACGAGCAATGAAGGAAATGTAGAACAAAACTCCAGGGCACAGGGCGCTCTGTGAGTACTACCTTGGGGAGAAGGTACTACAGATACTTCTTCAGATAAGGGCATATCAGAATTCAGAGTCTGAGCTCAGAAACCCAAACATTCATGTTAAAAATAACAAACAGCTCATGTTCATGTATTGGGGCACAAGTAGCTTTAGGACTTGGCTCTCGTGTTTTGCTTAAACATGTCATTCATAAGAATAATTCAGATGTGTCATTACCTCGAAGGTACCAGAGCCAAGAGCAGATGCACGCTCAGGCTATCCAAACAGTTTCCCTTCTGTGCCTGCAGTTGTGCAAATCTGGTACTAGAGCTTTTTTGGGTTTATTTTGGCTTTGCCCATGGACTGCAGAGGTGTTGTCCGAGGTGTTGAGTCTTCCTTGGGTCACTGGGAAGTTGGAGGAAGCCTCAGGTGCTCCATGCCACTGAAAATCACATAATTGGTTTAATCATCAACAAAGTCTTATTACCAAGACTTGCAGCCGGTATCCAATAACATCTGAGATAGATGTCAGAGTCCTAAGCAACTAGTAATACCAGTTTTTCTAGAAAATTAATAAATGCAAACGCTAACTGTTCTAAATTTGCTTAATAAACAAGTCACCTGGAAAGATTTGTGGTTTTCATTAATACATAGAATATAAATAGAAAAGGAAATGGAAGGCCTGATACTTGCTGTCCAATAAAACCCATAACGTGGCCAAGCTTTTGCAGTGCTCTCTGGGTATGCAATGACATAATTAGCAAATGTCATTGTAGTCTTTCAATCACTATAAAGTACATTTAAATGCTTCCTAAGTGTGCAGCCCATCAGTGACTAATGAAGCAACTGCAGTTGATAGGCTGGATCCTGCACTAAACAAGGCAGAGAGTAAAGAAGACAAGCAGTGCTAAACTGCATGGCGGATGTAAGAGTCTGAGAAGTTCCAAAGAAGCAATTCTGTTCTCAGCTAGTGAAAAGAGACCAGCAAGGGATGAACATTACCAAGTGCCTCATTAACACAGAGGCAGTCTTGACACATGTCCAGTGTCCATTCACACCCAATGGCTTTGAGGCTAAGTGAGCAGAGGAAATTGAGATTCTTCCCATTCAGTGTAAGAAACTGAGTGTTGCACTGAGTCTTGGTATTGTTTCCCTTTTTGTCTATCCCCAGCACAACAGCTTGCTGTCCTCTAACAGCAGACCAAAAGTCACAAGACACAGAAGTTTTGTGTGACTGCACAGTGATGAAAAAAAACTATGCTCCTCCTGAAGTTCTGGCTGTAGGAGACAAATGTGGATTACCCTGGAAATCTGCCCAGATCTAAATGTGAGCATGGAAATGGGTGTTATTGTGTGCACTCGGTGTTTGTGTTCAAATGCTCCCTTGCCTGCACTTTCCAGATTTTTCCTATTGAAACTGATGTGAGATTACAAATCTAAAGGATCTATCAAACAACTAGGTATCACCTTCATAATTAATTATGGATTGAAAACAAATCTCACAGGCTGAGAAATTTTGAAAAATTGTGCACTTGTCCCCAAAAGAAAAGGAAAAAGAAAAAGGAGAATAAAACTACTGTACCATAGGTGTAACATCTTAGCAAAACTAACTCAAAGGGTAGATTACATTCTGAATCTGGACCATGAATAAGATCTTGCCAGCTTCTGCAGTGGCCTAAACATGTGTCACCTTCTACATTCCTCACCAGCCTCTCAGGAAGCAGCTGTACTGTGCAACCACAATTCCCGGCCTTGAAGCCATCATGTGCCATCTGCCAAGCCTGGCAGAGTCCAAGCGATGACACCACTTCGCACTACTGTGTGAACTGCAGTAAAAATTACTCAGCTGACCTCCATAAAAATTAATCGAGTGGCCCTGCTCGAAGGATCCTGCGTCTTCCTGGAGTTATACATTGGAAAGGACTCTCTGAGTCATCCCTCTAATTTGCATATCCCTTTGTATCTTGGCATTAGCAGTCAAGAACCATCGGAGCCAGCTAGAAAAGCCTCATGTTTGTGCTCTCCCATGCAAATGCCTCTTCTCCCTATATATTAGTTACTGTGTGTGGGTTTTTTCTCTCACTCTCTCTTGCCATATGTGTGGGAGTTGATGGCATCAACTTTATGAAATCTCAACACATGCCAAGAACAGCTGGAGAAGTTGAAACAAGTTCTGGGTGAGGTGAGTTTCATGGGCAGGGACTGAAATTAGCAAAGGTACAGTGGCTGCTTGCCATCCTGGGAGTCTCACATGGAGCCTCACATGGAGCATGTGGGCTTTGCTTGCTCCAAGAGCAGATTCCTGATGGAAAAAATGATTTGATTTAGATAATGATGATGGCAGAGATAGCTGAATTAGAAGAATCTGTCCACCAGAAGAGACCATCTCTGCACCTCTTCCCTGACTGGTTCATTATGTAAATATAAAATTTCATCATCAGTCTGAAGTAATTAATATCTTTAGCCACCATGTAGCACTCTTCATCTTCAAAACGCTTTACTAACATTAATAATTAATCACCACAACACTCTGGGAAGTTTATCATCTTAATCAATGGGTAAACTGAGGCACAGAGATTTAAAGTATCACAACCTGCCAGTGGCAGTACTCTTGTGTTCCAGCCAGGTGCTCAGTGTGCTGCAGTGTGTGGCCAAGCTACCTGATATGCTTTATGATAAGAAGGAACAAACCAAGAGGGCATTCCAGGATGAATGAAATAAAACTCCCTCCAGACTACACACTGAGCAGAGCCTGTTAATCACTGGCTGCTCCCTACAGGTCTCTGTGTTCTCAAATCCAGGACGTCTGTCCTCCCCTTGAAACGTCTACATGTTTCTGTTGATCTTTCTGCATGTTCCCTTTAGCAGTCCAACAATATTCCTGATGTGACAGATACACTCCGGCCTCAGCCTTAGCTATGACTCGGGTATTTACATCTTATTTTCTGGATAATTTTAGAATATAAAGAACCAATGATAGGTCTGATGAATTTTAGTGTTATAAATAATTTAATAACTAGCATTTGCTTTTGAAGCACTTTATACATCTATTTCAGAAGAATTTCCAGCTTTTGCCTTAGTCTTTTATACAGGAACATTTGAGCCTGGTTCAAAGTTTGGTCTGAAGTTGTTAATTCTCTATAATCAGGTCTTGTTTAGGCTAGTGAATGCATCTTTTAGCTTATCAGTTTCTGCCATTAGTAAACAAAAAAACACTCCACTAGGTCCTAGATTATTGCTGGGGGAGAGTTGTGAAAGCAGCCACCTCCCTGTCGAGCTCAGAAAATGAAACTTCAGCGTAGCCTACTAAATACAGAAACATGCACAGTACATGTGAAAGCAAAGTTTGCTTGTCTTCAGGCTTCACAAGAGGGATTTGTCAAATGTGGCAGGCTCTCATTAAAAACAATTAACCTAATCAAAAATCCCTTTTCTCTTCCTTCTGCTTAGTCAGGTGAATATCAAATACTAGATTTTCCAGGGGCACAGAGAAGAAGAGGAAATCGGCATCTATGTTTTCATTCAAACATGCGTATGAAGGAGCAAGTACAGATTTGCCTTCGTATACCTAAAGTATGCATGTAATTAGTATGACTGCACAGGGAGTCATGAGACTTGTATACATGACTGCATGTCATTTGGGTGGTTGTCTTAATAGTGACAATGCTTGTGCATGCCACCCGAGCATTTAAACACACGGAAAACATGCATTTTTCTGTCAAAAGGGACTTGTGAGAGCTGCTGCTCTCCTAACCACAAGCCGCCCAAGATTTCTGGTACCTGCTAGGACAATATTTCTCATTGAACATGTAGATTTTTGTACCTGTTTGGGTTAGAGTAAACTCACTACTTGTGATGTCTTCATTCCTAGCATCACTACCACAAGTACAGTTCTCTCCTCAGCACTCCCAAACCTCTTCTGTGTTTTCCTGAAGTGGAGGAGGCAAAGAAAAACCCCAGTTCCTTTGAGGTGGGAGCTCACCCCAAGAGGGAGGAGAGGGAAGCTGACCTCCTGTGCATTTCTGATCATACATATTTTTAAAGGCACTTAGCCATAAGTCTCGGCCTATGGCTCTGCTTCCTGCAGGCACACCCTGCTTGTGGCTGTGAAGGTACTCACTAAGCACCAGTAACACCCAGCATTTATATAGGGCTTTTCATCTTCAAAGCACTTCCCGAACGTCGTTTAATTAATGAATCCTCACAGCCCTCTGTGAGGTATGCACAGTTATTACCCCCACATTTTACAAGTGAGGAAAACTGAGGCAGCGATTAGCTGAGGCAACACTGTGGGAATTGGGATTAGAGCTCAGGAGAACTCAGGATTGCCTGGACCCCTGTCCCACGCAATGATTACCATGCTGCCTTGTTGGGAAACGCACGTGGTGCCTCAGTTCAGCACAGTATCCTGAACACAACCACTGCTGACCCTTTGGTGCACCAGCAACTTTTTCTTCCTTCCAGGTCTACTTGGGTTTTCTGGTGGAAATCTGGAAAAATTTTCTTTTTCGTCTTTCAGTATCAGTTCCAGATCCTGTCATCACCCAGACAGGAGATCGAAAGAAAGACATTGGGACTGAGGTTCTGGGGGAGAACAGCTTCTGTTACCTACAGCACTACCTAACACATTCAGTTTTAGTGCCTTCATGGTGTTTTTAAAATGACACAGAAGGGGGACTTTCACCCAGAGATCTCAGGGTGCCCTACGGACAGAGGACAGTGTTGCAATCCCAAATCACAGACTGTCAGGCCCACTCAGGCTTGGCCTTGGCTGAAGATCTGATGATTCACGACCCTCAGCCCACATTCATGAAAGTTCAGTGAGTTTCACTCACATCCTCCTCAGTAAGTGCGGGTTCCTCCCTCAAGAAGCCCCAGGGTATCCCGGTTCCCAGCTGACATGTTGAGGGCAGGAGCAGACTTCCTGGTCGCAATGGTAGCCAGTAGGGTGAGAGAGGGCACCAACGATGGGGGTTAAACCTGGATGGTTCAACCTTGTCAAACTTGAACATCCGAGAGAACCTGCAGGGCTTGGTTCCTTTCCAGCCCTCCAGGGCTCTCACAGCCCTAATTATTATTGTTGTTGTTATTATAACAAAACATTCATATACTGCCATAAAATACAAACTGGATAATACATGTTCCTTGCCTGAAGAGCTCAGGCTTTAAACAGGCTGGACATTCTGAACTGGATCCCTCAGGAGAGAGAGGGAAGGTGCAGCCATTTACAGCAATTTCCCCTCTCAATTCCTTTCAAGTGGGGCAGGACACCGTGACAGAAGACGGGAAGCGGCACTAAGCAGCTGACAGGGCAGCATCAGAGATAGAGCACACTCCTCCAGTTGTGCCTGTTCTGCCATGCACAGCAGCTCGGGGAGAAAGATTTGTGGCTGGCCATCACGCTCACCAGGCAGGGGACTGTGAGGAATGGTATTCCATTGTGGGAGTGCTTCTCAAAAGAGCAGCAGCTCAAGGCTGGTACCTACCAATCAGAAAGATATGTCCAGCCTGCTGTTCTTGGTGGGGAAGCAGTTCCCAGCTTCTGCCAAGTTCTCACAGGAACTATCAGGGAACCGGTGTCAATCAGTTGATGAGCAATGCTGCCTCCGTCTGAGACAGACGCTGCGGTACCACCTGCAGAAACGCAGCAGGAGCTGCTCCATCCTGCTCCTGTACAAGGCAACCACCCCACAGGCGCTGTTTCAAATGCACCGTTCTATTAAATGGAGGTGGTGGAATTGTAATTCTTCAAAGAAAACCGGAGCATGGTAATGCCTAGTGTGCATCAGCCTTTGCAGAGCTGACCACTGGGAAGCACTGGGGACTCCATGGTTTGTAAACGCTCTTCAGACTGAGGCCGATGCCTTCTCTCACCTGTGAGGTCCCTTCTGTTCCCTGTTTAAACTGTTTCCCAGTTTATTCTGAAATGCCACAGGAGAAGTGGAAAATGTTGCAATTCCTAAATTTCACTTTGAAATGAAATAGTAATACTTGTAATTAATAATAATCTCTAATGAAAAAAAATAAATCCCTGCTTATTCCAATACAGACACTGCAGGTAGTACTGGGGCGTCAGGCAGCCCTATTCAGCCTCTGGACAGACTCGCCCACAAGGCCTAGCACCAACACGCCCTGCGTACACCTCACATCGTTCTGAACAACTACACCAAAACAAAACAAAGACAAGGAGCACTTTAGATCCATTGTGCGTCTAATCACAGGAAAGTTCTAATCCCCACAAGAGAGGGATCCTTGGCCACTTTTTATGAACTGAAGGTTCTGAGCCAGGAACTGTCCCTTCATCTATATTCATAACTCATGGAACAAACCAAAACAAGACTTCAACAAAATACGTTTATGATGAAAGAAACATTTCTCAGAAGCACTGCTGTTTTCATTCCCTGCAGTGCTCCATGTTCCAGTGTTCTAATGTTCTCTGACTATTTGGTCACCGAGACATTGAGCAGACACTGCTGAAGTTTTTGAATGCTTACTTAATCCGGCCTATCTTAGACCTGGCACAAATCCAAGAAAATATTAAGAATAGGGGAACACCTAATATATTATTAAGGAATATAATGTTAATGTTCTGATTGCTATTGAACTCCAAAGCAATTCTCATTGCAGAACCTACAAGGCAGTGGGGAAATCTCACTGGACATGCAGTGGGGAGGTTCACATCACCCACTGCCCACCCCTAAACCACTGCAGTTACTTCTCATTCCTTCTCTCCAGGCTCTTAGTCTAGCCCCCAGCCATGCTTTACTCTGTCCCTTGAGGTTTTTGTTCATACACACAGATATGTTGATGACTCAAGTCTTAATTTTTCCACAATTGATCTGCCTCATTATGGCCAGTCTCTCCCAGCTGGCCATATTCTCCCCGATGGCTCTCTGGCTACACCAGCTGAACTCCCCGCCTTTTCCCCTTGTCCTCCTGTCCCTACCCCTGCCAACACGCTCTGCCCGTGGCTTGGCTGTCAACAAAGGAGCCCTTTTTCTTAACTGCCTCTTTGTAGCACAGCCCCAACAGCTACTTACTGTTAATCAGGACAACACTTTGTGTGCAGTGGACATCTGCTTACAGCCCTGACACACACTGTTGGTTTTCAGCAGAACAGCATAGCACATCTGCAGAAGATGATCCAGACAAAATGGCTCATTTCTAAGGTAGCTCCTCATGGTTTGTGCTTCCTGTCATAGCAATAGTTGTCAATCAAGCAGAGTTTAATCTTAACTCAGGCATTAACTTGAACACAATTAATTCTTGGCAGCAGACATAGAGTGCTACGAGCTTCATGTCTCCTGATGGCGATAAGGCTGACTGTCAGGACAGGCTTTGCATTCACTCCTTGACTTCAGCAAGAGTTAGATCAAGCCCACACAGAACAATAAAACAAATTACATTGTTGGCATTAACAAGTGCAACTCTAAAAGAGTCAATTGATTTCTGCCTCCTTATGCCAACCAGGACCTTGCCTCATCTTAGAGGTGGCTGGTATTTTGCTATTAGCTTTCAGGATAACAATTCAAATTAGAACTGGGTGAGAATACAAAGCAAAAATTTAAGGCATATGGTCTAACCCCAAGGGAAGGCTGCAGTGTTAACATTATCCTCGTAGCCAGACACATGCCAGACAGTCACAGATGTGACCTCCTGCCATCTGGGTCAGCATGATCTCGCCCAGCCTTCCTCTGCCTTGTTTCTGTTGCCTCACCACACTTTCTGCGTGGCATTTTTAGTCTTGTTTTATCTCATTCCATTTATGGAGCTGACTTGTGGGGCTCAAATGAAACGCTGTAACTTTGCTGGGATTCACAGTGATTCAGGTTGTGGGATGAGATGGCCCAGCACAGACTGCCACCAGTTCAAGTCCAATCCAGATTATCTTCATCTTGAGGTTGAGGAGCCATCTGGGCCATCTGTCTTGCACCACTTCCAAGTCTGACACTCGCTGTCCCACTCCCCGTCCCTCATTTTTCTGGCTATCTATTTTTCTGTTATTACTCTTATCAAGAGAAGAACTTAACCAACCTGGCACACCAGCCTGATGTATGTAGCAGATTGCGGTGTGACTCAGTACAGACTCTTCCTATGTTTTCACATATAAACACAGTCAGAGGACAAGAAGGCATTGAAAAGAGTACGCCTTCATGGAGATTGCAAAACCTTGAGGACTCAACAGATCAGAAGGTCCCTCGCAAAACAGGTCCCCATTCCCCACTAAAATACCCTATTCCTTTTTTTGATTTAAACAGTCTTGAGTTCACAAAACATGTGAGATTCATTATGCTATGCACCAGAATACCCATATGATTAAAACTCTGTCAGAGGGGTATTCTATTAGCAATATTCTGGCAGCCATCCTGGAGGGTCTTTAGGATTTATCCATTCACACAGCCATGTATTTTATGACCAGTATAAATTACCACTAATTAAGATGGGGCAAATATTTTTAAAGTGATCCTTAGGCAAAAACACATTCATATTAACCAACCAATGAAGAGTATTATACATAGACATATCTGACTCAGGGGATGAAATGGCAAAACCTACTCAGGTGTTAAAACTATGACATTTAAGATTGATTGTTTTATTTCAGCAGAATTCTGAATTCCAGGAGAATTCTTGGTCAAAAGGCTATCTCTTCCCATGGAAAACCAGGAATAATTTTGCTCTGCCTTAGGTAAAACAGAATCTTTACCTAAAATTTTATTTGATTTGTCCTGCAAACATGCCTTGAGTTTGCACTGTTTTATAGTGCCCTTATGGATACCCTGGGAGCTCAGGTGGTTGGCGCCTTGTATACAGCATTGTGTAAGGTGTTCCCTATAGTTTGCATAGCATTATAAATATATCATTCAACTGACTGAAAAAAAACCAAAACCAAAACCAAACAAAAAAACACCAAACCACCAAACAAACCATGGATAGAGTCTTACTGATAAAAAAAGGTTTAGAATGTACACAAAGGAAAATGTCTTGTTATGTTTTTACTGCAAATAATCTTCATTACATTTATTCTAAATAGCTCTGTCTTGCTAAGATTCAAATGGATAAAAACCTCACATTCAGCTTTTGAATTAATTTTTAAAAGGTCCAAACGTAGCATACTCTTGCAACAAAACTGTCAAGTGCCTGGCTTATACTAAGTAGAATTCTGCAAGTAGCAATATGGCTGTTTCAGATAGTTACTCCACTTCTGCTGATACAATTGAAGTAAAAATTGACTAAGATTAGTCAGGTTTTTCTTTAGTGAAGTTATGCAGGATTGGCCTTAAAACTTAACTTGTTTGCAAAATTCCAAATATATGCAAACAAGTCATCTATCTTATTGAAGAAACTAATTCAGTTATGAACACCTACATGATCACAAAGATGTTTGGAAGACAGCGAATCCTCAAAAACAGTCTCTATATCTAACACATCTTATTTCAATGTATGAACTAGATGTATGTAATAGATCACATTAAATATCTCCTCTGAATAAATAAATACCAAAGGATATCCTATACTATACATTAAAAAATATCTTCCATGTCTCTTATAAAAATCAGTCTCTAAGAGTTACTTCCATAGTTCTTCCACGCTGAAGTAGTACCACAAAATAGCTTTCTATACTCAAACACGGGTTAATATTTGCTTGATTGAACACACTGAACCTGTCCTTTGTCTGCAGTGCTTCCCAAGGGTATACTAGCTCTCTTCCCTCTTCTGCCTGAGCCTATGACCCAAGGTCAGGCATGCAAAGGACTGCCCAGAGTTTAAAGATGAAGAATTTAATTTGGGGTGGTTGCATCCCAGGTCTCAGTGGAATGGGCTGAGTTCTATCCCACACCACAAGATGATGAGGGCAACCTCCACATTGTACTGTGTGACAGGCACAGGCCTCGGGCACAGTGCTGCATACAGGGACAATCACATGCTACACAGTGCCACAGGCTTTCTCCAGCTCCCCATATCTGGCATGTGGGACCACAGAATTGGAGAGACCCTGAAGTGCTGGGGTTTGTGGTCCAGTCCAAGAGTGTGGAAAAAACTCCCCGGGAACTAAGTATGCTCACAATTCTCACTATGTTCCATTCTCTTCCGCTTTGATGTTGCTGTCTCTTACATGAATATTGTTATGTATTGCATGCATATTAAAAACAAATAAACATGAAACAGGACACTCTTCTGCACACAGTTTTCCGTGTTAAAAGGAAAGGAGAACAAAACCCTACAACACATTACTTGTGCAATTCTCCAATAGCTGGGGTACATCCATTAATTCAACTGATAACCAGGAGAGATAAGCATGTTATATTTTCTGTTTGACAAGCAAACCAACACCAGGAATACAAACACAGTCTAACAGGCCAATTTTTTCATAGGCCTACTGCCCTTCCACAGAGAAGTACTTCAATTCAGTATCCCAGTATTCTAGTATATATGTGCAAGAATGTATTCTAAACTTGCATCTGTAATGGGTTCTGTCAAGGGCTTGACATGGCCAGTGGTGAGCACAGGGTGAAAGTGCTGGGACCGCTATACTTAACTTCCATCTGTTGAAGAACAAGCCCCACTGTGTTAACTATCACAGATCTTTCACTGCCTCCTTAAGTGAATTGTGGCTACTTCATGTAGGATGTAGCATGAGGAACTGAAGTGTTGAGACCTCATATAGCATGGTTGCACCTGGGAATCAGTAGGTGTATGTTCATAAATAGCTAATGTGGCAAAGCAGCCCAACATGGTCTTACTTTTACTACTGAAGCGCTCTGAGATCTTGTTCATCTTTCAGTATCTCATTTGGTCCCTCTAGCTTGGGGAATAACACTTACCTGCTGCACTGAGGTCTGTAACAATAACTAAGAACTGTTTGATAAGAGATGCTAGTGAAAGACAAAGGTATATTATTGCAAAATTTTGTGGGTTGGCAACTTAGCTAGTGGCACTGTATTGCACCTAGAGCCCATTTGGCTCCTCACAATGAAATGAGAGTTGGGGGAGAGGAAATCAGGTCAGAGTTTTTGGCAGACGTATTCAAGGTAAGCATAATCCAGCTGATTCATTATGTGCTGCAATCCTTGCTGGCAAAGACTCCGAAGTAAAGTAGCCTCCAGCCCTATTGCAACTCAGCCTCCGTGTGTGGGTGTTGATGCTGCACATTAGGGAAGGGTGTCACTGGTGGATAAACTTAAGGGGGTGAGGGCTGGATAAAGGATGCAAAGGACTTCACTCTGCACAAAGTGCACAATATCGGTCCAGTTTTCCCTTCTGAGCAGCCCACTCTTAAAACGTTGATCCTACCTCCTACAGGAAAACGAGGAAACCTTTGAGAAGACCCTTCTGATGACTAACACAATCTCTTTTTCATGAATCATTGGCATTGGGATGTCCTTGTGGCATAATCAGAGCTCTGGTTATTATACTCATTGATGATAAAACAAGTAAATCTTAATGAGTTGTGGGAAAGGAGACAATAGGGCCCTCTGCCAGGTCTCATTTACCTTGACAACACGCCTACAGCCCAAGCACAAAGATCGCTATTGTTTATCCTCCGTATTTGTGAAGGGGCCAGACAGCTCTTCTCATTTCATGCAATCTGATGGTACTCTCTTTATCTTTGCCTTAGCATTTCTAAGGTACCTATCACAGTGGTATCTAAGCATCTCAGCTTTAGTCCAAGGTTAAATTTATGGTAAGTAAACCACTTGGACAGCCTTTGAAGGTGAGAAACTGATACATAGTTAAATAGTGGTAAATTGTCCAATTTACTTAGTGCCTCTTCTTTGACTAAAAGGACAAGCAAAGACTTTGTTGTTCATATGGTAAACAAATCCTCTGTGTATGAATCAGACATCAAGTAACTGGGTCTGTTACCTCACTAAGACAGCTAAGCCCATCTACCACGCCAGTACTATGCCCGGCATGAACTCAGCTTCTGTCCCGGTTGGACTGTATTTACACTAGGGACTCTTGTCAGCCTAGCCTTGGCCAGGGTTACAAAACACACTCCTGACCAGAAGAACTACAGCAGTAGGATTATATAGAAAAGAAAACAGATATGAGAAAAATGAATTTATTCCACCCAGCAACCTGTCCTGTGTGAATACGCACCATCAGAGCTGCTGACCTCATTGCAGCTCCTGCCCTTCTGCTGCTGGTGATTCTTGCAAAGCCAAAACCAGCTGGGAATGGACCGGGAGAGCTTTCACCTGGTACATGCTTTATCTACAGCTTTGTCATCTACAGCTGCTTCAGAATTTTCAATGAAAAGTCATTTTGAACAGAAGAAAAAGATCTCTATCAAGCTATGTTTTTGTACATATTTGTTAGGGAAGTGTTTGTTAAGAAAGGGTCCCCAGATCACAGCTGGATTAGTAGTCAGACTTCCAGCAGCCAGACACCTGCTAGGAGTAGAGGAGAACAGAGATCTGCCCCTAGTCCCGAATGGTTGTCAGAATCACCAAGCTACTACTTCTACTGACACTGGTGTCTTCTTTGGGTTTTGTGCAGAAAGCATGAAAAGATATAAGTTACAACTCAGTGTGGACATGGTAACATTCTCGAATTTCTGAGAAGTTTGTCAGGATGGCAAAACACTTCCCATTCAGATCTGGAGATAAGGGCAGATTTCAAGCAAGAAACAAAAACCAGACTCTGACATTTAGATCTCAGAGTGAGTTCCTTGGGATAGCAACAACAGAAAAAATCTTTCTACTTGAGCTGTAATTAATCAGATCAGTTGCTGATTTATAATGCTGAGCTGGGAGAACATTAAAAATAGTGTCTTTTTTTCCTCTCCATTTTGCCAGCCACAGGGAATTTCAGCTAAGTGAGGGATCGCCTACTGTTCGCCTCTTTTAAACAACTTTTTCTGTTCTCACATGTTCTCGCCCTGTTGGCTTTTTTTGCTACTGTCAGCTGCAGTGCTGCTCCATGACTCACTGTGTGGAAAGACAAATGACAAACCTTTCCCTTAGGACAGAGACGGTGTCACCTCCACAACACACCTGCATCTGCTGGATTCACACCCTGGGTTTCTAGTCCACACTGCCCCCTTACAGGGACTTGACGTGAGCTTCTAATGTGGTGTTTCTGCTGTTCTGACATAGAGAGGCAAGTGAGGAGCAGGGAAGAATAACAAAGGTGGGCATATACAGTCAGACCGCAGCAATGATCATACAGCAAAGGTCTCAGTCAGGCATACAGAATTTTGCTTGGGTAGGGAATTGCGTAATCAACCAGATGCTCTTCCATCACATGGGAATGGTCTAACATGGGAGGAGGGCTATAGCCCCGCAATTTCCTTCCTCTTTCCCTTAAGAGGTCCATCACTGCTTAAGGTCATTTCATAAATGGGAGGACTTTCTTCCTACCATACCCTTCTGCAAAGAACCATCTCAGTCTTGTTCTTTTCACATATTGAAAACAATTAGTTACTGATAAAAGATGCTCAAGAAATAAGAGCTTAACAAAAGGTCTGAGTAAAAGGAACAAAGCTAACATGGAGACAAACATCTGTTGCCCCTGCTTGGTCATTTTTCATAGAAGCAATACCCTCAATTCTCTTTTCATTTGCATTGAAGTAAATTAAGCAGCTCAGATAAGATTACACAGCTACAAAGCTTTTATAAGGGACAGATCCATTGTATAAGCCAGCAAAATAATTTTAGTGCTCTCCCATGGAGCAAAATTACTTCCCGGCTCCTGTATGGCTCCCCTCAGCCACAGGCAGCAAATGAACACACACAGTTTAACCCGTGGCAAGCTTTTAACCCTCTAAAAGCTTCCTTACTCGTTATTGACACAGGATTCCTTTTGAAATCAGTCACCAAAAGTCAGAGAGTTCTACCTTAGGAAGAGATGAGTAATTAATAATAACGATGCTTCCCCGCCTCATCTCCTTTAGTAAGCTGAAGGGACAGAAGCGATTTTTACAGGAATTCTCCCCCAGGTTACTCCTTTGCTACAGATCTTCAGTCTGACCTGCAGGGGAAAAAAAACTGCAGCTTCATAACCCAGTCCACTTTCTGACAGCTTGTGCCAAACAGAATTAATAAACAGCTTTGTGGACATTCATGCTGTCACACAGTACTTTTTACCTTATGGAAGAAAAGTAGCATGAATTTAAATATTTTGAGAACCTTGTTCAGTTTTCCAAGAAGGAAAACTTGAGCTGAGCCCTTGGAAAAATCCCGCCATTAGCATCCCAGAAAGGGCTGCAAGACAGTGGCCATTTTGACACTCAGCTCCAAAAATCTCAGGATGAGAGGCGGGCTGCTTTGAAAATATGATCTCTCATTGCAAGCGTTGAACACTGGAAATCTGGATCTGACCTGTTTTGAAATTTGGACTATCGGTACTTAACTACACCTGTCAGCTGGGCCAGAGCCACAGTGTTAGCAACAACAGGGCTTTCCTGGTCAAAGTAAAAAAATGTCCTGACTAAGCCAGAATAAAAGACCAGCAAAGAACATGAGGACCCTGAAAAACACTATGAGCCAGTGCAACCATGCAAACAGCTTAAATAACACTCCCAGAGCATATAGCAAAGATCAGAACTAGGTCATTTCTGCTAGAGGTGGATGCAGCCTTCAAGCAGGGAACTCAAATCACATCAGATGTAATCAGGTCATTTAGAGTGTGATGCTTTTTGCTCCATAGGGACATACAATGCAGTTCAAAATTCATCCCTGCTTTCCAGGGAAACCGTTAATGTCTGAGAAGGCAATGAGGATGGAATTCTCACTTCTGAGGGAAGCCAGGATAGAGGCATATCCTACAGAAAGGTAAGCTTGTTGTGCCCACAGATTCAGACTTCATTCCCGAAGTCTTCTCATGCCAAATAAATTCACCAGACTACGTAAAAATCCTGAGTTGAGCACTTGCCAATTTGTGCATGCAGCTGTAGATACGCAGTGTGTAATTGCATTTGGCATCAGGGTAATTGTGCATGCAAAATTGTGCAATAAGTATTTTGTACATGTTCATGCTTTTAACTTTCTTTTTATTTAAAAAAAATCAGGCACTCTGAACAAATACTCAGGTAAAATAGTTAAAATTATAAAACATCATTTTGACTTGCTTTAATTATAAAGTCTCAAGTGAACCACAATACCATGCACTTAAATGACACAGAGACATACCACATCACTGCTGTGTCATTAAGATCTATTTGTACAGTTTTTAAATTTGCCTGCAGAAAGATGGATTCCTTAGACTGAAGCTAATTTGTTACATGTCTGGAATCTAAAGCCAATTAAGCACTGATCATAGTTACTATGCAGTCCTTGGCAATTAACTTGCTATTTTTGAGGATTCCTTTAATTTTACAGTTGAAGAAACCAAGGAAAAAGCCCTTCTGACAAAGAAATCACAGGTATTTCACAAAAAGTCCAGAACCATATAGATCTACACTCAGATACAGAGTGGCACAGTATACTTAAAGAAAATACAACACAATATGAACAGATTCAGTGGATCAAATGAAGTTCAATGATTAATTTCTCAAATAGAAGAATTCCCAGCTCCTACAAGAAATTGCAAGACTGGACAGGGATATCATTACATGGCAAACCTGGACTCTCAATGTATGTTCCATAATTCAATGTTATGAGCTAAACAGTAGAATTGTGTAAACTCTGTTAACTGCACTGGCCCTAGATGATACAACTGCTAAAAGCAAACACTGTCAGGAAACAATACACCATGGCATTGCATCTGTGAAGAGGAGGCAGCACCGAGTACCCACAACAAGGCAGCATCACCATACAAGAGCAACCAACGCCATGAAGTGCAACACTGCTGAGCACAGCACCTATTAGATGTGGCCAGGACATAATAACTGGATACTGCAGTACACAGCATAGTGCAGATAATAATCAGAGTATTATTTCATAAATACTCACACATCTATATACATATATATTTATATACAGAGAGTATTGTCTGAAGGGAAGAACAATTTTGCTAGGCACAGAGAACTGTTTTTCTTTGAAAATGAAATGATGTAACATAAGACTCTTAGAGGTGTCAAAACAACCAGATAACTCAAGGGGGAAATGTCAACAACAACAACAGGGAGAAATAAATTTAAACATCCCAGTTAGACAATCAAGTCTATTACTAAGATGGGCTGGGAGAATTAAAGGTCTGTTTAAAATCACAACTTCAAATATCCCTATCAGCCCGCTCAGAGCTCAGTCGCTGTAACTGCTACGCCCAAGGAGTCAGAGATCTTTCCATACACACATCCTGTTTGTCACAGATGACATTAAGAGTCACTCTGGCCAAATATCTGCTTGTCCAATGCTAGGGAGCTCCCAGTTGTTTTCAGCTCCTGTGGTGCTACTGGACCTCTATGTTTAAGCCAATAGAATTTAATAAACTGTTCATAAGTGATGCAGAAAAGATACAGCCTTATCTTAATATCTGAGGTCTAACTGTATCCAAAGGCCATGTTGAGTTTAGAGCAGATTAAAGAATCCCAGTGCAGGTGGAATCAAAACTTGACACCTTCCACTTCTGCAAAGAGTTTGATGTAAATGCAGGAAAGGTTTCAACAAAGCAAGTGAGGCAAAGCCTCACTGTTGCATTACAGAACCGTAGTTATCCTGCTCCAATCAGTAGCTCAGATTTGCATAAGCTTTTTACTTGGCACTATTATTTTGCTACTGGCCTGTAGAAAAAGAAACAGCATTCTCTGCTATGGAAAAGCCCCATCCACAGGTTGGAAAGCAGCTATATACATGCAGGAAGCATGTATACACAAAGTCAGATTCCCACAGACTCACATGTGTAACACATGACTTCCACCAAACACTGACTTACAGTCACACATAAATGCACAGATACACCCATGTTTATTCAGAGTGTATGCACACAAACGTATGTATCACACATGTTTATGAATGCACCTGTATAAACACACTTTGCCTGCAAGCTTAGGCATGCAGCGTTCTCAGAAATGCACATGGGTACTCACATGTACGTGCTTACATGGGTACGGGTACACACCCATCACTTGCTCAAGGCAGCACCATCAGCCTATGGCAGAGCCAAACCAAACCAAAACAAAAGATTACATGACCAGGAGTTGTCTCCCGCAGCTGAAATGACAAGGTCTGTCCTGTGGTCCTTCCCTTCAGAGAGGGTGGATACCTGTGTGTAGGCAGCCACGCTCAGTCAGAGACACGTGTGAGCACAGGCTTGAGCCCAAACGCACTCTCACTTATCCCATTATGTACTTTTCAGTGGTAACATGCACATGCCCTCCCGCCACTCCTCCCTTTCCCTAATCCTTTATTTGCACACAGCAATTCGTATCAATCTCTTTCATTTTCCAAACAATGCATATTCACTTTTGTTTACAGCTGGGACATTGGGCTTCTTTGAGTCAGTCCCTAGAACCACCTTGGCAAAGCCAATCCTGTCTTGTTTGTTTTTGCAGTGACTGTGTGTGTAAGGAATATGGAGGGTGTAGGCGGCTCTACATGTCCCTTCACCTTTTGTGGGTTTTGGCGCATTCCTTTCATAAATACTCTCTCGCAAATGCAGGGGACAGGATGCCTTGTTTCCATAACTACTGCTTTTTGCTGAGGCTCAGACCATCCCAACACATCTCTCTCCAGGAGGCTCTTTTGAGGAGGTCCATGTTTTTAAGTTACCTGTGACATGGGCACAGCTTGGAGAGTTTCTGGAAAAGGACTTAACCTCAGTCAAAGCTAACTTCAGAAAGATCTACTTTAAGCTGGAATGTGATAGTTTAGCACCTAAGTTTAGCACCTATATTTCTCCAACTTTCTCTTCACCTCAGCTGGCCCTGAGTCTCAGTGGATGCTGCAGGAAATGGAAGCTTCCCAGAACCAGCTCTGACTCTGCTGATTCTCACGATCAGCAGTTTCTGTGAAATCATGCTGCTCTGACTGGTGGGAGTCTGTCCAAGCTGCCAGGAGCAAGAAGTAAGAATAAGGAAGGATGTGTTACACACAGAATACTGCATTAGTTAAAAAGGATTTATCTACACACAGAAGTTGAAACGCTTCAGCTAACCCCTGCAATATCGCCTTTCCCCTGTTCTTCTTTTCATCCTCCAAGACATGGATATAATCCTACCCCTTGCTCTGAAAGAGCTGGTTCTGATACCATTAGCTGTATGAGTTATTTTAGCATCATCATTTCACTTTGCATTTTCACACCCATACAACTATCTCCAAACCCATAAACATCGCTGAATTACAGCAGGTGCTTTGCAAAGGCGAGGCCTAAATTAACTTGCCATGGGGAGCTACACTGATAAAGGCACCTTCACATGAGTGTAATGAGAGTTACCCTTCCTTTAGCCATATAACAAATAACCCTTTTTAAATTCCTTTCCTCTCTCTTCATGTCTTCTAGGTGTTCCTCTAGCTAAAGTAGTGGGCTGAATGAGCACAAACAATGGCAGTAAATAGGAAGAGCAAGGTGCCACCCCGCTGTGTCACCCACAGCAAGCAGTTCTCTTATATGCTCTTGTTATAGACTTCTATGATATAAAAAGCATACATTGGTACTGTTACGCACACACGATCATAACACAGCATTCGCTAGCATTCACTAATTTATCATGAATGTTTCATAACACTGAGTGGGATGAAAAACATGAAATAGTTCTAGGGATTTTTCTAGTACCACATTGCTGGGAAGATCTGTTTCCCGTAACTAAATTATAGACACAAAATAACCACTAACTTAACCACTTGAAGGGAAGTGAGTACAGAGCTGGCCAGGCCAAGGAGATGACACCAGTAACCCAGGTTGAACATTGCCTGTCAAACAAAGCAACAGACAAGACAATTTTCATAGGTTTCAGTGATTGCAAAACTTAAGTCTATCCAGCATAGACTCAAGGCATTTCTGCAAACAGCATGTGGAGGTTTTGATTTATTAAAAAACAAAAAAAAAAAAAAAAAAAGGAGAGAGAGAGAGAAATGAGAAAACAAAAAAAAAAAAGAGAGAGAGAGAGAAATGAGAAAACAATTATGCTATTAAAGAAACAGTAAGACAAAAGGCCAAAATTCTAGAAAGACATATATTTTTAAAGCTAAGTTAACCTTTTTATTTCAATACACTTTGTTCTAATGTGTGTTCTGGGATTATATACACGACATACCCCTAGAATGCCTAGACTCTTGCTCCTGCATAGACTATAGAACTTCTTAAAGGTGCATCATCTCCATTTGCAGTCAGAAACAAGACCAAAAAAAAGTCAGCATGATTTGTTCAAGTTCATTCAGACATCAGTGATCAAGAAGGCAGGAATACCTGTGCTAGCTCCATTCACTACATATCTTAGTATCTAAGACACACACATTTCATTTTTATTCCCCCAACTCAGCAACAAATCACAATTTCATTCATGATCTAACACAATCAAGTTTTCAGCCACAGTACCTTGGCTCCTATCTGCTATACCGAAGATTCCTGGATGGTCTGCAATCCAAATCATACGAGGACCACTTAAAGTCCAGCATCAGATAAATTCAGCTCACAGACTTAATCTAAAAATAAAAGGCACCAGTTCTCTGTGTACACAATTCTTCTTCTCTGGGAACAGCAGCCAAACTGTAAGAAATGATTTCCACTCTGTACTCAAACTGTGACACCGGTGGAGCTGAAAGCAGAGGCACCACAATGATGTGGAGAGGATCATTTTCAAATCCCTGCACCAGACCAATCTTTAATGTTTCAGATCTCTCCTTCTAAAACAGTTATCAACAGCATATTTTACTGAAATAACTACTTGCTTACAACTAGCATACTAAAAAGTCTCTCAGAAAAAAAATAACAAATCAGTCTTTCCAGGTAGAAGAGAGACAGATGGGTTAAAGTCCTTCAGAGTGTGTGACTGCTTCTTTCACAATAACACATTTTCCTAGTGAGATCTGCTAAACCCCTAGACCAGTAAAGGAAATTTTTCCAATTATTACTTTTCCCGAATAAAAACTTTCCAGCTCTTTATACACTTAAGGCTTATTCCCACTTCCCTCTGTAATTCACCCCTTAAGTGCATCAGGATTATGTACATGATCCAACTGAGTGCTGTTTGGCTATGGCCTCTTTTGTTATCAAGATGTTCCCTAACAGTTCCCAGAACCAGGAATTAGTTAATTCCATAATCTAGGAAAGAAAATGCTAAGAAACTGTTTGACTCTAAATTCTCATTCTCAATCTTTCCATTTCAACTGCTGCTCATTCTCCTTGTAAAGGGACTATCGACATGCACCCATGTGCACTTTCATGAATGTACTTAATCTGCAAACCTCACATATATTCCATCTAACCATACCCGTACAGTCTTTAAATCATATACTTAGAGCAATAACACAATCCGATTAAAACCAATAATGGGATTGCAGAGGTTTTAGACAACCCTGGGGGCGGTGGGAAGGGATGACAAGATTGTTGTGCCATCTGTTTCAGTCAGTCAAAGTTGCCTTGGAGTGTAATCTGTTATTTTTATTGCACCTCTTTCTGGAGGGCAGGAGAGGGAGATTATCTGCTTTTTGAGTTTTCCTTTTCGCCAGCCCTGCATATGACATGTGGACCTTGTACCAACTGCTGTAGCTGGCATTCAGTGAGCACAACTTCAACTGAGAAGAAGCACCAGAGGTAGTCTGAATCTCTTCTAATCAAAGTGGTCCTATAGCATCTCCCAGGTGCCAAGAGTAGTCTACTGTAACTACAAACATTAACAATTAGTAATTTATAGCAACTGTAAACCTAGATACCACTTTATCCCACACAACTGTAATAGCTGAACACTTCAGAAACTGACTTTTGCACTCCAAACCAGTCTCTTTTACAGTAAATGAAACCACTTTCTTCCATATCTGAAAAGTACAGGTACATGGTTTAAGGCAAAAACTTATGTCTGTCTTTCTTTCTGGGATCATAATACTCTTGTCACATCTTGGATACAGTGACAAACTGTATTCCAATGAGTACAAAACAGAGGAGCTACGACCACAAGAAAAAGACCCATTTGTACAATGAGATACTTTGATTATGAAGCAGCATTAAAAATCTGCTTTAACTTTGGATTCTTTGAGTCCCAAGTGGTTATTTGTACTGTTGTCCCCTGCCTCTTTTCTTTGACCTTCTGACATACAGTTACTGCAGTCTGTTGCATGTGTCTCCAAGCAGAAAGCAGATTGGATAGAGATTAGATAACATCGTGGTGTATGGGCTGGGTACTTCACTTTTTCTTACCAGTTTCCTGTTGATAGAATCACACTGATAAGGAGTTTAGTTGGTAGCTGAAGTATGAAACTGCAAAAGGCTGCCTTTTAAAAGACATGTTCCAACTGGGATATAGATGTGGCCAAAAGATAGTTTGATACATAGCTGTGCTCTGGTGCTCATCAATCTGAATATTGCATGGGAGCATTGGAGAGCAAAGGAGGATCAACGTGGGTGCACAGCACAAGGTTGAGCGTTTTCAAACCTGGAACCACTGCAGAAACAGAGGAAGCCATTGGAGATATTACTTCAATCTGGCTACATCTTACCACTTTGTTTCTGAAAGGTATTGCTCCACAGTGCTTTAAGGGAAGATGAGTGAGCAGAAACAGTGGGCATTTGTCTTACCTGCTTCAGTACAAAGTCATCCAGGTTGTCTCCAACTACCACAAGCAGCTTAAGATAAAGCAGCTGACTTTGCCCAAGCGATGTGCAGCAATCCACGATCAGTCCTGACAGCTGAGTTCTAGATGCATGAGGTTTGGCACCAATGTGGGAACAAACAGCTTGTGGGCAGTGATGTTTTATATTTCCACAGTTCTATCTGCTGCGATCACGCACAGATCCAAGGGCTCCAAGGCCCACAATGCTAATATGAGACCCTAGCAAGAGCTGGGTTGGAATAAACCTTGGAACAAACCAACCAATCACCTATACCTGTTTGGAGGCTTTTTATTTTAAATATCTGGACCTACTGGGTTGAAGAGCTACTGGCTCTACAGGATCTGATGGCCCATCTTTATCTTCCACTACCTGCAAGAAAAATTAAGAACTAGCCAATGCCTTTGCCGTTAGTGGTTTGTTGGCATCACAGCATTTTTCAGTTGTAAGGATGGAGGCTGTGGTTCCACATTCAGTGGCACAGGCAGCCCCTGCTCCATGCACTCCCTGTGCTGCTGGCACAGCTGGTTGTGCGGCTGTGCAGTCAGCCAGAACAGATGAAAAATTCCTTTCAGCTGACAGTCCAGTTTACCCCATAACCATGGAAAAAGGTGCGCTGATTCAAAACAGGGGCAGTGCAAGAATTGGGACAACTAGTTGCAGGGAGACAAGTGGTCACTGAAAAAAACTGACAAGAATTTACAGCCTGAGAACCGGAGGTTGTTCTAGAAGATCTTGATAGGAAAGCTCAGCGAAGAAAGGGTCAGTCTACACATGCAGCTCCCTCTAAGGCAGAAAGGAGTCACAGATATGAACTGTACAGTGTAAAGTAGATTTTCTTTGATTACCCGTGGCCTCTAATCTCTCCTGTGCCCCCCTGCAGCGAATTCCAGAGATCAACAGCCCCCACTGGACTTTCCTGTTAAGGCTCCAATCATTAAAAGTATTTATTTAGTAAAGGCTAAAGCACTCAGGTCCCTGTGCCTTAGAACTCTGTGAGGTTAAATGTTGTCAACCTTTTGAATGCAAGCCATATTCCACAAGGTCTTGGTGGTTCACTGGTAGAGCTATATGAAATTGTATCTCTAGGCTTCACCCTTCACCCCAGCTCCTCTCAGTAGCTGATGAAAGTGCCTGGACAAAATGAGCTCGTGTGGTCCCACACACAATTCTAAGCATGTGGCAAAGCCTCTGACAGAGCTTGCACTCTCAGTGGAGATGTCACAAGCTGGCTTTCTCTGACACCCAAAAAGGGATCTTCAGATGGCTGAAAGCCGATGAGCTTCATGGCAATGTAATGTGCAATTCTGTTGATCAAAACAGGTGTAACAAAGACAGAAAAAACCCTCTGACCTACCAGGCTCTCTACCACATAACCTTCTCAAATTAAAAATTTCACGTCTGAAATCAAGGATTTACACTGCCCAAGGACCAGGTTTCTTTATCCTAACATTTTTTTACTAATGATGATGTATTCCCCATGAACCAGCAAACGTGGTTTAAATGTGAGTCTGACCCACTTCAGCTTTGACTCAACACTGTTGCTTATGGCAGAAGGTGTTCAAAAATGGGAAGGATCAGTTCCCAGAGTGATCTAGGATTCAGTTTGTCTATAACTTCCAAAACAATATTTCTTACAGAGTACTCCTAGGTACACCCTAAAGAATATTCCTCAACTGACCTGACCTCATTTCAATTTTCAAAGTTACTTCAGTGAAATCATCATGAATTAGTGGACAAATTCATATTCCTGAAAAAAAAATTTCATTCTTTGAATTGAAACTGAACATGATCTGGGGCAGCTGGAGAGTCTGCATACCAGCCCCCCAGGGGAAATAGCTTCCTGGCCCTCAGAGGACACAACGGGTGGGAACCAGCAACAAAGCCTCAAGAGCTCAGAGCCCTCAGGGAGCGCTGGTCCCATGCAGAGAGGTCACTGTTAAAGACTGCTAAAGAGCCCAAGCCTGGCAGGGTGCCCAGCAGCCAGAGATCCTGAAGATCCCAGCAGGTTATGGGAGTTCCAGTAGCCTGAAAGACCTAGCCTCCAAAAGTCCAGTGGTGGACTGCATAGACACACGTCAGTCACCCTTATTAGACCTCCAGAAGAAAAGAGGTGAAAGCCCGAAGATTTGAAGAGCTTCAGAGATGGGTTTCTGGCTTTCAGCTCGCCGTCCGTCTCTGAGGAGGCTCCCTAGGAGCTGGGCGGATGAGCTGGAAGGAAATCAAGCAGGTTTTCAAACCTGCCTGGCAGGCAGTGAAAATCCTACCTGGTTTCTGTCAATTTTGCAGAAAATATCATACTCCCCCAAGCATCCAAGCTGAGATCAGCAGGAAATGCTTTTCTTTTCCTGAGAATATTTCTGAGATTTCAAAATTTTTTCTAGTACCTATTTGGAAAAAATGTTGATGACTTTCATAAAGTGAAAATTGGGGGGAGGGGACGGGGGACGGGGACATGGGTCAATTAAAATTTTTGTTTCAAAAACATTTTGTTAATTATTTTTTTCCAGGACAAAACATTACTGAAACCGATTCTGCACCTCTGAATGTGTCCATTTTAAAAATCTGACATATTCAGGTGAATAAGATGTCCTGTTAAATAACAATTGTACTTTTATTTTTAATGTCTGTCTGCATCATTTAGCTATTACTGAGCATACAGAAAGTTGTAAAAACTGAGGACTTGGTTCTTAAGCCTATTTGTACCAGTGTTTATGTACAATGTCTATGATACTTCCAAATAAACAACCTTGAAAGTCTAGACCCCACAGAAGTAGCAGACCCTGCAGAACATTTCACTGGCACTTAGACTTAACTTGCCTATAACAAGCAATCCCTTACTAAGAATTTCACACTGGCTATTACCTTGAAAAACAGCTAAGAATAATCCACTGAAGGTCCCTTTCACCCCAGTGGAGTAGGAAGGATTTCATAGTCACAACCAGTTCCTTCCTTCTGTCACTTTGCCAGGTACGAAAAGAGAGGCTGCTCAATTCCAAATCCACACTGCAGCACAGATTAACCTTCCAGTCTCCACCCAAAATCCTCCTGCCTGGCTCCCTTGTATCCCAGATAAGGCAGGGGTCTGGTATTGGGAAGTGCCTGCCATGAAACATGCCTCAGTGAAGTTTACAGCGATTTGGCACTCCTGAAAAATTGGGTCAGAAACAGAAATTTTTATTAGATTTAAACACAAATCCAGGTGGTTCCATTTAGACCGGTAGACTCCAGAGAATGTGCTATTAAAGAATGGCAATGTGGCCTCATGGGGAGACATGATCAACCTCTACTTCGAGCATATATTTGATGAGGGAAATTACCAAAGGGTTATCATGCCTTTGAACAAGACCAATTTTTTCACTTCCTCTCCAGCTTAGCCCTGTGAAAGGCTGGAGTACCAGTTAACTTTTACCTCCAAATAATATCATTATGACTCTGACCTTTACAAACAAAACAAGAAAACAAACCACGGAGTCACAGGCCACTCTTAAACAATGCTTGGGTTTGATCCAGTCATTGCTTTCTGTTTGAAAAGGGAGAGTAATCTCTGCAACTGCACAACTAGTCATGTGTGTAACTACAGAGGAGCAGGCAGAGCCCTGCCGTCAAACCCACCACCTAGCCCAGGCATCAAAGAGCAGCTCGTGTCTATTACTTGTGATGGTCATCTGCACAAAACAATCAAGCAGTTAATTGTTTTTCTGAAAGACAAAAATGAGGGTCATTATGTGGTACCCAAAGAGGTGTTATTGGTTCTTCCTGGTTTCATAATTCTTCTGGTTTCTATCTGGTAACAATTTGGTATGAAAACCATCTGAGAAAGGGCACCACAGAACTGGTTGTTTCAATTGAGAACTGAAAAAGAATGACTTTGCTGATGCGTGGACATAATTGGTCTCTTCAATTATATATTTTAGGGTGGGTTTTTTGCTTTAAGCACTTAGGGAAAGAGAGGAGGAAATATCTTCCAGAGAGACATTAAAAAGAAATTAATTTATCTCTATATGGGGAACCTAACCTTCAGTTCCTAATCTGGGTACATAAATTTGGGCAGTTTCACATGACCTCTAGTCATCCTCTGCTGATCTTTGTCCAGTTTCTATTTATAGTCTTCTGGCTGTGATGGGCATCTTGTTTGACCTTCTGCATAACACAAAGCCATGGAATTTCACCCAGTTTTCACTGTAATAAGCTCATCTTAACAACAGCATGGTGGCTGCCGCGTAACATTAAATAGAAACATGCTTAGAAATGCACACCTATGGTCCCACGTGTCTGAGAAGGAATGGGCTGTACAGAAGCAAGAACTGCCTACAGGTAGTGTTTAATATGATGAAGGCAGACAGCTTAAAGAGCCATTTCGGAGTCCTGTTCAACAGCCACCGCAGCCCTTGGAAATGGACGCTGGAATGTGGTCATAGCAATCCTAACATGGATTGTCGTGGGGAAGCATGAAAAGATTCTCTCAGTCAACAAGACTCTGCATATAGCCCCGAGAGAGGCACACGGAACCCACTATCCAGACCAGGATAACTGTCTGTACAAACAAAAAACAAGAAGCCTTCCAGAACAAGTGGGGCCCCAGGCACACAGAACACCTGGTGGTTTGGCATACCATTAGAGAGCTTAGATAAACAGTTCTAAAAGTATTCTGGGACCAGGGAGAGGATTCCCAGAATCTCATGTGGCATTTAGAGTGGATCTTGTGCCATACATTAGTGTGTAGCGAGATAAAAGTCCCACTTGCAGAGGGGTAGATGGACACACTTTTCATAGTGAGTACAGCAGGTGATAACCCAACAGCTGGCCTGTTTTATCTACCATTTTAAGTCAAAAAACCCCAAAATATCCAAACCCCAAAATGATTATGACCAAGCCAAAGTAATCTGTAGCCTATTTTATGGTGCTTTTCTGATTATCATTACTGTTAAACATTTACAGTGTAATAGTGATAATAAACAGATCTGAAAACTCACCGTGTAAACTAGCTACTGTGCAAATATGGATACAGTCGGGATGTCTTTGGAGTCATATTCACTGGTACAGACATGAATTGCAAAAAAAAACCCCAGCTTAAAATCACCTCCTAGAACTTTCTTTCAAGATGTGTATTAATGTCAGTGGACTTCTCAGGACTTGTGGTGCAATCAGGTATTGGAGAGTGGTTGGATTTTGAAGTAGTCAGCTTTTGAAAGGGGACAAAGTGCTCATCCACCAGCAAACAAAATAAGGCAAAAGCTAAGGCCGGCCATAGACCATCTATGCCATCTGCCAGCTCATGGAGCTGAGCTGATTTCACCGCAGTGGAACTTTGCCAGGCTAAAACAAAGAAACCACAGAACTTATGGGCAGCCACTGCAAGGAGGCGGGGACCATTCAAGAGGTGTTGAATATATACCCCCCTCCCTGGTTTGCAGGGTACAGGCTCCCAGAATGCCCGTGTGTTTGAACGGCACAGTGCAAATGAAAGTGCAGGGAAACGAGTTACAAGAAATCAGCAAGCTGTGAACAGAACAAGGAAGAAAAAGCCTAGAGCAGCTGATAAATGCCTTGAATGCAAGGGGCTGATTCATACAAACAAAACCAAATCTAAAGATTGTCAAAGAGAAGGAAAAAGGAGGACAAGGAAGACAGTTAAGTTCACCTTAATATCCTTGTCGTATTTAAACTAGCCATTATATGCTGGGGAGAGCTGAAGAAAAGACCTAAGAAGAACTTTCTTGTCCAACTTAGAAACCTTTTATATCTTCCTAAGATATCAAAATCCAATAATATTCCAGACAGAAATGTGTTTCCTCTATAATAAATTCTATCTAATGATTTTTCATGTGCAACTGAACTCTGTTTTCTATTCTCAGCAATAAGTGATACTGGATAGGTAACTGAGCCATACTGTGCCTCAGTTTCTTTTCCCACAAAATGGGAGAATATCACCTTTTATAAAGCACAACTTTTTCAGTGAAGCACAAGTCAAGCCTGTAAGATTAAAACACAGTTATTTATATTAAATAATTCATTAAGCCAGCCTGTATTGCTATTTTCTCCCCAACCCAAGCTCACAGAGGAACATTCTGAAAAAATGTCATCTTGAACAATCTATAATCAGGTTACATGTAAAGTATGTATTTCATAAAAGATCACTCATCTTACTGCTAGTGGGGGGGTGGAAAGCAGAGTTTGTCGGGGAAGAATATGTTGAGGGACCAATTTTTCCTCCCCTGTACTAAGTTCAGGTTTCCCTGAATTTTGTAGCTGAGAAAGAGGTCTGTCATGAACAGTGTCCCTTTGGGCGTGCAGAGAAAACCTAGATGGTGAGCACAGACAAATAAAACCTCTATCACTAACAGAGGGACCTGTTGACCATCTTAGCACATGGAAGGAATTTAGAATCCATGGAACACACTCATCAAAAAGAATGTGATCAGCCAACCCACTGGTTTTTGCATTATCCTTTCTCCTCCCAGCAGGTATGTGGACAAATGCATGTTTTATACAGTTGGTCTGCACTGGTGAAATTCGAGAAAATACAGACCATACTCTGGGTTCTGAACATCAACATATAGAATCACATTGTAGCCAAGAACAGGTAGGCATTTCTTACAGCAGTTGGTATCAGGCCTCTGCTTTCTACATCAGGGAAAAATCATGACTCAAAGGGAAAGCACAGTCATTTACTCAGAGCGCCTCATAAATATGGATCCTCACAGCAATAATAAAATGAAATACCCTCCTCTTCTCAGGAGATGGCTTTCCATCTCTGAGCAGAGCTGAGAAATTCTCTTTATTGAACACAAACATTGTCCTAATGGGATCAGGTCAGACTTTAATGTCATGACAATGTGGGGATACATCACTGTTTTACTAGATGTAGCTGCTATTTCCATGTGCAGAGCTGATTTGGAATGGGATGCAACTGATGCTGTTGCCTTCTCTTTCTGATTCTATGCACTTTAACAGCCAACCCCAGCACATAGGGATGGAGACCTAACCTTCAGAGGTGCTGTTCAGAATCTGTCAAAATGCTCCTCTCTGAATAGTATTCACTTCTTGACCAAGACTCCTGAGTTCTTTACATGCTAAAAAATAATACTGAAACATTGGGTTGGGAATTCTGTTCCCTCTGTGTTCTGGGTTAACCAGCAGCACCCACAATTATGTGCTGAAGGTAGATCGTCATCAATGACATGTCCTTGTGATAAGGCTTTGGGGGAGATATGAACTCTAATTTGGCTGTTGTACGCTGCCTCCCCTGGTCTACTGGATCTGAACCAGAAAGCACTTTCACCAAACATGACCTTGGAAAAAGCATTCTTCCTTTATCCGGTCAAGAGAAAAGCTAGAAAACCAATAAAATTTTTGGAATGAACCATCACTAGGACACTTTCCAGAGGCCAATGCGCACAGATGTTACACATCTGCACAACCCAGTTAGCCAGCCCTTCCAGCAATATCTATTTGTTGATAAAGTACTACAATTACAAAACCAGCTTAAATGATGGAGTTTGTTCTCTTTGATCAGGTTTCACTGCTTTGTTGTGGCTGGTTGTTCAGAAGTCTTCCACATGGTCTTCCTTCTGATGGTTGGACTTGATGATCCCAAGGGTCTCTTCCAACCTGAATGATTCTATGATTCTATGATCCATGAACATTTCTGTAGGATTATTATCCACTGCACTGCAAGACTGTTTTCTGAAAGGATACCTCTTCTTTCTACTGGGTGTTATTCACAAAGCAAGCAGTGATCTGAATGAACAAACAAGCAATGTATTTTTTTCTGGGAGGAGACCAAGGAGCTAGCGGCCATACACTTAAAGGTTTTTACAAGCAGAACTGAAACTAGCATTAGCACTAGACACAAGATCAGAACAGCAGTGACTCACGTCTCCATGCTCTAATCTAGGCCTCCCTGTCTCAGATGAACACAATAATTGCCGTTCTGCAGCAGAATGTTCATGAAGGGATGTGTTCTTCCACCTATGCATCTAGTGGACATGCAAACATTGCCACAGAACTGTGGCTTGTGGAATATAAGGCTGGAGATAGAGGGTGGTGAGAACGTGCCTGAGCTTAATTTCATTCTCTGCAGAAAGGGACATGCTAATGACAGAGCATAGTATTGTATTTTAAAAGCTGACGTGATTCTCAGCATAGGCAGTTTTATCTTCTACATGAAGGACTTGGCTGACTTCCTAGAGATGGAATCTAATTGGAAAATGTAAGATTTTATATAATTTGCAAACTCCTTTCATTACCATTAGCTCTGATAATCCTGGTCCACCTCAGGACATGCAGCCATGCCAGCACACTTTTGGAACTCACAGACTTCTTGTCACAGTGAGATCCAAGCTTAATCACTCATGGAGGAAGTATAAAATTTTTGTGCCCAAACTTTGGAAGTGTTGTTTTATACATATGTAGGAGTTCCTAGAGGAATTCACTGGGATAGAGTACCTTAGGCACTTCAGAAAACTCTATTCTGTTTTAGCCTAGTCCAAAAAAATTAGGCACATAAATTTCAGAACATAAAGTTCAGAGGCTGGGGTTAGACCCGATGAACTGTTTGAATGACAGTCTGAAAAATGTCAGTGTTCAAAGAGTAGGAACTACCTGAAAAACAAGTTAAAAAAGGCAGTATCAAGAGTTTCATCCCATGGTAGAGCAGAGTTACGTGTTGGCAAGTAGCCCATACGGGTCTTAGGCTGGCTTTCCGATAAGGCAGTGGGGAGGAGATTGGGGGAGACTTGTACTGGCGTTCCAGAAGTAGAACAACTGGCTGGAAAGAAGAAGCTGCACAGATAAATTGGACCAGCTAGGATGCCTGAAGCCAAGGCTGCCTGAAAGGGGGAAACCATGGCCCCACTTCAGAACAAAGAAAGAAGTGAAAAGGCTTCAGGCTGGGTCATGCCTCGTGAAAATGACAGCAATGTATTTTTAAGCTAAACAAAAAAAAAAGGAAAAGGAACAAGGAAAAGTCAGTCCAACCACCCAGACATCCTTTCACACTAAATACTAACAGCATGGAGTCGGGCAAAACATGTCTTTTTAGTGCTGCTGTTTGCTTACAAATACAGGGTCATTAAGGTAAGAGAGGTTACATTCTTTCAGCCAAGTCCCCATCCACCTCAAACTAGATTCTCTTCTGGGTCCTGACATAAGGACAGTTTCAGAGATTTAGAAAGATTGACTGAAATTCTCTCCTTTCTCCGAGGGACCTGACCTCAGAGTGCAGAGGATCTGACAGAAATTCCCATCTAAACACAAGTGAGCGGAACTGCAGTTCTGGATGTATTGAGGCCTTCAACAGAGAGCTAAGGGGAGAATGGAGGGATTAAATGCAGATGGACAATGAAACCCTACTGACACTTAGGAATGCTGAATGAAGAATCTCCCCTCAATTATGTTTTACTGTTCAGGTCAAACAGTCTGGAGAAGGACTCACTGCAGACTGAGATGAGGTGAGATGGTCTTCAGTTCCAAGAACATCTGGCATCCTTGGAGGGAGGAGGAGGTTCCTCAAGCAGGTGTCACAGAGACGGTTTTGCCCGAATTCTGGAATGATAATAATGCCATGGGGGGATGCTGAAGGAAGCAAGCGGAACTCTAACAGGCTTTAGACCTGCGTATTAGGAGAGATGACACTCAGACCTGTGTTGGCATATCTCTTTGTTGTTAAGTGCAGCAATGCATGGGCAAGGCACAAAAGGAGGGAGGCCATAGCTGTTTAACAGTGCTGAGCCCAAAGGCGCGGATGTGAGCATGAGGAAAAGATGATTCAACAGACCCTTATCAGCACTGGAGTGTAAACAGACAGGGTGCCCTCCTCACCCTGAACTCTCCCCACCCACTGTAATGCACTTTTTCAGCCAAGAAACTCAGATGTGTGTGTGGCAGCACTCACCAAGTCACAGCATGGGTGCAGTTGCTCTTCCTTCTCCTTTTCAATCACCGAGGCCCCTGACTTCTCTGAGAAGCCTTTTCCTTCCCTGATTTTCTGAGTTGCTGACCTAACGGTTTCCTTTTTTTTTCCAGTGAAAATATAGTGAAGAGGAGTAGCCCAGTCCTGACCATGGGGAAGAGGGGTGGGTATGTTACAGAATCTTTTGTGAGACTTAAACAGCTCCCTCGTGACCATGATTCTCCCATACGATGGTTTCTAAGGGGAAAAAACCCCTGGCAATACAGTGGGGAGATTAATGATGAAAATTGGGTTATCAGGGTCTGTGTGACTTCAGTGTCTGGTTTTGTTTGCATTTCAAACCAAAGGAAAGGGATAGGGAAGACGTACTGCAGCCTGCTACCAGCTGCCAAGGAAAAGGGTTTGGCCTGGAGCAGCAGCTGGAAGAATTCTAAGGATGAAGAAAAGAGCTTACCTGCAGGAGATTCTAAACCCAATTAATGTATGCTCACCTCACTGCTACCTCCTCTCAATGCTTCAGATACATAAAAGGGAGGGGGGAAAAGGCAAGGTGTGTCTTTTAAGACTGCTAGTGCTACACCCAGCAGAATGGAATTGAGCACAAACAAGAGGACTGGGAAGTACTCTCGGATCACTGAGCCAGGCTCCTGCTAATGATGGCAGGCACACCATAAGCTAGCTGAAGATCAGTCCTGTATGTCCAAGTACACTTTAGTCCTGTTTATGTGTTCTTCCAATACACTCACAGGAGGTCAATTAGTGGTCAGGTACAATGACACCACAGCCTTTCCCTCGACCCCCCCCTCCCCCCTGAATATTTAGTAGCTAACCTGCAGGGCAGGAAGGAACGCTACGGGGGAAATGCCAGCCATCAGAGTTGGTCCAAAAAAGTTGGAAATCACATCCAGCTCAATTTCTAACTTTAGTCACTTTCTGACCATCGAACACAACATAGTATTCTGCTCACCAAACCACTTATTTAGGAAATGGCTAAATCTTGAGCAGAGTACGATATTGCTCTTGTCTGTGCATACAGCAATCACACGCAAACCAAGGACATCAGCTGGGTAGTGAGTTCTGTGAAGGAACAGCTCTAGCCCTTCTCCTCCCTACTGCTGAAGCTTCAGGGTAGGCCATGAGTAGCAGATAACTCCTCTTATTTATTTATCTTCCCTTTTGTCACCCTTCAGAACAGTGTGAAGGGAGGCCACAAACTCTGTCACCCTTGCCAACAAAGGGCTCTAGAGTGCTAATGACCTTGGAGCCTAGCTGATCTGGATCAGTCTGGAATGAGCCAACTGGAGCAACTGGGAAAGCTTATACGGCATCATCTGTCTTCTTAGGCTTGGGTTTGTCCTGAGTTACGCCAAAGTTATGCAAACAGCTCATGATCTCAGGCCAGTGACAGACCATTACTCACAGGCTGCCCTCTCTCAGCACCAAGTTTGCACTCTTCATTCATTACCTGCTCTGACAGCCCTTTTTGGTCAAATGGAGGAACACTCTGCTATAGGATACTACTGTAGTCGTAATATGACAACACTTGACACATCAGATGTGTGCCTGAGCATTAAAAACATCCTCAAGTCATCAAGAAGAAATAAAAATGTAACTGTTCTGCTGTGGTGCTTACTGATATGTCTCAAGTTAGAGAGACACTTCCTCTTTCATCCTGGGGCAGCTTCACGTTTACGACAGGGTAAAAGCAAGCACACAAGGCAAACTACAGCATAGATGATATGCAGCAAGTTCACACCTTACCTTACCCCAGTAACATATTCCTATCTCCATACCCTTAGAAATAATTATTTTTAATACTCCCTTAGGAATTTTTAAGAATACATAATGCTGCCTAGAAGAAATTTAAAATGCAGTGATCTATTACGTTCAGTGTGGTTTGACTTTCTGAAAGCAATGACTATGAGGTAAGCCGTGCATTTCAAATACTTCAGTCACATTTTGCAGCAGTATTCTGTGATCCCTGAAGAACTGTGGGTTTCATTACTTTTATTTTTTATTTTTGTACAGGCAAAAGCTAATTATTTCCCTGTTTGGATGTTAATTTGGAATCCATTTTGGAAGCAAGTTAAATTAATTTGCATTACAGCACTTACATCCTGGAAAAGTATCCATGCCACTGAGGAATGGCGATCCATTTAAAATTCATACATAGACTTAATCCAAATTAATGGCTCCGTATAGACAAATTATTTTTACTGAGCCACAGCGAGGGGAAAAAAAAAACACCAAAAAACCAAACCAACCAACCAACCAACTAACTTGTTTCCCAAATCATTTCCATAGGTAACTTTCAGGCTCTTGAAGCAGCGAGGGCTGCCGCCCCTGCGTGGGGAAGCGAGGGCGGTGTGGTCAGGACAGGCTTGTTGACGGCTGTTCCTGCAATTCCATCACGCCCTGGAGCAGCTCCTGCTCCCCTGCCCGGCCCGCCTGGGCCCAGCACCAGCCCCGCTCCCTCCCGCGACTCCAGCCGTCGTCCCCACCCCCCAGTACCACACCACAGCCCCCCGACCCGCATCCCTCCTTTCCTCGCCGGCGCGGGACGGCAGCACCCTCTCCTGTTCCCGCAGGGCCCCGCAGCCGGTCCCCGGGGCCCAGGCAGCCCCTGGCGGGCTACTGCTTGCCCCCCCTCCAGCCCCCCGGCGCTGGCCGCAGCCCGCCCAGCCGCAGCTCCGCCCGGCACGGCCCCGCTGGCCTTCGCAGGGGATTTCCCCCGGCCCAGCTCCGCTCGGCTTCTGGTAACCAAAAACACATGACTGTGAGTGGTGAGGCCGCTTACTGTTACTGCAATTAAGGCTGTTGGTAACTGAAACTGCATCACCTAATTAGAGCAGCGCGAAAAGCAACTCCCTGCAACGCGACACCACGGGTTCGGCGGGCTGCGCTCAGCGCCCGCGCAACGCGACCCTCGCACGGCTGTGCCCGACCGCCCTCCCCTTACTCCGTCCTCCGCGGGGGGCGGCGGGGTCAGGCCAGCGAAGCGGGATTCGGACTGCCCGCCTCCCGCCGCCGGGCCCCGGGCGGAGCGTAACCTGTGCGCTCCGACGGGCGGTGGCTGCGCGGCTCTCACCGCCCCGGGCAGGGGGGGGAGTGGTGGGGAATGTGGGACTCTTGCTGCGGTGCTCCCCCAGCTGGCACCGCACACACGGGCTGGGAGGGCGCGGAGGTCTGTAGTGGCGGTGCTGCACCCGCATCTCAACGTGGCAGAGCCTGTGGAGTTTCAGGGTAGATGCGGGCGCACACCAGCCCTGCGGCCGGTCCCTCCGCTTGCCTTCTGCCCCCTCCCGTCCCCGCGGGCCGGCAGCGTCCGTTACTCACCGGAAAACACGACTCACGCATGAATTGTGGGGCCTTTTGCACCGGGAGGCTGACATGCCCTCCCCCTCCAGACGTGGGAATCTGATGGGACATGTGCTTTCACTTTTGCATTCAACTGACCTACATTGTAAGCAGTCACTTGGAATGACATTGCTTTCCCAGCTGATTTTGAGTCCAGACTTTTAAAAACAAACAGTGTTTTAATACTTCTGATGTCCCTGCTGATGCTGTGTGCGTGCCATCATCCAGGCAATCCCTTTTCCAGAAACCTGCTGTTCTCGTTAAACTGATCCTTGACATCAGCTCTGGCTTAGAGACTGGTCGTGATGAAAGAAAATACTGTGAGTGTGCTTGAGAGCATTCTCATTATCACAAGGAAAGTAGGATGAGGAACAGTTAAATCCAAAATATGGTCAAACACAAAATGTGTGGATTAAGGCACCTTACAATACTGCACGTTCTACATCTGCCAGTCTCGGGATGTTCACAGGATGTGGAAATGAACAGTTCATAGAATTGGTTCGCCCCGAGCCTGCACAATGCTTAAGCTATAATGAACAGCAAGTGAACTAGTAATAAACAAGTAGCTTGTTTGTTGACAGTCTGTAACTGCCATAGCTTGGAGCACTGCGACATTCCAGTGAAACTCCAACACAATCTGGGAAGAAGAAAAAGGAAATGAATCTATTCAGCTGCGTATTGTCTATTCCTCAGATCTGGCAATGCTTAACGGGAAATGGGAAGGAGAATCTTAAAGTAGTGTTTCCTGAAACATTTTAAAATCTACCAGAGTCTTGGGGTGCAGGCAGATTTCCATAGCAATTCTGCGGTGGTAGAGCTTCAAAGGCGGCCTATGATGTGAGTAACCCTCACATTTGCATGTGCAAACAGCACTAACACATGGAGAACGCAGGCCCCAGCCTTCAGAACTGCATGTGTGCTTTTATGCAGCCAGTATGCACATAAAATTACTGTAATTGTACTCCCATATTAAAGGTATGTACCAACCCTTTTAATTTGTATAGAGATCACTGTTTAATTACCTGCACTTTGCTATAATCTAACTTCAAGGAAAATTGTGCTGTAACAGTATATACAGGCGTCTAAACACATATGTGTATACTGCTTGTAAATAGGAGTATTAGCTGATGTATTCAGTGTGTGCAGAGAAAGTACGGAAGTCTAGGGTATGCATAACACTGCATACAAGAATTAAAAAGAATTAAAATAAATTAGTACCCAAATGGAGCCTGCTTTTACAAAATATCTATCGTAGGGAGAGTTATGCGCACTGTTCCACTCAACGTGTCTATCTTTTTTTTTCTCTATTTTTTTGATGGTGAAATTAGAGCTGACATAGAGGACACCATTTTCCTTGGCTAGGAAAACATCCCTAGCATGATAATTCTTTCCCGCAATCATACACACACGTTAAGAAGAGAATTACTGAAGTTTGTACAGAAAGCAAAGGCCATTTCTCTACTTTTTCAGCTCCATGACCATACAAAAAACCCAGTAACTGCTGGTTATTATGCTTGGTAAGGCTGAAATCACTTCTTTCAAGAAATGACACTGATCCACCTAAACCACACTGAGGAAACAATCCCTTATTTTAAACCCTGCAATTGATACAATATTAAACAATCCAAATATTAGTCTTTTGTCCTTCTCATCTGATGTGCTGACGAACATTAAGGTGCTTCATAACACCTTGGCAAAGTCACCGTGGACAATATTCTTAGCCTGTTCTCAGCACGGAGATAGGGATAGACTCCTGCTCCTCAGGAACAGTTTCCAGGCTGCAGCTCCTCTTTTAATGCTCTGTGTTGGCTGTTTAGGAATTGAAGGGCAAGGCTGCCTTTCCAGAACTAGTTTTGCAGTTCCCACCTCTGAGACGTAAGAAAAAATGTATTTTTTGTACTGATGGGCAATAAACCACAGCACGTCTGATGTCTTGCCTCCTGCTGTAACCTCACACTCAACAGTTCAGACATCCCCTCACTCAAGCACCTCTACTATTGTGCAATGGCATAGACGGGGAAAATAATTCTTTCTTAACTCTAGCAGTTGAACTCTCTGCACTCTGCAGCATGAGACTGGATCATACTGTTCATTATCTTATCTTCCTCAAGTACATGTTACTAATGGTCTAAAAATTAGCCAGGCCTTCTGTAAAAATCCACCCACTCAGCTGGTACCTTTGACTCAGTTGAATGGCAGTGTTGGGGTTGACACATTCAAAAACCCCCATATATCTCCCTAGTGCAAAAACAAAGCACACACTTACAGAACCAGTTGGTCAGGGACCAACTTTTGCACTCTGTTTGTACTGCACCCAGCACAACTGAGTTCTGTTGAACAGCTGGGACTCTTAAACACCATTATCATTCATACACATAATTTAAATGCATGCTTAGGTCTATTGGAGGCTATTCTCCAGTCTCAGCATACAATCATATATGACAATTTAACTTAGCAAGATGCTGACCACTCCCAATATGAAGCTCAGCCCCATGGGCTTTACTGGGAAATAAAGATGGCTTGTGCTCTAGCAGGATGCAAAACTAATCTCTTTTTTTTCAAATCTTTAAGCTGCAAATTAGTTCATTTCAAACCACAGCCCTTCAACTTCAGCAGATTCCATCACACTGAGCAGGGAGCTCAAATATAAATACTACTCCATCCTCTGTACAAAACAAGCTGCTCTTCAGACCCAGAAACTGAGACATTAGTTGTGTCACTGGCAATTAAATACAGCAAGAATTTAAAAGATTTACTGTATTCAACACAATTATATAAAGAGAACATCTAAGAAGTCAATGGGAATACAAGGTTTCACATCTTTTGTTTTGACAGTGGTTCTCCAGGTGTGTTCCCAGCTCCATTTTAAACTTTGTGGAAACACAACAGGAAAAGATTATTTACTTTGGACCTGATATTCATGGCGCTTGGAAAGCTCCAAACACTTGGGCAAAAATACAACAGTGCATAAAAATAATGTAATTTTAGTAAAAAAAAAAAAAAAAAAGCAACATCTTATTAACCATCCAAAAGTATGGTTGCAGCTGTTGCCACAAACCAACTATATACAGCTTGAACCTCTAGAAGAGGAAAGGTTTTTCATCTCACTCAGAGGTCCACACAAAGAGGTGATTAATACGTTAGAAAATCCTGGGGGTCAAGATGCAACGTGCAAAGAAATCAGCTGAAGGGTTTTCTTGTTCACAGGAGAGATTCCTCTGGGTCAGGGATAAGGAGCTCACTGAGAGTGGGCAGCTGGACACCAGACTCACTCTGTAGCCCTCAGCCTCCCTGAGTAAGTAGTACTTTTTTCTTTTACTGAACTTGGCCAAAGTCTATGTGTAGAAGGGAGCCTGTCCCTTTCTATCTTTGTGTTTGAAGTGAAATTACTCCCTTATTAGACTCTCATTTAGCAAAAATAACAGTCTGAATAGGCTGAAAAACTGGTCTCTGGAATTGCCCCCAGGCCTCTGGGTAAGTCACACAAAAGGAATGGGTCTTTGGATTGCTTCACTTGGGACAAAGATAGCTGTCATTAGCTGATGCTGAACAACACCCAAAACTACCCTATGACTGATAAAGATGCACAATATGGTAGGTGAGGGGAAAGGGCAGGGCCTGTGCTGTCTGGACAGGGCGTTGGTTGGTCCATACCGATTTCCTGTAACACAAAGGGCTCCACTTCTCCTTTCCTTCTCAAGGCTTTTGTCTAACAGGAAAGCTGCTGCTGTGCCTTGTTTGGACATTGCGATTGCTGAGCACAAGCCAGTTGCATAAGCTTTAAGTGTACCTCTAGTACCTTAATTTGCCCCCTTCCTCATAAGATGTGTGCTCATTGCCTCTCTTCCTTCCTCTTCTTCATTTCCTTGCTGTTGCAGAAGACACTGAGTGGGGAAAGCATCCAGAAAGGAACTTCAGACAGGGAAGCATCCATTGGTCCCTCTGCTATGGGTAACATTTACGGAACCTACTGCTAATCAGAGATGAAGTTTCTCAGTGCACTGTCATACATCCCCTGTTGCTGCCTATTACTTAATCTTTGCTTCCTCAAATGGCACCCAGAATTGGCTAACAGCTTTCCTGAAGGTGACAGAAGCAAGGAAAAGATAGTACTTCGATGATAAAAAGTTTATCGACAGTAATTTTTGACCAGTAATGAAGGAAGAAAGATGTGGTTGAGTAGGTTGTAGTGAACGTGAACTGGATTCAGCAGAATTTGCTTGAGTTTTGCATACATTAAACCCAACCAGGGGTTGATCCTCCTCTTATCTGTCTGCCTTTCTGAGCTCACTAGACACAAACCAGCAAACCTCACAATTAAATGATGCCATTTTTTCCCATAAACGACTAGCCATTTTTGGTCAGTTCCATTTTGGGGACAGCTAGCTCAAGATGGAGAGTATCAGACAACCATGATAAAACTCCACTGAGAACAGACTCAGTAGCCTGTTTCTTACCACTGATGATAGCATTATGTTTTTAAGGACCAGCTGATATTCTTTGTGCTCCTGAATGGAGATTAAAACTTTCCAAAAGTGCTTTGGCTTGTGGTATGTTATTATCTATAAAAGTTCTATGTGCAGGTACAAATCTTCATGATCCAGTGGTTGTAGACTAGGAAGCTTCAGGACTTTCCTAGGCGACAAGGACATTCAAGGCAGAAGTGGATGTTGCCCTTGGTCTATCTGACATTCAAAATGCCAAACATATTTGCCAGATGAAGCATTAATTTATGGAGGTACAGTCCAAATCCCAATTTTAATTCCACCAAAGTCATACTTCTGATTTGTCAAAAAAATTCATCAAAAGAGTGGGGAAATTTGAAGACAAACACCAAGAAAGCTGTAACACGCACTTTTCTTTGCAAGTTTGGAAGAACAACAAAATCACTGAAATCCTAACTGGAAATTCTTGGTGCCTGCTCTTTTTAGATTTTCTGTTTACCATCAGACACTTTTAAAAACTTCCTTAGATTTTTTAGTATCAGGAAACTGAGCCCTCAGAAATAGTTATCACTGAGAAGCTAGGGAGCAGTATGTTAGAGCAAAGGATGGAAGACCTACACTCCATGCAGTTCTGCTCTGGCTTTGTGTGCTATTTACTACAGCTCTTCAGCTTTAATGGCTCAGCGGTCGCTACATAAGGAATGCCATGTTTTGCTTAGTGTAACTAACTCCCACAGAGAAGGTGCATAGTATGCTCTATTGTGGTGACTTTACTGAGAATTTTGTGTCCTTTAGTTAAAGAAGGAAAGCCTGGTTTGGCAATATGAGTTTCCATTTTACATTTAGAAGAAAACTGTTTTTCACAAGGTTTTCCAGAAATGCACTGGAACACTGAGGAAGATTAAGTGCATCAGGTACACACCCACTAGGAACACAAAATTTAATTCTTAATCTGGAAACACATGAAGAAAGTGCCACACTAACTAGTGTAATGGTTTGAAGGACGAGTTAGCTCCTCTGTGACAGCAACAGCAAATGAGAAATTGAATGACATTTCCGTATGCACAGGCAAAGTGAAATGACTGCTATTAGGTCCAGCACCGAATGGTTAATCCCATCCTGCAAAGCCCTCGGCAACAGATAATCTGTGCCAATTTATGTGCACACTGTACATGAATTCTTCTCCATTTAAAGTTATTTTTTTCTACAGCAGCTAAGTCTGTCAAGAAAACAGTACATTTAAAATAAAAAAAGGAAAAAAAAAAAGGGGGTGAATTCTGAACAGATGTGACAGAAAACATTGGAACAGGGTTCTTTCTTCAAGCTAATATCCTCAGTGGGCTTTGAGGAAGTGGGGAAAGTACGTCTTGACTCTCAGGAGGACTCTGGAAAGAGAAACATTGAAGGCATCTCTTCTCAAGATTAAGAGTAGTAAACTCTGCTATGTAGAATAGCCCCTTGGTTGCCATCAGCTCCAGGCAGAAGAGGGAAGCATTTAAAAGCAGACAGCTTTTGGTTCCTTGAACTTATTCATCAAGTACGTCTTCCCAAGCTTTATGATTTAGAATCTTATAATGCTTTTTATTAGCAAACTTGGGAATAGCACATTGTATAGAAGCCAAAGCCACAGTAGAATAAAATAAGTCTTACCAACAGGAGTAAATATGAAGTACCCATACACGCCAGACACATCTCAGAGCAGCTGCTTGTTATTTTTCTTTGGCATGTATTTTTTTGGATACGAGGCACCTTTATCTTCCTAACCCCAAACAGACAGAAGAACAGAACACACTGTGCCTATTGTGGGCCAAATTCTCTGCTGACATAAATCAGATTCTCTCCATTGAAACCAACAGAGCTGTTGTGAGTGATACAGAATTGGACTCTGACCTCTTACACCAGCCTCTTGCACATCTAAGATATGGCTTCCATTAACTGTGCTTCTGTTTCACTATGCTTAACAAACTAACACAAGTCTCAACAGAAAACGTTTACAGTCTACAAGGGGGGAGGATCAGTTGCTATTGAGGATACTACATAAGGGCCTATGGGTTTTTAAATTAATTTTTAGATTTAGAACAGATTTTCCCACTATTCAAGACTCTGGGGAGACAGCAGTTGGCAATATAACTTGGAATGCGATAAAACTAATCCTTCAAGTATGTATTTCTCACTTACAGATTCAGTTTGCATCAGGATTGCCTTTACTTTACAATAAGAGAACGACAAAATAAGAGACCATAATGTATAAACTTGTTATTTTCTTATATAGGTAGCTTTTTTACCTCAACCTCAGTATAAAAACTTCTAGGCTTAAAGACACAGTGCGCAAACTCCTGTTGGTCAAAGGGGAAGCTGTCAGATTATTTGCATTTTTATTATTGCTTTTGAAAACATTGATACCTTGGCTTCAACAGAGGTCAGGTCTGACTTTCAGCTACTGAGATGCGTACCAAGAATATGAAAAGAAAGATCTCTATTTGAGGACAGACAGAAGATCTAACATCTTCCAGGCTAGAAAACAGACTAGAAGAAATATTAAGAGGTTATCTTGCTCATCCCAACAGCATGATTGCTCATGTGAATGTCTGTTCAGGAGTTGAGTGAGGTCTGTTGGGGTGCTGCAATCATTCTGGCAAGATCTTGGCAGCATTTCCAAAGGTATTAATTAGCAGATTACTCATCAGCAGAGCTGGGGCATCCTGTAAACCGATGCCCCATTGACCCTGTTGAATTAATTTTCCATAAATAAAATGCAAACCTCATAGATTTTATTGGTCTCCACAGGATAGATTTTCCCCCTTCATTTTCACAGTTAAAGCAACTACTCAAAGTGGTACAAAACCACCTGCTTAGCCCTCACCAGGCAAACTAGCCTAAAAGCAGGTCTTACATAGAGACTTCTGTATCGTATGTATGTCACTGAAACAAAGTATATTAAACACTCAGGTAAACATGCCAATGCATTTGCAGGCTCACATAGTTTGTTTACAGCCTCGAACATTAGAATCTAGGTTGTTTAGAGAGGAAACATTGACAAGGACACTGTTTTATTTAAAAATAAGAGGACTTTTAACTTTGACCTGATGGGCAGATGTGTTGGTCTTGCATTAGCAGAGCATCTGCGAATAGCACACGCAGCTGGGCAGCACATCCTTTGTACCATGTTGTGAATACAGCACAGCATACAAAGCTTAGCAAAATTTCACTTATACAACTGGTGGTTAATTCTGTGCCAACAATAATTAGCTTCTGTATAACAAGAAACCACGAAACAGTTTTATTCTGATGAAACTGATGGGAAAAACCCATGTACGTCTGTCCATGGGGTGTGAGCTCCAAGGCTTGGCAGGAGAATTGAGATGCAGGCTTTCAGGCCAAAGGCAAAAGAATGCTTCACTGAGATACAGAGCAGCTTCCTTTTAATACTTATTTGTACTACAGCAGCATCTCTAGACCTAGTCAAGGATCTCGGTTGCTGGTATTATGAATGAAGCAGCTAAATAGAGGCAGGACCTTGCACACTGTAGGGTCCTGATTTGGCCAACACTGATACTTAAGCTAAATCTTTAGTATATTTATGCCCAGGAGACTGCTGTCAAAATTAGGTGAAATTTTACAGAATCAGAGTCTTAGCCAATTATTAGTAAAAACAAGGTACTCATTAACAGTATTGATCTAAAAAGAGCAAAGAGGCTATACTTAACTCTGCAAGTGGGACTAGTCCCATTTCAGTGGGATTACATCCTTTTATAAAAGTAGAGGAGCTGTTCCTAGTTTGTAGCATTAAGGCTTGGATGAACATCTGCATTCATATCAAAAGTAAGCTGAAACAGGGACTCTCTTCCATTCTCTTTCTGGTAGTGTATGGAAGACCCTGTCAAAGGGGCTCACCGCACTAAGCACTCGGCAAATACCAAGCTCCTTTATCTTACAGTGGAAACAGATAAAGGGAAAGGCATCATGAAGCTGGCTACCTGTGCCCACACGTCAGGTGGACGCTGGGAATAGAGGCCAGGTCACCTGTACCATGGTTGTCATTACAATACTTCAATAGATGATTTTACAAAAAAAAAAAAAAAAAAAAGGTAGGATATAAAAATTCTTCATATTATCCAGGTTTCTTGGAGAAGGGTTCTTGCCAGACTTAGAGAGCTGAAAAGCATATTGGATAAGGGAGAGTCAACGTAAATAAAGCTGGAAATTCCCGGTAGAAGCCACTTCAGGAAGCAAGTATGACTGAGCTGTACTGGGGAAGAACCTCTCAACTCTTACGGCTGCACCATGGAGGGGATTGCACAAGCCTCGTGCTGCTGTTGTGACTGTGCTCACACACAACTATCTCTGTCAGGGTGCTGCCTCAGTACTCCTTACAGGATGTAACAGTGGAGTTTTATTGCTACTGCCTTCAAGAAACCACATTCTTAGAATTCGTTCCCTCTCAGGCTGACAGTTTGGAAATCTACGCTGTCTTTTGTGTAAGATACTATGGCAATTGATCTATTGCTTATTGGGTAAAACACCAGCCCAACCTTTTGCTCCCTCGACTCGCCTCTTTGCAAGGATATGAAAGGGTAAGAAGCAGCAAATGGCTGAGCCCCTGAAGGTACAGAACAGGCTTCCCCCATATCCTCAGCTTCCAGGAGATATAGAGGGCCCTGTGCCTTTCTCCTGCTGGAGGCAATCTGCCTGTGGGGAGGAAGCATCTCCAATGCGATCCCAGGAAAGGAACTATGCTCAGCTCCTGGGACAGATCATTTTGCCTGTCATGGAAACATCAGGGTTAGCTCTGGGTAACAAGATCATCCTGCGTCATTCAAGGGAGGCTCCTCGTTAGGCCCTCAGAGAGAGGGAGGGATCAGTCTTCTGCCCTCCAGTAACCTCCTCCAGCCCAGTGCAGATGCTCTGTCTATGGCCAGTCCCAGTCCTCCAGAGGGAAGAATGGGCCAGTCTTCAAAGAAAAAGGAGCAGACACAGGAAGACCGGACAAATCTAAGGACAGATTTTCATTACAAAATCATTAAATACTCCCCTGACTTAAAATCTTGAAATAAACTACATGGAGTCACTAAGTTCAGATCCTGCAAGATAAGGGACCATGGACTGTGTATGGGCCTGTCTTATAACATTAGTCCAGCACATATGGCCTTTCCCCATTTCTTGTTGCAGGTACTTGCTAAAAACAACAACAACCAGCCCAGATTCCACAAAAGAGTATTGGAAGAAGCAAAGAAGAGACTGATGCTGAGCAGCCCCATGGCAGATCAACCCTTGCTGTGACTTCCCAAGCTCAGTAAGCCGTGCAGCTCCTCATGAAAGGCAGCCATTATCACAGTGATGATGGCTCAGAGCTGACATGGACAATCCATGCTGGTTCAAGCAGAGTGGGTTCCTCACTGGAGTGAACATTACATGGGATGTTGCAGGGCACCTACACACTCATTGTGCTGTTTTGTTGTCTTGGTGGCATTCCAGTCTGCTGACTGACAGAACTTCAGAGACTCTATTTGGGTTACCAGCCAGTCAGCCCTCTGTTAATCTTTATTGTGCAACATGTCTAGGATGGTACTGACAGATTTTCTTATGCTCTTGCTAAAATGTATCACTGCAGGAAGTAGCTTTGGGGATAGATGGGGAATGATGCTGAAAATAATTTGAAAGGACAAGAGGACTAAAATAATACTGTTGCAATGTTTCTGAGTAAATAAAGGTAAGAGCAATGGAAGTTCCTCTGGCAGGGACATTAGCAGAGCCTCAGCAAATTATTTTAGCACTAGAAAATTGACATGGAATGGAAACAAGGCAGTCAAAGCAAGGATGTGCTTTAACCAGGCACGAAGCCGAAGTTATTGGAGAGAAAGAAGTGGAGTTGGTTCCAGAGTAGCTAATTCATTTCTCCTTATCTTCCCTTGGCAGAGGCTAGCTGCTTAAAGACCACTTGATGTATGCCTGCTGCTTCCTCCCCTCTCCCCTCGCTTGTTTGCCTTGCAGAAAACACAAATTAGTTCTGTTGTAAATCACTCCAGTTCCCCATGAGCTGCAGAGAAACAAATCGCAGCTTAATGGGCGTCTGTGTGACGTCCCAGTACTCTGAAACTTACAGCAGTATTTGCTCTTGCTCTAAGATCAGCTCTATGCTAAAACATTTGCTGGAATACAAATGCCAGTTATAAATATATTTTTTTCATTACTTTTCTGTGTTGGTAAAAGGCCTAACAAACACAGACACCCTGTCATAAAACCACTTTTCAAGTATAACTTCATTTGCTTAGCAAAACTCAACTGACTACAAATCTTACAATTTTTACCACCTGAATAGTTTATCTGTCATGAAAGCCCATTACGAATTTCAGGGAGACAGTGAAAACACCGGATTTGATATCTTCTTATTGTCTGGTAGCAAAACTAATTCTCTCAGCAGTTCATTTAGCAGACCTATTATTATAGGGACAGAGATACTAGAATATCCTACTGGATCATTTTATCATAAAATGAGTCCTGGTCTATAATGATATTTAAAACAAATTGGTTCCTGTTTAATATACCTTGTAACTTAAGTTTCAAAACATGTCAGGGTTAAAAATAGGCCTAGGCCAAGCTGGGCGTCAAGCTGAGTTAACTTTGCAACTTGAATCTCAGCAACTGCTCCAGGTCTGGGCTGTGCAGACATCAACAGCTGATCTCTGAGCTACACAGTGCGTAACTGGCAACTAACAAGTGTTCTGTGATGACTTTAAGCTCAGTCCTAATTATCACTATAGACCAAAGCTGCCATCGCTACCCTCTTCCTTTAGTTGATCTGTCTGAAGAGATCCTTTGTCAATTCATCAAGGCTACAGTCCTCTTCTACCTTCTTAAACCTAAAAATTGAAGCACTCTTTATACCTCTTTCTTCAGCCATTCTGTCACATCATAGTCAACCTCTGCACACTTTGTGCTGCAGCTCTTGTCCAAGAGTGGGACCATATACTTCTTGAAGTTGTATGGCCACAGAAAATAGAGGTGAGTATTCCTGCCAGAACAGCTCATCTGTGCTTCCTAGCACTTCAGCCTGGCAGTATCGCTGCGTGATACTTCTCTAGATGTGTCACTAGATTTTTGGAAGAGGTGGAAAAGAGGCTCCTGTTTAATGCTGAACACGTCAGTGCAGATGATATGAAGTCATCCAGTACAATGGCTTCTAGTTTTATAATTTGGTTGTTCCCAGTGAATTTCCAATACCTCCTCAGAAAACTCTTTTGCGTTATTCATAGCTCTAGGCTTCTCACTTTTTTTTTCTCTATTATCACCTTTCATTTTGTAATCTCTTCAAACAAGTCCCTGATTTTGCTATATTCATCTAGTAACAAACTGAGTATGTTTCCAGGATTAAATAAAACTGAGCATTTATATGCCCCTAGGACACAATCTCCAGCATTTTAAGAAAGCAAAGTGGCAGTTAACTTTGAGTTATGAGTTAGAGAACTGACAGATTCTGCTACAAATGCAGCATCCCTGAATGACTTCTCAGTGGAAAATCTGGGTTGTCAGCTTTGTTAGCATCTGTTACAGCAATGGCAGTGACATTTAAAAATACTAAGCCCACTTGGTAAGTTACTATTTTAGAGCAGATGTATAAATTCAGCACACTTTCATCAAAACCAGAGTGTGCATCTTAGCAAATTGGAATTTTATGCCAGCAGTAAACATTTGTACAATGAATACAAACATATTTTGAGTTCTGTGTCATTCTTTCAGTAACCCAGGGCTGGAGAGCATAGGGGCAAGAAAGTGTTTCATACTAGCTTTCTTGACTGAAGAAACAACTTCTTCCCTAAAAAAAGAGTCTGTCAGTTAGGCAGAGTCTTTCATTGTGAAAGAGCTGAACTGCTCATGAGGCATGTGTTGGTTCAGCCCTACAAGCTTTGAAATGTATGGACTGGTAAATGTAAGCGAGCATGAAATCTGTTCAGCTCTGTGTTAACCTTGTGGCTGCAGCTTTTAGTGCCAGGAACACTCAAGAAGAACATTCCTGCTCAGTTACAGCACATCGAGACGGAAGCAACTCAAGCACAGAACAGCAACAAACAGTACAGTCATAGAAGCCTTGGTGCGAAACAGTTAAAAATACTTGAGTCATGTCTTTTCAAGAATTGAAGGACTAGCTGTGAAAAGCTCTAGTGACTTCCAGGGAACCAGGCTGTAAACAACACAGCACAACTGAAGATGAGGACAGTATAATATATCTGATGGGTACAAATCTTCCACATGGCCAGCATCAGGCGAGGTGCTTGTCAAAAAGGCATCTGCAGCTGTTCCCTTTTCAGGCTGTTTACTCTACAGAAGGATTTACCATCTGTGCAGAAAAACAATGCACACACCAGAAATCAGTGTCTGTCAGATGAAGCCTAGTCTCGTGGCTGAAGCACAGGACAAGCAGTCAGGAGATTTAGATTCTATTTATTGCTCTCCTAGTGGCTCCTAGAGCAAGTAAGGGGAAATCACTTCACCGCTTTGTGTCTTGTTTTTCTCCAAGATACTATTTTACCTTATTTAGTGGTACGAACACCCATTGTTTGTGTTTATAAAGTGCTTTTCTGTTCTTTGGATTGCAATGCTGAATTAAACAAGATGCATTTCCACAGAAATTCTAAAGCTTCAGGAAAAGCAGGTTGACCTCTCTACTACAGCGAAGTTAAAGCTCTGTAAACTGTATCACAAACAACTCAAAACCAGTCCAAGAGTCACTGTGCTCCGCTCTCCATCAAACGTAGTATACTAAAGAAGTGATCTTTTAGAAATCATGGCAATCAGAACACAAGAAATAATTGACAAGAGACAGAAAGATTTGTTCAGAGGTGAGCCAATACAAATGACTACAAACTTTGGGGATTTTGTTATTCTACCCTGAATTTTTCAGCTTGCGGGTGGCATAGGCAAATAGTGGCATTGAGAAGCCAAGGTATCCCTTTAAATAATACATTTTCTTCTTCAAAATGAAACTTTTAGAGGTTTTTTTTTTTTTTCTAAATCAAAGCACTACAGCTGCACAGGGGTCAGCATTCAATGTCAGATTTCTCTGAAAAGCAGTGAGTTCAGAATATACAGTCCCCACTGCTACTGTGCTTTGGAAGCACAATAACTTCACGAATCGTCCCAATAGAGTCATATGAAACTGAGCTCTAGTTTGCTTAAATATTTCACTAGTTTCCTGGATATTCCTTACTCTTGGATTCACCCTGAGTCTATACCAAAACGATGAAGGAGATCACAGAGGGTCTTCACTGACAACACTTTTCTAAAGCCTCACAATATTGCTTAATAAAACGCATTTATGGAGCAAGGCTGAGTGTGTAGGATAAATGTTGCTGTCAGCTCCACCCATATACCTTGGGAGGATGTATGTTAAATTATGTTCTTCTTAAGAAACAAGCACTTAAGAAAAAAGCTTCGTCCCACTAAAATGAACATGGTTGCCAAAATACTGTAGAATTATAATTCATACTTTCTGAATCTTCTACCTTCCACTGAATAATTGTGTCATCAGTTCTACTCCTTTTCTATCTCAGTGTGGTTGATTGTATATACAAGGAAAATAACCTCGCCATTTCTGTGTTTCCTTTTAATTCTTCTGTTTTTATTGAGTCCTCAATGATCTTGTTTTTGTTTTTACTGCTCTGTAATGAGTCACTGGCTTATTTAATTTAATTTTATTGTAATTGTTATCTTTTCATTCTTGTTTTTTTCCAGTCAGTTACTCATAAGACCACAAGATATAAACAGAACACTGTTCCTTGGACAACTTCTGAGAGTAATTTGTTTCACTGTCACCCAAATCCAAAGTAAGTTACTGTAGGATCCTCACTTCCTAAGAACTTTCACCTGAGTCCATGTATATTTTTCCACATGTCATGTTTCTATTGATCCTTATATTTTCCAACTGAAAGAGATTTGCCTGCCTGATTTGGTTGTTGTTTGGAAGCTTTCTTGGGCTTTCTAATCATGCCTGATCTAAAACTTTCCATGGAAATTTTAGTGATAGAAAAACAAGTTTAATTTTATATACTTTCTGTTGCGGAAAATAAGTTTTGCCAAAAACTGGGTTTCAATCAAAAATTAGGGAGAAATAGTTATATAGTGAAATGTTAAATTTTCCTTTGCTATCTCCCCCATTTGCTGCTAACTTCATCCTTGGTGGAGCTTTCTGCAGTGACTCTTTCTTGCTAACCTGGTTTCCTAAGGCAATGGGATTTATGTGGTTGTGCTACATTTGCATATGTTGCATACATAACCATCGATTCTTCGTCACTTCAAAGTGACTGGCATCTTGCTAGTAAATACATAAAGACAGAGGTCTACATTTATGTTCAGATTTTATGTTTCACTGTAGTAGTCAGAGAAGAAATTTTAGTAAAAGCTTCAGTGGAAGTGACTTTGTATTCAATACCACAGAATGCAGATGAGAAAGAATAGTAAATGCCCAGCTGTGGGACAATCTCCCAATGGAGTTCACACCCATCAGAGCTCACAGCACAGGATATAAAGGCACAGAAACCCAAGATTCATTAGTTCCACTACTTTTCGTACTTTGTTTCCTATGAGGCTAGAAATCACAGGAAACTAAGAGACCGACTGTTTGTAAATGTGCAACATGTTTGATTATAATTGGTTCATATTTTGCTACAAAGGAATTATTTAGTGCTTTAGTTTATGGTGATCTGCAGCTCTTACGCTGCACCCTCCTTACTGGTACGCAGAGAAATACTAGACTTACAAAGACTCAGAAAGCAAAGCTTACATCTACATCAGCATTTCTCCTGGTACCTGTGCCACCTAAGATAAAAGTAGTTCAGAGGTCCCTATGTATGTCACACATACACCTTCCAGTCACAGTTTTAGACGTACCCTAAGATACAAATTGTTGGGCATGAACAAATATCTTTTGCGCATCTATTTACAGCTTTTACATGAAGTAAAGTTTATGGAGTATTCTACAGTACCACAGCACTTCAACAGCCTATGAAAATAATCTGTATTAGACCAGAAATTGCTGAGATGGATGTGACAGAACTGCTACAAATATCAGCCATCATCCTGCGGTGTTCAACAGAGTGGGTATGCCACTCTTCACAAAGCTTTTCTAATGAGGAGCCTTGGAGTAGCCATGACAAGTGGTGGTGGATTTTAGGCAAAGGCTTTCATAAACCCCAAGTGTTGTAGAAGCAGACTTAGAGTTGAATAACAGTGATTTTCTCTAAGTCAGCAGTGAGCCAGCCCACCTCCTCACAGTAGAAGGTACCAGCGTGTTTGGAATGCCACCCATAGGACAAGAGGTCAAACCAAACTTCTGACCAGTGTGATCATTGAAAAATTTGTGGCTGCTTTTGCAAGAGTTAACGCCTGTGAACTGAAGTCAGATTCCAGCTTGGGTAATTCCATTCTACCTCTCTAAAATTCCCCGTTGATTTCAAACAGATGCAATATTTTTTTAACTTCCTCCACTAAAGACTGCCAAGTAGTTTTGTATGTTTTGTTGAGTACTTGCTGTGTTTTACCCCAAAGGTAGCTACAGTACCCAGGGTATGACCCAGCACAGACTTTGGTGGATTCAATACTATTGGGGGGAGGGAAATTTTCTTCTGTCTATTCATGTGCAGAAATACACATTATCATATAGAGCTATGGTTTGTGGCAAACAGCCAACAGAATCTAGCACCAAGAAGATTTTGTTGCACAGGCAGGTCAGTAGAGCATGAGGCAGACCTGAACCTCTAGTTTTAGATCTTCTACTCGTCTCAAGTAGGAACTTGTTTGTGTTCCTTCACTTACTAGTAAGGCCAAATAGTAACTTCATTTTACTTCAGAATAAGTTGGCTTGGACCCTTAACTTCTGTGCCTCAGTACTCATTAGTAACGGTGGCATAGCAATGCTCATTAATGTAACCTTAATATTTACTATAATGGATGCTTTATGGTCACTTTCAAAGGCAGATGTATTCCTACTTCCCATTTCTTCTGACACATATAAATTGATGAACAAATTGATCAATTTATAACATACACAGGGCTAGACAACGTATTGTGCTTAATTGCAGTAAAAGGAAACATAGAAGTAAAGTCAGAAACACTAATTAAAAGCATGTTCAGTGAGACAGAACTGTAGCTTGCTCTTAATGAGTGTGCAGTAGAGATAATGTAGAAGCAATTACTTTAGCAAAGGCAATTTACTGAAAAATTGTTTTTTACTGAGCACCAACATATTCAGTTCAGCTTGCTGCCAAGAAACAGAGTAAATTAGTGCCGCTTACTATGGGGACACTGAAATGTGGCCATCTGCCTGCTGAGACTCACCCCGTATCTTTTCACCATGCTACACAGTTCCCCTGTGTCAGTATGAATACCCATTCCAACCCATTCTGAGCATTAAGTACCAATACGGCATCTGTCCTCCTGAATGATAACCCTGCACATTACTAACATAATAAACTAATGTAGAATTTCTCTCTCTCTTTTTAACCATGGCGTGTGACTTGTCTACACTAGGCTTCACAGTAGTGTGAGACATACTGGTGTAACTAGCATAGGAACTAGACATACTAGCATTGCTCCACTAAATTCTGAATTTTCACCAGCATAACTGAGGCAAAAATATGACCCTTCGATTATGATACACATCCAGGACTGAAGTTCAGAAAACCCTATGGTATACCACCAAACTGGAAAGGTAACGGAAAAACGTAAATGCAGAGTGTCTTCAAGTTTCCTTACCAAGGACAACTTTCAACTACCAGTGACATAAAAATCAACTGGAAGAAAAGATAACCCTCATGCTCTTTCTGCCATTTATAGGACTTCTAAATTCAAGTAACACTCACAAAGTTTTTATAAAAAAATTAAATGTGTAGCCTTTTGGTTGCAATTCAAGTTCTAATAAAACTGTTTATTGAACTCCTTGACCCCTTCCTGGAATCTGCTTGAGCTTCCCAGAACTTTGTGTCATGTGGTTCTCAGTCATTAATAACTAAGTATGACACAGCAGTTTAGACGCACAGCAGCCTTTTCTCCCTTCAAGCAGGCGCCAGGACAGAGCCCAAAGAACACAAACAGCTCAGCCCAGGCTTCAAGATCCTGTCCCAGAGCAGTGCTGCTGTGATGCAGCAGCAAGCAAAAAGGGCAAAGGCAGGAAGTGATTCATCTGAGTACAGTAAAACGTGCGAGACATGATCAAAAAGATCCCAACCTTTGGTTGGGACAAGTACAGTACTGGGCAAACGGCTCTAAGCTCCATCCTGGACACTGGATCCATCTCCCTCTCTGTTTACACTGAAATCCTCCTCCACCAGCCAGCTGTGCATTAAAAGCAGCGTCTGGTGCTAAAGAGGGTCAGTGAATAGAAAGACCTCTGAATACATGGCTGATCTGTTCTGTCCACCCACGCATTTACGTTTATACAGCCCTTCTGGCTTTTGCCTGGAAATTTTTGGCTTTCAAACTAGAGATGTCTCCAGCAGTTCTCCTCCAGCTTTTGGACTGCTTTACTGTTTCTTGAATCTATTTAGCCTTTTCCCTGCCAGTTCCCAACCCCTCAGCCCCCCTGTCCTGCCCCAGCCCCATGGCTAATTAATCATCTCTTCTTATGACAACTGGACTGTAGCTAAGAAATTCTGAGTGTCCGTTTCCAAAGGGCAGAGCTGTTGTGTCTGCTGCAGCAAGATACATTCCAGGTACATTCTGCCTCCCCAATTATATGCATAAAACAAACAAACAAACAAAAAAGGCAGGGATATCGCTTTTTGGAGAAGCTAATCACATTCTAGTGTGAGATGCTGCGCTTCAGCTATAGTGGAATGAATGAGACTCATTGAGAATTGATTCAAAAGTCACATATTTGCCAAATTTGGATTTGGCTACACATATGCATTTCCCATAAACCAAAGAAAAAACCTCTATGGAACTATAGGGAAAATTGGTTTAATTTTGATCAAGCTCCTTGCACTGTCAATCACTGCATTTTACTGGAGTCACTCAAACCTTTCTGTAGGAGCTTGTGTGGTGAGGGAGAAAGAGGAGAGAAAATTTTAGTCTCAAAGTACGTGGGAAACAATACATTAAATCAAATTATGGTGCTTTTTTTTTTTTTTTTTCCTGTCTGTGTCCTAAGCTGCTTCTGCTTACATCTCCCTGTCTCTCCCCATTGCATTTATTATAGAACATTTGTAATGCATATATGCAAACACCATAGCTCTGCATGCTTAGTTCAGGTAAAGTTCATTTATTAAGGAAACAGAGATGGCCCTGAGTCCCTGGAATAATTTCTCCAACACCTGAGGTCTGTTATTACCTTCTGCTCCAAGCATCAGGTGTGCTTTGACCCACCTTCTCAAACACAAACACAATTCAGGTATGTAATTTTCAACAAAAAAGAGTCTATGGAAATAAAAAGATTTGCCTCTAAACCCAGCTCCCCCTCTGGGGAGAGAACGAGCAGATGAACTGCATGTGGCAGGTCTATTTGTGTTGCTTTATGCAGGGCTGGAAGGTGTTCAGAAAGTTTGGTGATGGGGCTGATACTGACACTACTCTACCAAGGACCCAGCATTCATTTCAGAGAAATAAGTGGCCCATCTAGACAATGAGATATTTAATATTTTAGTATATCCAACTAAGTCAATTCAAACAAAGTCAAAGGCTCACTGTCTTATCTGCTCTGCTGTTAACTGGTATTAGCTAACACATTCCATGGCCTGGTCTAGACAAAGCCTAGAAGCAAAGAAAGCAAACGAGTGACACATGGAGTGAGGACTGTACCAGAGAAAAAAAATGAAGGGAGACACTGTGGGAAAAAAAGCTCAGACAAAAAGGAAGACAATGAAATGGAAAAAAAATAACACTATCTTTATAATGAACAGGACTAATGAATAGGACCAGCTGAGCTTTCGAGGGGTGCTCTTTTTCCTAATCCATGACACATGCTTCTTCTTAGCTCCAGTTATGTGTTTGTTTATTTGTTGTGTGTTTTTGTAAAATGAATCACCCTTAGAAAAAACCTGTGGATTTAAATTACAGAGGGCAAAAATCTCACTGTACGTCAACTACTTTGGCAAACCCCATAGGTAGTTCAAGAGGAAAAGCTACTTGGGAATTTTTCCGATGAAGAGTTTCTCTGTTGTTTTTTTAAAGGAAAATTACATTATGTTGAACCTGAATTTTTTCATGGGAACATGGCATTGGAAATGTCGTGTTTTGTATAAATACAAAATATGCATTAACTTGGTCTCCCACATCCCACAGAAGTATTCTGACCACTGTGGCTCAAAATTATCTCTTTATTTAGGTCCAGTAATCCGCTGATGTTTTAATGAAAATAGAATAGCACAACAGGAGAGGCCTAAAGCAACCAGCGGTCTGGTGTTCGGTGATTAATACTTTCACATTAGACTTGGGGCATAAGATTCTGGGTTTGACTTATGAAATCTCTCACATCCCAACTAATTGTCCTAGCTACTGGGCTATTAATTTTTGGGGGGTAATGCTTGCATGTTCTTCAAGGACAATTTAGGAAGGCAAACATTTTAACCGAGCGCAGAGAAGAAAATTTTTCGAGAGCTTGAAAATTTTAACTAGACTGAAAAACTGCTTCCTCAACTCCACATGCAGAGGTTCAAATTCCGTTTGATGCACCCATCTTTCATAGACAGTAACTTGTTTTGTGTGGGTTTGTGTTTGCCAGGTTTGATGTGTACATGCTGCATGTGTTTGTGGATCCAGTACGTGGAATATGTGGCCAGGTATTTGGGGATTGTGTTGTATGAAATGCATATTTCTTGCAGTGTGGGTTATATGCTTCATGTTTCAGAAAACAGAGGGGTTTAGTAGCTATATCTCACTTGTGACAGCACCTTGACATAAAGTCATATTTAGCTAATCACAATTTGAATTCATTAGCTGCACTTGGCCTCTTCCTTATTTTTGATGGACTGTCATAATTTTGGCACACAGAACTTGGAAAAAAGAATGAAAAACATACAACGAATTGGCATGAGTTTAAGTGGCTAGCAGTGACAGCTTCTTAGATAAAAAAATCACTTTTGGCACTTCCTAATGGATAGAAATTAGTAAATATGAAGTACCCATTCATAAGGGCACCAAAACATCCCTCACATTTCTAGATATCTATCATAAACATATCACATCTGGAGAAAATCTTCATGCTTTATTTTGCTTCTTGAATGTCACATGTAAAAATAAGCACAAACACATCCTCCTGTCCTGTGTCCTTGTCCTGATGAAGTGAAAGAAGCAATAAAACAACAAGTATGGGGTAAAATCACTATTTCTCTGTTCTGAAACCCTACTGCTCAGAAGAGCCCATCTACCACCTCTGCTTACCAAAGATAACTTCTGTCCAAAGGCTCCAGGCCCTCTCCATCCAAAAGCAACAGGCTCCCAAAGTTTACTTGGAGTCACACAAATCTATGTGGGAATTGAAAATAAAACTTTATCAAACAAATACAAACCAGTAGATAACAACACTAATATTAAGACTGAAAGTAATATAAGAAAAGATACTTTTACGCACATTCTTGGAGGAAAAAGGTGTCAGGTATGTATTCAGTTTGGAATATGAATGGCAATGGATTAGACCAGCAATGACCAGTCTCTTGGTGAGGGTGGTTTCTACTGAAGGCTCTTGAGGACAGTAAGCTTTGGTCCTTTGTGACCAGACAAGTTTTCAAGTGACTGAGACAGAATCAGTTCCTTGTTACATTAGTGAGTGAATGTTTTGTCACAGTATGGGACATAACCTGGTCACATAACCTAACCAGAGCATTACTGTTGCATTATCAGATATGAGGGACATCTGCATTTTGGTCATATGACAGAGACATCTCCCATCATTTGATAGAGACAAGGCAGCAGAGAAGAGGCTGAAGACCACTGGAGTTAGGCACTGGGCTCATGATCTTCTCCCTGACCACATGCATCCTCAGGAGAAGAGGCAGCAGGAAGTAGGCAGCAGGGCACAGGAAATGTTCAGGAAATTTCACTTAACATTTAAAACCTCTATGTGAATGAAGCCTTGAGCCTGTTTTCCTTCAAACAATGTTCCATTCAAAGCATGACTCAACTTTAGGGGCCTGATCCAAAGCCCCAAAAGACAATGAGAGCTTTTCCATTGACTCGAGCAGCCTTTGGATGAGGACCTTGATCCTGAAAGCCTGATTCACGTGAGAAAGGCTACACAAAAAAAAGATCAAATCCAGAAATCCTTTTGAGATTGTACCCAATCCTTTTCTAGGTAAGTATTCAAAATTAAACTAATTAAGCCAATTTAGTCTGATTAGGGACTCGTCAGGGAGTATAGTGATAGAACAAGGGGTAATGGTTTTAAATTGAGAGAGGGGAGAATTAGTTTAGATACTAGAAAGAAATTCTTTCCTATGAGGGTGGTGAGGCATTGGAAGATGTTGCCCAAAGAAGCTGTGGAAGCCCCATCCCTGGGAGTGTTCAAGGGCAAGCTGGATGGGGCTTTGAGCAACCTGCTCTAGTGGGAGGTGACCCTACCCAGGGCAGGGTGGTTGGAACTCGATGATCTTTAAGGTCCCTTCCAACTCTAACCATTCTATGATTCTATGATTGTCTGCTCACTATCCCGAACTTCACATAACATTTGATGATCACACTGATTTATAAGGATACATTCTTGGTCCTACTTCCACACAAGTGTTTATGTTTGCACAGCTGATAAACTGTTTTTCTTCCCTCTTGACTTTATTTTGTCTAGGAGTGTTATGAGAATGTAATTCATGAACCATTTAGTATAGACTGCAATATATGCTGCAGCTCACGTTAAAGCCTGAGGTCCGGTTACGCTTAAAAGTGTTGTCTTCACCACAGAAAGTTAAGGTTTTCAAACTGTAATGTAGGTAAAATAAGCAGTGCTTGCTTTTAGTAGCTAATGCTTTCATGTGCTGGGTTTTGGGGGAAGAGTGGGGGTTTTTTAGTGGAAAAGGAGCCTTTTTTGGCCACTTTGGAAGATATACCTTATTACGTTTGAATAAGATGTCTTTAAAGCCCAGCATTCAACCATAAAAGATAAAAGTGCAACAATGCCACATTTGGGCTTTGCGACTTCCTCCACTTAGGCTGTATTTTCCAAGGAAATGCCATCTGAAATTATTTTATAAATTACTCTGTTTACAAACGTACTGTCCACCTGTAATTCTTCCAGGGGGCAGTTATCCCTTGAGACACCTTGCTTACAAACATACAGCTGGCGAGCACATTGTGTATCAAAATCTGTTGAATGCTGCTAATGATAGACTCAACTCAGCATGTTAGGTTTGTGCCTGACAAAGCTCTTCCTTTCAGTGCACACTAAATGGTATATAAATAATATTTGATTGTCCTGGTGGAGTTACAACACAAAAAAATGCTTTTACTCATATGGTTTGTATTAACTTTACAAGGCAAATAGAGTATATGGGGGGAAATATTTCTTTTGCTTGTATAACCATGTCTACACCCTGGCTGCTGCCACAGGACTATTTTGGTTAACACAGAGCATGCTACGACCTTGATACAAATGGGGTCCAATGTGACAAAGGGCACGAGCAATACAGTAAGGACTGATAATGAGGGCAATGGAAATACTACAGCCCCTTTAGCTCCACATTCAGCTTTGCACAAAATCTACTTTGGTGACTTCTGTCAAAGCTTTACCTCGTAAAGTTGTGCCACCTCATTGTTAAACACAGCCAAAACCTCAGATTGCCTCACAGAACTGAGTGCTCCAGGATCCATAAACGTCATTTCCCAGGATAATCCTTGACTTTTGTTTGAGTCTGGTATTTCCCACTTAATACCCACAGCTTTTTAATTGGTTGTTATTATTATTTCTTATTATATTTGAAAAATTTAAGAGTCTCTTAAGAAGCAAAAATGGGGACATAATTAAAGAAAAATGTAGAGAATATTCCAAATCCAGTGTGACTTTTCAGATGCAACAGACATTGATTCTTGCCCTTGGGGCGGGAGACAGGAAGCTGTGGTGGGCCAGAGCCCTCAGCCATCATTTGACTGTAAAATATTCCCTTAGGACCAACTTTGTAAAATACAGTCACACAATAACCATCAACAGCTCCTGCACGCAAACTTTGTGACGCAGACAGTACTATTGCTGTGTTTAAGTTAGGATGATCTTTTATATTATTTTGATGCCAGTGTAAATACAATGGACGTTTATTTACTCGACTTAAAACCAACCATTTGCCAGTCACATGACTTCAGGCAGGTTACTTCTCTGTGCTGTGGTTTTATCTCCTGATAGCCTTTCAGAGCCTTGGCTCCTCTTCTAATCATAAATAAACGTATAAATAGTGATGACAAGAAATGGAAGAGATGCAATATGAGTATTGTACATGGAGACTGAAGAAGATTATACAAGACAATCAATTTTCAAACAGCATCTGCACCCAGACTTAATACAAAATCAGACTAATTTTATATGAATGGTTCCTTTTGCACCCTGTTTTGAATGTTTAGCTCTTTCAATTGGTTTGCTAGGTCAGTTCATATACTGTCAAGTATTATTCTAAGTAGTAAGTAAAGCACCAAATCTCAGCTTTATGTTAGATTAGCATTAAAAATAAACAGAGATTAACAGAACATTCCTATCATTGACTTCGGTAGGTACTGAAGTTCATAGAAAGATGGCATTACTACATCCTAATTGGTACACAATTTCATATGCTGTACTAAAGACTATAAGCTTATCATCATTAGACTTCAGGACATGCACAGACAGTTACTTGAATGCCAGATCTCCTAGTCAGTGGGCTATGCCCAACGACATGCTGTATAGTATCCGTAAGATATCCTGATATACTGTTGATTAAAATTCAAGCTAGCTTTCAAAACACAACTTTGAGACTGAAGTGTCACTTATCATGAAAAGAGGATCTGTAACAGCAGAAATGGAAAGATAAGGAAGATGAGACTGGAAAGCACAAAAGGTCTCCCAGTGTCTCCCAGTGCTGGAATGACTCTAGTCTGAACAATCCAAGATGGGTGACGGTCACAAAAAGGGTGGTAAACAGGAAAAGATCATGGAGGGAAAAAATAAACATATAAGGGCTCAAATAAGACAGATACAGAAATCCCATGCAATAGTTGCTGTTAATCGTTAGTGTCTGTGTGACACATTCACACCATAAGAGGGTGGGTGGGGCTGGTTTTTGATCATTGCCTGATTGACGTTAATGACATTCTTCCAATGGCTGTGGCTTTCCTCATACCGCACCCAGGAGGGGTCAGAGGCACATTCCTCCTCAGTATTAATGTGAAAAAACATATTTTTAGTCAAGTTATTAAATGATGCCAGGTGTTTGCTCTGGTTGCCTTAGCTAGTCTAGCACAAAGCTCAGCCCGCACTTCCCAGCAATGTGGAACTCAGCTCTTGAGATCGCACCAGCTGTTTTTAATCCAAGTCCAGCTACTAAATTGATTATACTCATCCCTGTGATAATGCCTCCTATGCAGTGGGAGACAGCAACATCTGTGAGTGTGGATACAAGCCCAGCATAGTATTGTGAATTGTTTTGTTTATTTGTGTTGCTTAGAAGCCTCATTTACAGAGCAGGAGCGTGTGTGAAAGCCATAAAACAAAAGCACTGCACTTTCCATGGAAGGGTTATTTACCTCCATTGCTTTTGTTATGTCTGCCATGAAAAGCCTTACTTCTGCCAGAGAAAAAAAAGCTCCAGAAATGGAAATGGGCATAGGTCCACTGCCTTACATACAGCAGCGTAAAGTCTGAAGCAGCCCCACAGTCCAGATTATCAAAGGAGCCTGCAAAGCTGAGACCTGGTAACAAGCTAAACTCTGAGCTTCTGAGCCCAGTTCCCAAAGCCACTGAAAACCTCCAAGGAACATGAAAAAAGAACCATAGCCTCATAAGAAACTCTATACAAACACATTGCTTGCTGTGAAAGTTGACGTTTTCAGATACTGTGTACCCAAATAAGAGGTCACAGCGCCATGCTAAACACTCAGCAGATACCAGGAAAGATAATGGCAACTGCTAAAGCTCAGAATTCCTGAAAATCAGAATCTTTCTGTGTTAGTCCCCAAATTTTAGGAATTTCATTTATAAATAATTAAATCATGCCACATCTAAATTTAATAATGCCAACGAATCTAAGACAGTCAGTGCTCTGAAAACTTCCAGAGACAGTTTCATGGCAGCTCTGTAGGATGTCTGTGAAACCTGTATGCCATGGATTCACGCTACCTGTGCTACTGTAACCATGGCAAGGCTGGTGTTCGCATGTCCCATCCTGTTCTCTTTTCCACCCTCACAATCTCTCATTAGGATCAGTAACAACCCCATGGAAGCAAAACTCAGAGTAGTCTGGGTTGTTCCAGTGCCTCCAAACATGTGGTTCAGCAGAGGGCTGTATGCGGGGAAGAGGAGGAGGAGGGATGCCTTCCTTTTTTCTCCCTTGTGCACACAGAGGTGATGGCTCAGCCCACTCCTGATCACAGGGCAGGCTGTCAGCTGACTGCACTTTGGTCAAACTGATGTCCTCACACCTCACAAAGAAAACATACTGCCACTTTTGCTTCGCTACACAGGAAGTACCAAGTTCCATCCATACAGATCCCTTCACAGACCACTCTCATGTAGACCTCGAGTGTGAGCTCATCTCACTCTGACAGGTACATCATTACATACATATACAACTAGGAATCATCTGGGTATAGAAATTCCTTCAGAGTCTGAAAACCTGGCTAAGGGTGCAAGTGCAGATCTATTGATCACAAGGCAAATTTTTGTGTAAACATGTAGAAGAAAAGAAGGCAAATCTTCAAATTAATTAGAACACACTGAAAAAATGAGATTAAATAGAGAAAAGCTTTCATATAGATATTCTAGTTTATTTTCCTAAATAATATATTTTCTAAAGCACAGATCTAAACCAGTCTTTTCACAGTCTGTATAATTCCAAATTTTGCAAGAGCAGTGTTTTCATTTTTTCCATTTCTCTGGTGACCCAGTCACACATATGCACTTTCTCAGGATTACCACAGTGATGCCTTCGCGATGATGGTTCTATTCTGCACTTTATATTAAGGCAAGCACTGAGGCTCAGAATGTTAATCATAAAAGAAGAATAACAGAATAATCAGCGGTTGCTTACAGAGCAGTGAAGTTGCAGATCAGCTGCTGAAGACAAACAGCAGACACGAACCACTTCAGAAGAACAGAGTCCTGAAATACTTAAACACAATATATTTCGCTTAACATAGTCCTTTGAGGTCACAATCTTTTCTAAAACAAAACATCATCTATACAGAACACACTCAACATCTACGTCAGGACTTTCCAGAGGAAAATGAGGATGAGGCACAGGCCTCCTCTGGGCAGCAGGGTCCTCACTGCAAGTAGCAAACTTCACCGTGTAACTGAAAACACAACTTCAGTGCAAATCACTCCAATAAGCAGCTGTGTGTGTTTTCAGGTACATCATATTAGTAGATCAGGTTCATTCTATTAATCTAACCTCAAAAAGTAATAGTGGAATTTTGGGTTCATGCAGATGTTAAGAAGGAAAGAACAGGTTTCACTATTATTTCTGTGCTAGCAGGATCTGCACACCAACAAAAGACTGGGGACCATAAAATCACTTCTCATGCACACGGGCAGTTCTAAAGAATCCCAGGCAGCTTCACTTAGGGTGTAAAAGGACTATGCCAGCAGAGAAGTAGAATAACTGAGGGGTTATTATCCACAGATTATAGCTAGGCAAGATGAAGTACAAAGAGTTAAATACGTAGGAGCAGGACAGTCTATCTTTAAACGGCCTACAATTTTTTATTTGTGCTCAGAGTGATCTGGGTCTCAGAAGAACTTCTTCCAGAGCAGAACAGGAGTATGGGCTTGTTGTGTCTTCCAATCAGTTTTCGTATGGGCAGGAAAGACACAGCACACTGAGTGGGCAACTCAGGAAGCCTGTGAGCAGAGCGGGTTTCCATTTCTTCTGACATATTCAAAAGTATCTGAACCATAAGAATATTTTCTCTTTGGGGTCCAGTCAGACATACCACCCTCTGTTACTGCCATGTGCTATGTAAGACTGGAAACAGAAATAATTCACGTTCAATCTCTACTTCCTGAGCAAAGCTTCTCCTGCACACAAAAAATTGTTCATCTAACAGCCTTGGTGGAGTCACTTACAAGCTACATTGGTGACAGGAGTTTGGGCAGTTTGTAAACTGGCTCTTCCCATTGCTTTGCAAATCTGAGTCAGTCACACAAATAAAAGAGAGACAGGAAAAAATAGAAAGGGAGAAGTGGTTAAGGCATTCCTCTGTGACGCAAAAAGCAGTGATGTCAGAATTCGAGACCACAGACACCTCTGCCAAAATGAATGGGATTCCAGCAGGCTCCAGCTGGTCTCATGGTTTGTGCATTCTTCGTTGTTTCCTGGATACCAGCAATTCCCAGCTGTAAACTGAACAACCATTAACCCTTCCCTGTTGTAGGTTTCCAGGCAGTCACTCATGGGGGGAAGTTTTTCCCTTGCTGGTGAAAGATTCCAATATTTCATAATCAGGCATCTTGTATGAATCTAGTTTAAAAATAACCCTTTGACCCCAGCTGTCTGGGAGAGCCATTAGAACAATGAAAACGAGAAGCTTTTATACAAAGCAATATTTCTTATCTGATCCCTCAACTGCTTCCCTTCACCCTCGAGTTTCATTCCCCATTTACCCAGGGCTTGCTACCTTTTTCTCTCTTCCAGGATCTAATTTTTCCTTTCTTATGTTTTTTTTTTTCCTTCTTTTTCCCTCGCCTCCCTCAAGCTCTTCTTTTTTATTATTTATTTATTTTTTATTTCTTATCTCCGGAATGAGAAGATGAGGCTGAACTTACACTGGGAATAGATGTGAAATCCTGGACCTGACATACAACTCCCAGAAATTTTTGTGAGGGAAAGCATCCAAATTCTTAATCTAGTGGCTGATTCCCTCCTGGCACAAACTGAAAACTTAATTTTGGATCTCAAACCCTTGAACTTCCCGAAAGTAAAAATCTAGGCATGGACTTTTTTGGTGGAACCAGCCCTCCCACTGTTGGGAGTGAACAAAAGTCTGAACTCAGGCCAGACCAAAATAATCAAACATCTGATTTAGTAATCACTATTAATCAAATTGCATCTAAGTTGCACAGGCAGGTCCCGCCACTCTTCTCTCTGGATACTGACTGAAAGAATAGACAACCAATGAAAAACATCACAGACTGAGACATCAGAACAAATCTCATCAACTGAGTACTAATCTTCAGAGCAGAAAGTATGAGCTACTTTGAAAATTCCTCTGCATTCAAGTAATGAAAAGACAAATACATAAATCATCAGAGAAAATTAAAATACAATTATTACATTTTTCGGCAGAGAGAGGATATACTTGTCCAAAGCCTAAAAATGTAAAGTAACTCCATTAAGAGCCAAGTTCCCTTTCTAGCCTGATCAGCACAAGCTGCCACTGCTGTCACAGCAAGCCCATATGCACTCTGATTACCTTATCTGACAAGAAATGTGGGTCAGTGAGTCCCAGTCAATAGGCACAACAGTCCTGCTTGAGACCGGCTCTTTGCACTGCACCTCGTGCTGATGCAACGAAGGACACTCTCCTGTCACCACTGCATGGCATTATAGGGGTGGCCAACCTTACCTGCATGTTTCAAATTGTCTCGATAATTTGAGAGTCTAAACAGGGCAAAAGTTGGGTTCCTTTTTTTTTTCCCTTTTAAGTTTTGAGTTTTTATGGTTTATGCATTCAAAATTTTCTCTACTAATATGAAAATTGATAATTCTTATATAGGTGGAAGAGTTCAACTTTAAGAAAAATAATAAAATATGAAATATGGAAATGTTGCTCCTGCAGCCTCAACTTCCCTGGCACGTTGATAGGCCACAGTACTAGTGGTCAGATCCCCATTCACAAAACAGGCTTCAGCCCTCAACAGTGTACCACAGGAAACTTCTGTGGGAGGTGAGCACAAAGACAACAATTCTGGCAGTGCTGGAGAGTGGGGTTCTGCCACCGCTCCCCATCTTTCAAAAGCCTACTGCAGTTCAGCTCACAGTAAGGCTGTAATATAATTAGACAGATTCATGTTCTTCTGTTCCAATGTGCAAAACACTATGCATGAACCTATTTCTGAAGACGGGAGTCAGTAGGCTTTATTCTGAAGAACATTTTATTTGTTCCTGCCCTGCTGCATAGATGCATTATTTGCCACAAGCTCAGGCAGTGGGGAAAGTGTAATTCTAGTTCTTCAAGTCTTCTTTAGAAGTAATAAAGGTGAATTTTCCTTCAGCAAGAGAGGGATACAAGAAAGAAGGTCAGTAAACTTAGCAAAATAAAGAGTGAAAAAAAATATGATTTCTGGCTGTAGATACATCAATAGGAAAATGGAAAAGGAAGGAAAAGAACAGTTTAAGCTAAACATTATTGCTGGTGTAAGAGCAAATAGGCGTGAACTGACTACTGATAAACTGAGGCTGAAAATTAGAAGGTTCCGAACCAATGCAATAATCTGATTCTAGGGCTGTCAAACATAAAAACAGCAGAGACCAAAACCCCAGCTTATGGACAAAACTGTTAAGGCAACAAAAACAATTGTATAACATGGTACTTCTGAGAAGGCACTTGAGTCAGCAACCCAAGCAGTCCTTTGTAGGCCTATACTGCTGAAAGTTTCCCTTTTCTTTTTAGCTGCTTTAACATAGCAGGCAAGCGTTTCACTTTTATTTCACTTGCAGTAATGTTTTAATTTCTGAGACCAAAGAGGAAGAGGAGAGGTTGTGTTTCAGTCCAGGGGCTGTGACATGAAATGCTTGGCCAGCTTGGCTTCTGTTCCCACCTCTTCAGTCTCTCAGTCACTAACTTCTTGCATGATCCTTGATCATTCTGTTTACACAAATTTTGACTCAGTTCATACCAGGTGAGAGCTAAAAATAGATACATATCCTTGTTAATTCTACTGTAGTAGTGAGGCAGAACCAAACACTGCATTTCATATGGAATACAATGCTCATCCTTCAAAACATATATTGCTAGTTACATATAATAGGCAAATATTGGGAATAGGCATAAGTCAAAAGGAGTTGATCCTGACCAATATGATGAAGCTCCCTTATTAGCTTTGAATATGTCCTTGGGATCTTTGAATCCCAGAAAAGTGACACCATTGATACAGCCTAAATTATCTCCACGTGACACTAATAATAAATAACTAATATTAAATATGAAGCCACGACAATGCAAACAGTATAAAAATCTGACTTTTTAACAATTTAGGTTAGAAGAGACCTCAGGAGGTTATCTAGTCCAATCCCCTCACTTGCAGCAGGCCAGCTCAAATCAAACTGAATAGAAAAGATTTCCAACAAGGCAGTCATGCCAGAATAGGCCTTTTAAATTCGTGATCACCAAAGAAAGTATAGTTCTGCATGGCTTCAGCAACTCCTGAGCCAAAATTACTGTGACGTTCACTGTGATGTTCACACAGACCTCTGAGATTCCCAGCTTGGTAGAAATTAATTTCATTTGAGTCTTGCTCTTAAAATCATTGCTTGTGCTATGATAATTATCAACATGGAACCCCATAGGAAGATGCTGCAAAAGGCCAGTCAAATTAGTAGTATCAAGCTGGGTTAGAGCAGCCAGCCCAGCGCACCATTATTAGTCACAGCAGAGATTAAACAAACCTGCTTGGCCTCTTTCCCCTTTGCTTTGTACTGATGTTCACAGATAAACCTGTGCAGGGAGAAGCTGGAAAGAACTGAATGTCCTGTGGGAGCTCTTATCAAGACCAGGGAGTGAACAGCGAATAACCACTCAGCAAGTCACCTTCTAAGTGTAAAAAGCACCTTGTTGTTTTAAAGTATGTTAGTCATCAACAAATTGGCTGGAATGTTCTTCATTCCCTGAGTTCCCCCTCTCTAGTCTCCCTCTGCTGGGATAACCTGATTGATTTTCCTTATGCTTTTTTATAGACAATAACAAAAATCTTTTGCCTCTTTTTAGAAGTTAACTTGTGTCCTTGTCTTTGGAAGGCTAACATACGTTTGTTCTAACATATCTTTGCTCTTCCTCCTTTCAACTGTGAACTCTCAGGACGGGGACTTTTTCTTATCCAGTATTTGTCTGGTATCTACACAACCATCTTCCTCAGAGCCTCCCTACATTCCTGGCACTCCAACAGTAACTCCAAGCTACACAGTATTTGCCTCTGTGATTCTTCACCACTGGAAATAGACTCAGCTCCTGGGAGCTACAACCTGTCCAGAAAAGACCACCATCAAGGTCAACCCAGGGTGTCTCAGGAGATGTTGCACAGAGCTCTCCTGACTGTGCCCTTCTCTCTACGTTCTCAATTGTGCACAAAGATGCAAAGATACATTTCCCAGTATAACGCAATCACTTTCCCCCCCCCTCACATTTCTGGTATTTACAAACAATAGCACAAACAATCTACACAGAACTGACTGATTGAGGCCTCTCTTAAAATGTGGATTCAAAAATATAAACATCAATTTTATTTCACTTGCAGTAATGTTTTAATTTCTGAGACCAAAGAGGAAGAGGAGAGGTTGTGTTTCAGTCCAGGGGCAGCCAAGCTGACCACAAATAGCAAAACAGACCCTACCAAGCTGACCACAGCCAAGCTGACCACAAAGAGCAAAACAGACCCTAAACTACGGGACTGTCACTGCTCCAGTACTAGTGGTTCCAGTATCAGCTTTGCTATTCCCAATTCATTCTGGCTTCAACTCCACAGCAGTAACACTTTATACCCTTCCTTCTTATTTACAGTTCCCTTCCCTTCTGACCATCTTCCAGTTCAAAGAACAAGTGAAAAAAGACTCAATTTTCTGTATTCTGTAAGGATGCCAGGATATCCTGTATTGTTATCAATCGCTATTATTCATTATCTGTAATTTTAGAAGTACAGGTGTTTGTTTAGCAAGTACAATACAAGTACTTGGTTGGGACAGTAGGAGGTAGATACTTTGCAAACATCTCTACTCATAGTTCTTATCATGGTTAATTCTTCAGAATAGCTTGTTATCAACACTGCAATCACTGTTTTGTTTTGTTTTGTTTTTTTAAGTTTGCCAATTTGGTTAGGGTGTTTGACTCCCAATTTGATCTCAGGATCAACTCCTCTTAGGGAAAATGCCACCACTGCCCTCTCCTGTCCTTTCCTTGTCTTCTGTTTTCATTCCTTCTTTTCCCAATTTTTCATTAGCTCTGGATTTACAGCCTTCTTATAGATGTCACACAGAAGAATGCGCCTTCTTTGTCATATATAAAAGCCTTCAGGACATAAACTTTCTCTTTTCTGCATTTGTAGAGCACAGAGCACCAGAGGTCTGCCCGGGCCACTGACTACCAGTGTAACATAACATCCACTCCAGTGGCTATAGCACAGTCTGCATCGCTTTCCAGCTCTCACTTCTCACTACTGCTAAAATAAATTCAATGATACACAACTGGCAGCATTAGGTTGCTCTTTCTCTGGCATTCCATACCAAAATCTACTGCTGAAAACCTCTTTACTAGATCATGGAAGATCTTTGGGCAAGACTCTATGCTTTACAGAGCAAGAAGAGCATTCTAAGAGCAAAGGCAAATTTTGGGAGCATCCCTTCTCCCACTGATCCTTGAAGATTTGGGTCTGTGCTTAATACTGATTAGTTTTGCTGAGAAATTTAACAAGTTATGAAATCTCCAATAGATAGCACAGAAATCTGAAAAGGCATAGGCTAAATATGCTATGGAAGAAGAGGTCAATGAGCATGCAAGAATATAGGCAGTGATCATAAACATGACTAAGCACATGAACAGCTCATTCTCATTCCTTGCATGGACAAGGTGCCTTAGCTATACAAAATCTGGGAATCACATATAAAACTAGGCACAGGCTGTACACATGTACCACAGAGCATATGCTGAGCCTTTACAGGGGCTGCTCTGGTGAAGGATAACCCTAAAAGTTCAGAAGTCTTGGACTCAAACCTTTGTTGAAGAGAGAAGTTGTTACACAGTTACAGACTATTTGGAATAATTAGGAAAATATTAATCAGACATAATATGACCAGAATTTCATTTTGTCCTGCATAAAAAGGAGAGACTTAGCATTTTAGTCTAGCCTTCTCCAAAATAGTTGAGAAATAGCAGATTCCACATTCCTCTACCGTGACATTGACTGATAAAACAAAAGATAGGGATGTGCAGAATGTATACAAAGACATGTTCCTTCTGCTTCTGAAAAGCTGGACAAAATCATGTAAATGTTACCTCATGCTAGGTCCAACTGGAGGTCAAGGCATACTTTAAATATTACACACTTTAGGAAATCATTTCACCTGAAATGTACAAACGTAATTAAACACTAAGGTATTTGTGTTTCTTCCCAATTTCATAACAGGAGTTTCCACTTCTGATCATATTAACACCAAAGCTCAATATACAGGCAGACAGGAGAAGGTGGCAAAATTCCTAATTGTTTTTCTGGGAATGAAAAGGATTCAAAGCACTACAGATGACATCTAGACATAAAAGCAGAACATCTGGGCACAGTATTCACCACTGCCATACCAGTTCTGTTTCCTATCAGTGTTACTTATTGGCTAGAAATAACTCGGAGTACCAGAGAAAAGGTCAGTCCAATGCACTTGAAGGATAGACACTACCTCTGCTTTGTCAGGTCCCTGCGTCCCAAGTCTTTCTTCATTTGGAGTACTTGGCGCTGGCAACATCATGTGTCCAACTCCACGTAGGAGGGGGGCAGACATCACTTAGTCAAACAGTAACTCCAGGGTTAGCAGCACTGAGGACAAACACAAAAACACAGGGAAATTCAAGATCTAAGTCCCTGAGGCTACAAAAAAGGTAAAAATACTTCACATATAACAATAATAAGATGATACCTGTGGCGCATCTGGACACTACTTCTCTGAAGTAGCTTTATAGGTCCAAAGACTGAAAGAGCCAGAAAGGAATATTAAGGTCCTCTAATTTGACCTGAATACAAAGGCTGTAATCCTTCTTAAGCCTAAACTAACACATGCACTCTTGAAAGACACCTAAATGTACTGTAAATTGTCAAAACCTTGTGAAGCCGCTACCGTCCCTGATAAACAACTGCAGTGTTTAATTACCTTCGCTGCTGGCAAGTTGTGTAGCATTTATTTCAAAGACTATTTTTTTTTTTTTTTTTACTTTTGCTTCTGGCATGAAATCTTGTCATGTCTTTGCACAACTGAAATGCCCTAACTATTGCATGTCTTCTATTGTACATATTGCAGGGCGGTCAAGTAATTTCTAAAACCCTTGCTTTGAAATGAATTTAGCTTCCAAAATTTGTTTACCAGCTACTAGACTGTTTTTGTCTTTTCAATGCCCCTTCGGGATTTTTGCCTCCTGCTTTGAGTAAGTGGACATCAGAACAAGATATTGTATTTAAATAACAGCATTATTAACGTGGAATTATTTTCATTTTTCTGGAGGTCTCATGGCTTTGTAAGCTATGAACAACTGTGTAACTTAAGGTGATAGCCTGGCTCTTCAGCCACTTCTGTTTCCTGATTCTTTGTGTTGAAGTTATGTTGGTTTGGGCCGTTTCTTTTTTTTTTTTCCTAATTTTTTTTTTACTTCTCAGACTTTTTTTTTGTGTGTGCTATGAAAAGAAGCTCTTCATGAAAAGTTAGAGAACAGTCTCCCTTGGCTCCTCTCCAGTTCCTGGAGGTAAAAGCATGACAAGGAGCATTATAAGCACAGGCAAATAAAACTGACAAATAATCTTTGCCAGATTTTTCCCAATTAGAGCCTATCACCCTTTACAATGAAGTCCATTATTCATCCATAAACAAAGTCCAGTTATATCTCACTAGGAAAAAGGAGGGGCAGGTGCTTCTACATTCATAATATAAGCACTAGGAAGATGGAAGGGCTTTGGTTTTAACTCTCTTAACTCTTTGTAAGCTGCAGCTGTGTTGCAATAATAGTAACCCTGGCTAACTGACCAGAGAATCACTGATGAGTTTTGATGATACACATCACTCAGAAGCACAGTGTGCTAAATCATTTCTTGTGCAGAGTTTCTGGCACCACATGCAGTCAATATCGAGGCAAAGAACAACTGGGACACTCTAGAAAGTTCTGTTTCTACAGTCACTGTCAAGCTCTTCCTCACACAGTTGACTCATCACTGCTTTCAGGGTAGATATACCCTCAGAGATGTACTCTCTGCTCTCCTCAATATAACAATTCTGGATGCCATGGGAAAATTGGGGAATAGATGTCAGAAAGTGGCTAGGCTCATGGCTTCCCATAAAAGCATCTCCGTTTTCTATTTGCAAAGACAGACTGACTGGCCCTGGAGGGTATTTATTTCCTGTGCTCAAACATTATTATTCTGAGGTTACTTATTAAACACAATGTGTCCACAGAGCTTTGTATCATAGGTGTCATATTTTATATGTAGTATTTATTTCAGTGAAGGTAGTTCCATTTTGAAATAATTTTAATTAAGATACGTAAGTACTAAAATTTTTGTGACTATCTTCTTTTCTGTCACTGAACATGATTCACCACTCCGCTACAACAGGCCATGATTCAATTGGTCTGTTTTCTTATTACAAATCTTATTTTAGAAACTTGGCAGTCCTTAATCCCTTGGGATTAGATTTGATTACAAAACTAATACACTGGATAACTGTAACCTGTCACATAAAATAACCACTTGCCCTCATATGGTGGTGGTGTATTTTATTCCAGTGTACTGAAAAATTGCAGTGTGGTTTTTTCTCACTTTGTGTTTTCTACATGTCACATTGTAAAAGGAAACATTACCTTGCGTGTGCTATTAGAATAAAATTATTCTATCTTTTTCTCTGTTTTCAGAAAGAAAGCTACTTCCTGCAAGTGGAAGTTGTTCAGTGTTTCTAAGGTGCAAGGCCACAGGTTGATATTACATACATCGAAATTTCCTGAGTTACTATGGAATGAGAGCAGATTTGCGTGCTAGCCCTCTACATCTGAAACCACACATCTGGGAGACAAAATTAAAACCAGAAGTTAAGCAATTTGTAGCTTCTCAACTATGTAGCTAGATTTTCCAAAGTGACAGGATGTTGTTGTATCTCCGTGAAAGCTGTCCTCACCTTGCTGATGAATTGCAGTTCCTGTAATTTTTGGCCACATGGCATCATGTGATCCCATGATATCCAATAGTTTCACCAAGAGAATCACAGTAGGATAACCCAACTTGGCTTCTGGTGGCTACAAAAAAGCTTGCTAATCACTGGTTTAGAATGTGCATGTCAAAACATCTACTACATATGGCATTTGTGTGGCTAGGTTTCTCCTTTTTAAGAAACTAAATATAGTTTAAAATGCACTAAGTACTTTACTTAGGCAAAGCAAAAGTGTCTTGGATCAAAAATGGCAATGAAATTGCAAACTTATAGCTGTCCCCACTGATATGATTGGATTTCTCTTCCTACAAGGCTAGCAAAAGAAATAGTGAAAAGGAAGTGGTGAGATGCTGGCACCTCATACATTGCTCACAGCCTCATGGCTAGAGTTTACACACACTATCAGAGACTACAGAGCTCAGCATTACTTTTCTTCTTCTTTTTTTTTTTTAATGGTAAAAATGAGAAAAGTAAAGTGATAAATTGGGTATTTAATTATTTACCTACCTTAGCAAGGGTCTAATAGCCTGTCTAACCTAGTACAGAATCTGGCTGCTCAAGACAGTTTGTTATAAAAAAATGGAGTTACTTCAGAACCACCACTCTGACCAACAGACTGTGGTAACTATCTAAGAAAACACATCACTGGGGCTCTGGGCTCTGTAAAAGAACTGGAGCAGCCTAGATTGCCTTTGTCCAGGAAATCAGAGGGAGGGATGTCTGTACTGAAAACGGACTGGAACATCTCAATAGTTTCCTGATTTTGACACTTAGGAGCTTGAGCACTTTGACAACAGGACTTTGAAATCTGGGCCACAGGAAGAGATACCAGGTCAGAGTTAACTACAGTATCCTGGTTCTTAAAATTTTGAGCTTTCTAGATTTCATATTTTTTCTATAAAAAGTACTGGTTTAGGAAGAAGTGATGTCATCTAGCAGATTGCATACCAGTGTGGAAGTTGGGAGAGAGGAAGGTTTATGCTTGCTTCTGCCATTGAACACAACTCAACAAGTCTCTTGCCTCTCTAGCCCTGCTTCCCCTCCTAATGTTTTTGTAATAAAGCAGATGAGTGTCTCTTACTCAGTTATGAACAATGATGAACCTCCTGAAGACAGGTCCTGCCTGAATCAGCTGGGGACTCACTGGCATTAGAGGCCAAATTAGTACGTTCAATACTATAGAGGTTTTGTTTTTCTTTATTGCTGCAGAAGCAGCAGCCTTCCCCACAGCAACAGGCAGTGGACAAGTCGAGTTTATCCAAAATATTTTGTAATACAACGTGCATAAGTTTCACTTTCTTTTGCCTAACAAAGCAGCTCACACTTCATGAGGTTTCCCACTCTCACCAAACCAAGGTGTTTATACTATGAATGTTTTCATTTTGTAGAGAATAATGGCAAAACAGTTAGGAAAGTATCGGACTGAAGTGCTGTATTCCCCTTGTGATGTGACTTGTACACCACAGAGTGTCACAGAGGAGCCTGTGTATAATTCTTACGGACTTCCATATGAAAACAGAATTTACAAAGAATTTTCTCACACACACACCCCCCCAGCACTCCAGGCAAGAGTAAGGCATTATTCAGAGAGGAAGAATTACCCATAAACCAGTCAAATGATGCTGGGTTTAATCCTGCTTATGCCATAAACACTCAGCGTGACTTCGGAGAAATCATTTAAATCTAATTTTAATTCAGTTTGTTATGGACTTCTGTGACAGCCAGTATCTGTTTGATTTGTCCTTTGTTTGTTATTTTCCTTTAAAAAATAAGTGACTGGGTCTGAAGAAATCCTGTGGAGGGAGTGAGAAATTGCTTCTTCCCTTGAGGAGCAATTGAGACCAGTCTGGGACAGAAGCTTCAAGAGCAGAAGAAACAAGATGACAGACAAATGGGAGCGAGACAGTCACAGCAAAGAGCTCTGAGCCTGCAGCTCAATAGTGAGACTACTGAGAGAGAGGATTGAGCAAGCACCCAGGGCTCAGAGGTGATGGGAAGGGACCAGAGGAGCCACTGCCCACATAGTGGGCAGGGGAACTATTTTATAAGTTCTTTTTATTTCTATTCTGTCTTAGCTAACTTTTTGGAGTTTTCTTCCTTTAAAAGGTTCAGTATTTGAATTTTTATTCTAACACATTTTGGCTTTTTTGGATTTCTTTTTTTCTAGCTAGTCCGGGTACCTTGGTAACAAGTTCCAAAAAGTTGCCACAATTTACAGAGTAACTCTAAGGATTCATGAACGTGTCAGTGATGCTTGAATTCTGCAGATAGAAAAGCCTGACTTCTTTGGCTTCTGCCTCTTTCCAGCAGGAGTAAAAACTCTGGATACTGTTTCTTATAAGAAATACTAGTTTGTAACATGATCAGAGTCTTCAGTTTTGATTTCTTTTCTCTGCAACTGTTGATTATTGGTGCTGGTTTCAGTTACTAAGATGCCATGAAAAAGTTGCAACAAATTTCTGACAGAACTGAGGGGAAGCTAGGATGCAGTCAGCGCAGGCTCGTTTTTTCTTGTTCTTGAAGCTGACCGATAGACTTTCACTCACCACTTGGAGCACCCAGCTATGGCTTTTTTTCCTCAGCGATAGAAGGCACAATGTTGAAAGACTTACCATGATTTTACACTCTAGCCAAACAAAAAAGTAAAGCATTTGAAGACAGTTCTCCAGAGGAAGTTAACAAATATTTCTCCATGAATTTCAAGTAAATATGTGTATTAAAGGTATCTTTGAGTCTACAAATGGAATTCCAACTTAAGTGCCCATAGCAAGTAAAATCTAAATTTAGTCATTTTAGGTGAAAGAATATAGGCTAGAAGGAATTTTTTTCCCAATGTATAAAATCAGACAAGCTCACTAAAGCAATTTGCACCATATAATGGGTGAATCTCAAAACACTCACACCAGTTTACATATGAAGATGTAACCTGAAGCATAAGATAGTTTGCAATAACAAAGAGAGTTGATAACATGCCTTTGGCAATATTCTTAGAGGTATTGGTCCAGCAAAGAAGAGAGACAAATGAAAGGTGAGGCTGACAGTAGAAAGCATCAAAGTAGAATTATTAAGAGGTAAAGGAGAATTTGACAGTTTTTAGTCACTGATGCCAATACCAAAAGAGGTATCACATAGGAAATAATCAAAACAAAGGAAGGCCATATCTTGGTTATCCAAGGACAGTACATTATCTGGGAAGAGCTCTGTTAGGAATAATCGTCAGCCTCTGTTACCCGATTAACTATCTGATACTTCATTTCACTGAATTGCTTCTTTTTCTTTCCCCGGCTAGAATACCACTTTGGCTACCAAAAGCTTTCTTATCCCAAAATTTAAATGTGAAACAAACATGATTTCACTACAAAACGAAAATCCCATTGTGATAAAAGAATTTTTTTACATTCACTTGCTCTAAATATTCAAAGAAACATTTTGTTTCCCTAAGAGTTCATGAAAAGAAAATCCAAATGGATTTCAAGATGGACAAAGATAATTTCTAATTTAGAATTAACTCAAAGGCTTAGGATAGCATGTAAGTGTTTACCATGGGTTTACATCTCACTGAAGTGAATTATATATAGCTGCATTCTTAAAATCAAGGACATGATGTAAAGCTGTCTTGAGCAGCTAAGTACACAGTTTGATACTTTCCTGAATCAGAGACACACTCTGTGGGATTTTCTTTCATTAACTGATCCACAAAAGGCATGTACACATAAATGAACCTTCCCCGTTGACATATCTGTCAGCAGTTATGAAAATCAGTGTCTAACACTTGAGAACACCTGAACAAATAATCTTTCATAGTAAAATCCTTCAACTGTTTTTGCTTTATACACAAAGTATGATTGTTTATTTTCTTTGGCAACTGCCCTGATTAAAGTGGAACCCTGCTATAAACTAGCAGAATCACAATTTACTACATTAATTTTTTTACTGAGAACTCTGGTTGGTCCAGAACTGAAGTAGCTTCATTGTTAAGTTCTTCTGGAACACCGATGGCTTCGGTTTGTGTATTTTAAAATCACCATGGGTATATATATGCCATGGGTACTATACAATGCAGGAATTAGCAAGACCTAAAGCTGAGGTACAAATCTGGACACATACAACACCATTGTCACTATTAGTCAATGCAGTTATTGCTTTGTCAAGATCCTGGTATGTTTCAAGTGACAGATAGAGTTAAAGAATTATTTTGGGTCCCTAATATCACCTAATAAAAGACAGAAGTAGGAGTGAAGCTACAAGAACTACGTCTTAAGAAGTTTTATTAATTATGGAAGGATAGGAAAAATTTTGGGGAAGGTAAGCAGCCTGAAAATATCCTGGGCTGCATCTCTCACCACTTCTGTAATACCTTAGCTCCAGTCATCTACGAGCGTATGAGTGTTTGTGTGTTTTGGGCACGTAAACAAAGCTAACTTGGGTGCCCTGAGGGGCAGTGCCTTGCCAAACTCACCAGAAGGGGACCTTAGCAGTAGAGACAACAAGGTGAGATGGCAGCAGTAGCCTAACACTGTCTGACCTGAAAATTATATGGAGTGAAATGGGGAGAAGGAAAAATGAGAGCAGCAGTGTACCCTCAACAGCATTGAAGAGGACAGGATGAACAAGTAACCGCTCTTACACAAAGAACTATCCTGTACGAAAGACCTGGTGTCTTTGGAACTGGTAAAGACACAAACACTTTTCCTGGTGGGTAGGCAAGCGAGAAGTTGTGCTGTGCTTCCATCATCTCTCTTTCTGCTTTCTTTCCTACTTTCCCAACTGTGGCCCAAGCACAGCAGACACAAGCAGACACACACGGCAGGGTGGGCTGTAGGCAGCCTCCAGGCGCTGAGGAGAAGCAGCGTCTGTGCAGGCGGATGGAACTAAATACTGTGAGATAATTCAGCTTTCATTTGGCAACTGCTGTGTCCTTACATAATTTCTGGAACACTTTTTCTTAACGAATTCTACATTATTTGCTATTTATCAATCTACCACAACTTTCTTACAGTAGTTAATCCTTAGTTTCCAGTCTGTCCCTATTAAGACCTTTATTGTTTTTCATACTCATCTGATAGTAATTCCATGGTTAAGGTACTTAACCGTATGTTAAGTGTCATATAAAAATAAATTAGTGCTTAATCTCCACTCCTTTTACTGGTTTTGCTTTAATTTTATTTAAGTCAATTTAAGAACTTACTCTTTCTTTACTTGGATTGCAACTACCTGAATAGTTTCCTTGCACATCCCTCATCTGGAATTACCTAACTCTTACCTATCTCCACTTCCTCCTTCATGTTCCATCGATTCACATGTGACTGCCTCCCACTTCTGAATTTACTAGCCCAATTTTAATGAGAACAGGATCTGTATTGAACTAACCACACAAGTCATCCTTTATGTATGCCAGAGACATCATACAGATCACATTGGGACTGCCATATTTCCTTTTATATAGAAATATCTATTTCCTTTTAAATTCCACTGTACCTTGTTCTGTCTTCACTGACCACAGCTAATCAAGCCCTGTATCTTAAAAATATTCTTGATTCTGAATCACTCTTTATTAAGTGCAGATTCCAAAGTTGCCACTTCCTACACACTTAAAATAAGACCGGGCCACGTTTGCTTTGGTAACTGGTACAGACTTTGTGCTATTGTACATAAAATAGCCTTTTTCCTGCTTGTCTGAGCAAGTGCATGAGGGATCTAAAGAGCTGAATGGAAATAACTACTACACGAGCTGCTATGTATCCCTTGGAGAATGCTAGTCAAAAAATTACGGTAGCTGAATAGACACTGGACATCTCCTGGGCTGGGCCATGTGCCATGTCAGTTATTAAATCACATATGTTGAACCATCATTCAGCTGTTTTCAGGAAAAATGATGTAAGGCACAAAAATGCCACATGGCCATAAAGATTACGTTAATCACTTAGTGTTTGGCAGGGGTGAGAACTGCAAGTCACATATTAATATACTATGTTGGAAAATCCTGGGTTTCAGCAGAAAAATGATTGCAAAATCCTAAATTTGTTACTGACTTACATTTTGAGCCAAGAGGAGGTCAGCATCCTTTAACAGATTAATGGATGCTGTGCTCTGTGGCAGACTGGATTGCTGTATTTTCTGTCGGTGCTCACACAGTAATTCAGGCTCTTCTTCACACAGCTCTCAGTTGTACCTTGAGGATGAACTGTTTACTACTGACAATCTGTGTGCACAATACAAGCCCTAGACAATATGGTGTAAGCTAAAACCTAAATTGCTTCACTTTTACAAAGGAATTTTCTCACAAGGAGCTTGAATGCTTGGTTATCTGACTCTTTCTATGTGTGTTAATGATACACTGAACTAACAGTTCAGAAGAACTGAATAAATTCTTAACTGCAGCAGATGGACTGTTCAACTACTTAATGTTTCTAAATAAATGAAGCCATTGAAATCATGAAGGCCCTCTGGAGGTTTTATTGCCCAGTCTCCTGCTCAAAGCAGAACTATCATCAGTGCTAGATCAGATTGGCTGTGGTTTAGTCTGAGTCTTGAAAACCCCCAAGGATGGAAATACCACAAACAATATGTTCCTGAGTACCCTCTTGGTGAAGAAGTTTTTCCCCTGTCCAGTTCGAACTTCCCAAGCTACAATTTGGGATCATTTCCCATTTCTATATTGTCTACCACTATAAAAGAATTTGATTCTGTCACCTTCACAATTTCTTTTCAAATAGTTTTAAGCTGCTATGAGATCCCCCTCCCTACTCTCCTTTTAGTCAGGTTCAGGTTTATAGATAGTGAATAGCTTTGCAGGCAAGCACAGGGATGCCATCTTAGTGTCTTTTTTGTCCTTTGTAAAATCAATCAGTATCATTCAAAAACTGAACACAATGATGAAATAAAACATGTGTTTTGTGGGATTAACATGTGAGCAGTGTGATGTATCACCCCTAGGTACGCATGTGGTCTGCATTGTGAAGCATGGTCAGCAGTTATAATCTAATCAGGCCTAATTTGGTCTTAGAAGGACACTTCATTTGTTAAAATTATCTGTGGGAAGTTTCAACTTTGACAACACAGCATTTTCCAATCATATCTAGCCTCTGACCTAGGGAGACAGTGTACCCTTGTCACATTATACATTCAGCCCATAGTCTTGCAGTCCGACACAGCCAAAAAAGGTAGCTTGAGTCTGAGGTGGCTTGTGTGATAGAGGTATCTCAATTTCAACATGTTCCACCTCTAAGAGCTTGCAATACCGTGTCCTGAGCAAGTTAGGAAACCTTGAGCAGAAGCTAGACCCACCGTGATTTTGAAGTCAAGCAAAAGTACTCCCTACCACACACAGAAGACCCCCACTCAGATATAATAATCCACACCACTTTTAAAAGGTATGAATAAGGACTAGATCTTATTGTGCAAATTAAAGTTAGCGATTGAAACCACACCAGGAGCTATTATTTCTTTCTGTCTGTCAATTTGAAGTATTTGGTAAACTGGATAGAGCCTGAGAGATTAGGAAGGTCATGAAAGCATTTCCTTTTTGCAGCTAAACTTACTGAAATGTGTTTTGGCATTCTTCATAAGAAGTTTGTGCACAGTTCTTACAGGCAGGTTACTAAAAATGCCCCAATACCACACATGGTTGATTTCCCGCTCCCTCCTTTTATTCACCAAAGTTTCACACTGAATGCTGACAAAGAACTACCAAAGACCACAGAAAAGGAAAAGATAAATCTTAACATCTGTAGCCCGTTCACACAGCACAGAAAGAACATCCCTTTTAACTGCACAAGAAGGCCATGTTAGATGCTATCATCACACTTGTTCTATTTTATGCGCACAGTTTAATAATGAAACTAGCTCAAAGATTACATTATGCTTATATGAAAAAGCTATTGCATTATTAGCTCACACGATGTACTTAAGTCCTGTTACGATTGTTTTCAGATGCTTTTTAGAAGACTGAACACTGTGAATACACTATATAGTCAGGCACTATGAAATACTACCAGGTTAAAAACTGCATAGAGAAATTCACCAGCCACCAAAGTTGCTTGAAAATTGTTCAGTTTCAACAACAAAAAAAAAAGTATAATTTTTACTGCAGAACATAGTGCAGTAATCTCCTCCTCTAGCTTTCTTTCCAATCCATATAAATCATTTAATTTAACACAGCACTTTTTCCAGGATAGCAAGCATTAGGGAGTGGCTGCTACAATAGCCAAAGCTGGATTCTGACCATAGATCCTACCTTTATCTTGTGCACTGGTATGAAGATATCACCAAAAATTCTGGGTCCTTAAATCTGAAAATAATTTTGTAATGTGAGAAGCAAAAGATGAGTAGAACTTCCAAAGAAATTACCTCAGGGGAATTCAGCTGCATCCTTCCATGTCTTCACAGGAATCTTATCATGGAATTCATTATATTCCAGGTTTTTACACCACAAGTGACCTGAGCTGATATTTAGAATATTTGAATCCTTATTCAGCTTCAGCACTATTAAATGTAGCAGCATGAAAATATTATGTCAGACTCTGCATAGAAATAAGAAGTCTACTATAATTTCAAATGTACAGACAAAGTGGCTGTTAATGGCAGATACCCATTTCTCTACAGGACTATACTTCACGGCTTTCTTGTGAGGGAATTCTTGGCTCCCTTATTAATTTATTCAAGATGGAAGGAAAAATCAAAACCTTCTTGATTAACTGCAAAGTAAGCATTGGATGAAATGAAAACAAATACTGTTTATTCTTTCCTCTTTTCTCAAACAAATTCAAAGTGTGCTTGATCCCCTTTCACAACAGGGAATGTTGAGACTGTCTGAAAGGTGCTTTAACCTGCTACTCCTTATTGCTGTCTGCTTGGCCTGAGAGCCACCTATGCACATCCTTCCTGCCAGCAGGTGCAGTAAAAAGGTGTGTCTCTGAGTCCCAGCCACTGCTGTAATTCAGTACGAGCTTTATAGATGGAAATACCATCACAGCAATGAAACAGCCAGTGCTGTCAGCACACCTATTAAGCTGTCAGGATTCTGATGTCTACCCCTTTCTACATAATCATTAACTCTTTATTTTCTTCCTTGCATAAGATCTAAATCTTACTGTGAACAGTAAAAACACTATAGGAAAATTTACTAGCCCAGCTGAAATAATTTTAATTCAAAGTGACATTGCTTTCCCCTGACTACAGTCTATTGTCACCTGGTTCACACTTCACTTCTAATACAGTATTCTATTTCCCCTGCAGTTTAACAGACAAGGATTCTTTAGGTTCCCCCATACCAAACTGCTTTCTGGTTTAGATTAGGGGAATAACAAACCAGGAGAAAATAGAAAGACCTGTATAATGAGAGACCATAAATTTAATATACATTTAACATGCTACCGTCATAAATGAAGGTTACAGTCTTGGATCATGATCCATTTTATTAGGTGCTCTACAAACAGAAAAAGGATTTCTGTCTCAAAAGAGTTTATGACATATAACAGAGTGTCCAGCATATGGTCTCTGTATGGCCCACATGGATAATGCATCTTTGGGAGAAGCTGTGGGTGGGAATTTCTCTGGCAGTGGCAGCCTCCTCCCAGCCACATCATTTTCCAGGTGCTTTCAGTCCTCAGCTGGAGATCAGTGCACTCACTAAAAGCACGTGTGTAGTGCAGCTGCTCTGTAAACACATGCATAGTAAATTTGGCACTTCAGACATACCACCTACTTAGTAAGTCTCCTGACCACAGGGAATGTCATATGATAGAAAAGCCATGGGACAGAGCATGGCTCTGCCACTAGATTAAGTACAGAGAATATTTACCAGAAATCCCTGTGCTTTAGCTCCCCAGGGATCTAAAGTAAGCACAATGGCTAGAAGTACAGTGGTGTATAAGGGAACACTAAACACAGTGAGGACAGAGAAAGCAAAGGTGCAACCATCTGTTCTACAGTTGCTAAGAAGTCTGAAAAAGAAACATTAATTTTTGCTTTACATAAGAAAATCCCTATATCTCAGAGCTGGGTTGTTTCCCCCTCCTCCCCCAAAATGTCCATTTAGAGATGAAATCTCAGCTTGGCAATTTTAAGTGATGCATACAGTCAAAATGTGAGAGAAGAAGACTGTGTAAGGGGAATAAAAGAAAAGGAAGAGAGAATAAGACCATCTTATGCAATTGCATAATTATGACATGAGGAAATGGAAAGGGCTAGCAGTTCGTTTTCCTGGGGAAGAGAAATGGTGCGAGTTCCATTCAAAGCAATGTCTGGTAAAACACTATGCTTGGTATTAAGTAAAGTAAGGACTTGCACTTGTATTTTATACATCCCAGCTGAGAACTGGAATGAACAGATTGTACAGTCCAGGAGAAGATAAACACACAAAAACAAACACTCCCCTCAGCTCTCTCACTCTGTCAAATAAAAGGTTCCATGAAATGCTTCAGTCAGCGTGTCTTAAAGGTAAACACACATTTTAGCTAGAGTCTGATCCATCAAGATTTATACTAGTAAGTAATCATTATTACACTTCTGTAACAGACCAAGAGAATGCCTTTCATTCTAGAAATATTTTACATCAAAAGGTGAAAACATGAAAGTAGATCCTCAGCTAGAGTGAGAAAACATTGCTTCAGTAAAGTTACTAGAGCTCTACGACTTGACTGGTGGAAAATCTACAGCAAAGCTACAACTGAAGAATAAGAAGATTATTTTTCTATATGAGCTATGAGATGACCAACATCATTATCTTTTTCTAATAGATATAAACAATATTTTAAGATCTATTTGCAAAATGAAACACACAGGCTGATGAGCTACTCTGTGGAGGTGGAAAAGACTTTATGATCTCTGACCTTCACTTCCACTGCATTCACTTCATGAAGAGCAGCTGCTACCTTTATATACACGTATATAACATTTTATATGCGTGAGTCAGTCAAATGCTAAGGAAAAATATACAGGCTTAGCTTCAGTGCATGAAAGCAGTTTATCATCAAAAGAACTAGATGAAGAAAGCTTTTCTGTTACTGAGACCTGTACTGTAAATTTTGCTGAAATATTTCAAGAATATAACATTTTTGCTTCTATATTGCTAGAAACTAAAGATGTGAAAGATAATTGTGCATTTTGTGAATATTCCTGTGAAGGGGGCTATGCAGGAAACAGGACGCTGTATCTAGGGTTCTACCCAGATTCATCAATCCCAGAAAGTGACTTTTGTCTATTTTTCACAGGAAAACTGCTCTAAATATTTTAAAGAAAAAGGTCTCTATTTTTGTCTTTATCCAGGTCCAAATAATATGTCATACCAATATAGGCTCTTAGCTTTTAGTGAGAAATATTCCACATATTTCATAAATTTGAGTGACAAAGCACTCTACCTATTACAGGATCAGGCTCCAAATGCTAGAGAAATTATGCTGCTACTACCGAGCCTTGCCCTTTGTGCAATTAATTTAAGGACTGTTTTCCAAATATTTTTTGGCCATTACTATAATGAGTGAGAAGTTCATAAGCAAGCAAATTCTTATATGCAGTTGCTGAATACGGGGATTAGCTGTAACTAATTGTAATCAGTTGAACAACACAAAACCACTATATAATGCAAATGGAGCCTGGCAATGAGGTGACAGGCAATAGACTCAAGCAAGTATAAAAATAGTGTGAAACTGAAAACCTCCTGCCAGACAAGATGAATTAGAAAAGGGTTAAACAGCAAAGGAAATGTTGATAAGACTCACACCAAACTTGGGGGTGGGGAAAAACTGCTCAGATTTTTTCTGCAGATTTTACTTCAAAGTGTTAACTACAAATGTCCTGTCAAGGGCTATTAAAAGCATTCTTAGAAAGCACCAAATGCAGCAGGTAAAAAGTAAAGGACTACCAATATAGCTGGGATCTAAGATGTGCTTTCACCTGAATTACTTGCCCTCAAGTGCAATTCTGAAGAAAGCCACTATTTTCTGTGCTGTATGCTATGTAAAAAATTATTCCCTGCTTGCAAACGTAACTGGGTTTTTTTACATGGAAAGAAGTATCTCCAGAGGTGTTGCCACCATCCTGCTCCAGTTCTATCCATGTGCCAACTGGCTGAGTTCCTCATGCCTCCTTCAAACTCTTCCCTACAACACATGCTCTGCTCTCAAAGTCCATGGGAGTTCTCCACCTTTCCTTTTAAGAATTGTCATTGTTCAGATTTTTATTTAAGCACTGGCTTGTCAAAAAAGCACAGAATAGAAGTACTCAGCCTGTCATAAAATCATTCCCATGGTAACATAGGGTTTCATCTTAGAAGTATGATGCTCTTCAAACCAGCCTCTTCTTCCCTGTTTCTGTTACTCGCATTGATTCAGGATGTGTTTTTACTCTTAACACTTATCTGCTGATTGTTCATGCAATCTTTACAGAAAAGTTTGCTGATGGCAGAAGACCTTTCAGCATTCTCTCTGGTCACACCTGCGTGGCCTTTTTGTCTGCTACTATTCTGCAGAGTGCCTCACTTGAGAAATGTGATTCTCTGACAATCAGCTTTTTTGTCCTAGTGCCTCCTGCCACTCCCAGTGCTCCTGTACTGTGGGAAAGGGATTCCTTCATGTCTGCTCTACTTTCATCATTAATCTCCTGGCTGTTGACTCAGCTATATATTTATTTTACTGAACATGGAGATCTGTTTCTAAATTCAGACTTTTCCCTAGCTGTTTTCCTCTCTTAAAAACTCCTTTCCTCTTCTCAAACGCTGGCAAGAACTCCCAGTAACTATTCTCTCTGATTTCATGCTAAGAATTTTCTAATGTTGCATTGCAACCAGACTTACTGTTTGCAATAGATGTGTATGTCAACAACCATAAACTTCAGGTGATAACATCTTTTTATTTTCACAGGTTTCTTATCAACACATGGTATTTATCTACTGACCTCAGAACTGCTTTATTGTAAACCCCAGCAGTGAGTCCCATTTCCTCACTCTGGTCGATGTTTATTGCGCAGCTGAGCTTGTATTGCAGCTGCTCTATAATTTAGCTCAAATCACACTGGTCATTGATTAAAGAACACAGCTGCAAATGTAGGAGTCATACCACTGGCACCTTCTTTTGTGCTGTGTATTCACTGGCAAGACCTTGGATTTGGTTAAACCATTTTGCATAGTTGCTTCTTCATGGGAAATTCCTGGATTCTAGGTCATTATTCCTGCTGTTGCTTCATTTTAGGCGAGACTGTTGTGGCACTGGGACATAATATGATGATTTTCCACATGTTTTTAATTGCTGCTGATGAAACAGACATTAATATTTCCACCTTCTAGGCTATTTTTTATGGCACACACACTAGACCAAAACAGATACAATACAATGAAGCCTTGAAAAGGTCCTGTACTTCAGAAAGAGTAGGACATATAGGACTCCAAACTATAAGTAGGAGGCCAAATCCCAATGGCAGTAAGATTCACTGGGACCAAATCTTAAACATGAAGTTGAAATATCTGTACCTAATTGTCTAGGGATCTGGATGCAATTATATGCTACAATAAAAAAAAAATCAGAACAGGAGTCTGAACATTTTGATCTTTGGGAAACAGGGAAGGTGAAACTTGGGTATATAACTAAATGTAATGCCCCTATAGGGGAACAGCTGCAGAAGGCTGGAAATTGGCATGTGCCCAAAAACTTAATTACAGTGTAAGCTGCCTCTCATCAGCTGAATCACAGTAGCCTAAGTGTGAACATTCTTACTCTTCCCAAAGTAAAACATATTTGTTGAAGCCATCATGACATCAATTGGGGACCACAAGCGTTCTTTCCCTAGTTCGGGTAAGTATGGTTTACTCTTTGCCTGAGTTTGAAGGTAAGATCTCCAACTTCTGTACCACTGCATTTAAACCAGTCCTTAGTGGGTGCCACGTCCTTGGCCCAGCGTTAAGGAAGCCTCCATTGTGGCTTTCTCCAATGAGAAAGGGAAGAGCCCTAATCATTAAAATTAAGTAAAGTATGACCACAATTAAATTTCAATACGATTTTTTGTAGCACAATCATAACCACCAATTTATCCTTGTTTGAACCAATACTAGGTAAGCAATTAGAGCATTTGGGGGGAGGTGCAAGAAAGGGGAAAAAACAAAAAACAAAACTGAAAAGTCAAAACTGAAGAGGCTTTGTGCAACAGTAATTTATAGGTAGAAATTCTAATTAATGAGAGCCATAGAAAGCCTCAAGGAAAGGCTAAGGCAAATCCAACAGGTCACAACAGAATGAGAAAAAAATTCATAGAATGCAGTGTGTCTGGTCTGTCTTTTGATTACATTTGCTGTTCTTGTTTGCATCAGCTTATTTTCAATTGCTGGTTGCTGTGTCACTGCGGCTTCAATGTGATTTCCCACAAACCAGGACTTCACCTAAAAGGGTGTTTAGCCAGGCGAAGCAAAAGCTATTCTATTATAGAAGACAGGAAAGGAACTATACAATTTCAAGGAAATGTTCTTTCAGTAATTAAAGACAAATTAAATATAATTTGGGTGTATGTAAATGACATGTTAAGTTATATAAATTTAAACTGTATGAACCTGCATGTATAATAAGAAAACCATAGCAGAGATCAGGGCTTTAGAGTGTTGGGAACTGTGTGTGTATAGATACCCGTAGATAGGCATATATACAGATATGCACATATACATATACCACGCATATTTAAGCACATACCTGAGGACACTTCAGAAAACAGTGTTACTTTTTATCCTTCTGTATTGTCTTAAATGCTGCATCAAGTTACAACAGTGCAGAGCAGATCATCTTGAAATATAATTAAGAATAGAACATTGCTTTGAGTCTCTGTGCTCGTGATGGCTCTTAATAAAGACAGTAAAGTAAAAAATTGCACCTTACATCAGTATGTCTACTTAGGTTATCTCCATTGTTACAGGCAAATTTTCAGGAGCGACAGGAATTATTGTAGCAATTGTCAAAAAGGTAATAAACGACACTCAGATTGCAGGCAATTGCAAGAATGATACAAAAGTCAGGAAATCGGTTTTGTTCAGCTTGTAGTTTTGATCTATCTACCTTTTGATTTCTAAAACCCACTCCCTCGCTCTTCCAAGTTTTGCACTACATTTCATATTGTCAGCCCCCCAAGAAATACAGAGAAAGACAAAATTATTCTGCAGGTGCTTATTCACACCTCTGTCTACTTCTCAATCTACAAATCAATCCTATATTCACATCTTCCAGCGTATCAGTTCTCCCATGTCCCATCAGATGCTCCTCTTTGTCCTGCTTGATTCTACTAGTCCTCTCCACAGCTGGTGTTGCCATGAAGATGAACAAAAAGAGTGACCCCAGAAAATCTCAGACGTAGGGAAGGGGTGAAGTGGAATTGCTAGATTCTGTTATTCCCATTCTCTTTCTGTAAGAAATTTCTCTAATAGATTGAAAAGATCTCAGTCTGTTGGCCTCCCCAGTAAGGTGAGAGTTCACCCCCAGGTACGCCTGCTATAATCCACAGGGCACAAGCTTCTAACATGACAAGTTCTGACTAGGTCCGGTCAAATCCTGCCACTCAGAAAACAAGAACATAAATCATGAACATTTATGGCAGTGCTGACATTCCCTGTGCTAGAACTATGTGGATCATAAATTGCACTGCTGGAATCTCACACTATCATTTATATTTCAGATATTGAACATACAGAGCAACTTCAGAAATGTCAATTTCCTAGTTTCTATCAGTGTAAATAAATAACGCTCACAAGAATAAAAATTAAATGAACAATGTTAAAAATAATTTGAAACATATTCTGTGCTGAATGACACAAACCAGAAAAAATTAACTATGGAATGCGACCAGATGAAGAATGAAGGCACATCACACACATGACCTGAAGCTGATGGAAACAAATCAGCCAAATGACTACTTGCCAGTAGTATTCACCTAACTCTTGGCAAGGTAACTCACGGTTTTGTCCTCAGTTTGGCAATATTTCAGTGCTTTTCTAAACATGATGCCCCAGAAATGTCCAGCCAAACTCAAACATGGAAACAATCCTACCCGAGATCTGTTCAATATGTGACATACACAGCAGGAGCACTTTGCTTCTGCCAAGATGATGCATATTTTGTCTATCTTCAGCCACTCTCGCAAACCATATTCAACTCCTCTGTAAGCCATGTGGCTAGTGAGCAACAGATTGGCCTCTCCTGTTTTATAAATATAGTAACTAACAGAAACCTTCTTTTTTCCTTTAAAAACGTAGTCCTCATGAATGACGGATAATACTTTAAGTCAATCTTAAAACTCCAGTTACAGACAGTAAAGAACAAAAAGCCATTATTGCTATCATTAAAATATTTTAGGGTTTTGAATCCAATCAAAATAGGACAAGCTGGGCCCCTCCAATTGGAGAAGGGGGTAACTCACTATATTTAATCCCTACACTTGGCTATACTGCTCATGGTGCAAGAACAAGTCTTGACACAAGTCTCTCAGCTCCCCCGGCTGTTTTGCTCTCCATGCTCCCAGCAGGTCCAGGCATGGGTTGTTTTTTTGTGTACAAAGGGTGGTATTGATAGAAACAAACAGTTGAGGCTTGTGAGACAAGTTCTTCAGGTGGCTTATGGGAAGGTGCTTGGGATTTTCCCTGTTCCCCTTCCTCCTCGTCGTTAGAGTTGACTCCCTCTATCCTCAGCAGAATTTACGTTAGATTCAATCCACAGCAGAAATGCTAACACTATGCCTAAGGGAATTCAGAGGTGGCTTGTGAGACTTACTATTAGATGTTTATCGAAACATGGCTGATTTAGCCATTTCAAGTCAGATGCTCACTAAATAGGGTTTTCTCTTTCACTTTGTTAGGATTTCTCTCATTGTATTTCTTTTAGCTGTAATTTCCTCTGATACAATTCACCCTCTCCTTAATGAAATTTTTCACATTATTTGCACCTTTTAATTGTTTGGTGGTAAATTCCAACTTGAAGTTAAAATAGTTTACGTTCACATGACTCAAAGACAGAAAGGGCTATCCCTATTCTAGTCTGATCCCTTATATATCTGGGTCATTTGATATTACCACAGTAACAATTTTAATGAGACCCATAATGAGACACCGAGTGTTTCAGAAGGGTACCAGGTATTCCTCAGACCACAAGTCATTGAGAATCTTCCTGTGTTTGACAGTTTGTTCCAATGGTTTCAATAGTAACTGCTAAAATCATATTTCTTTTTTATACCTGGATGTCTGAATGTCTGTTTTCATCTTTTACTCGGTTCTTGTTAAGCTTTACTTCGTGTCTTAATTTAATTATTCTAATATAATTTAAATATTCTCCTACTTACTCTTTTTTCCTCCCAAATTAATTATGGTAAACCATTCACTCCTTGGTCTTTTATTTTTTTAATCCAAGAATAATTTCTGTAGCAGTTTTCTGAAACCTTCTTACAACACCAACAACTTTTCAAAATGTGGATACTAGAACTATTCCATTCCCATAGATATTTCTTTTGTACCATGTTTGGAATCTAGGAGAATAATATACTACAAAGCAACAGAGTTGGGTGCGCACCCACCAGCCAGCTTTTGAGTACCAGCCTTTGCGCTGAATATTGCAAGTAGCGTGGAACAGTAGGATAATCCACATGTCATCACATCTGTTCCACCTGATTACACACCACATGCAGTTTGCCTAAACGCCCGCCACGGCTGTAGTTACAGCCCTTGTATAAAATGTTGCCCATACTTAAACACAGACAAGTTCAGAAAGCGGTGGGAACAGAAATTTTACTGGTGTGGCCAAGGAAAAATCTGTAAATGCTTAAGGTGTGTGGAGGAAAATCTGAAGGATACAGAGATCAGTTATTCAACCCCATAAATTGTATAACATTTCATATGTCAGCAGAAGCCTATTTAAAAAATATAGCCCTTAGAGGATACGTAGACTTAAACATGTCATGCTTACTTTCTTCTAACTGGTACATAATCCTATAAGGTCATTCATATCACCTGAATCACACTAATTTTCAGTTATGCAAATATTCTTAATCATATGAACGTAGTTCTTTGATGATGTTTTTTCCCTGTGAGTTACTTCACAGTTCTAGTATGACATCATCTATCCCAGTCCTAACAGAAAATAGATCATGTCTTTTATCTTTTCTTTTTTTTTAATGTGGATATGAGATGTCAAAGGTCAGGTCCTCTAAGGAGAGTTTGGCCTTTAATGTTTTTGTTTCAGACTCTGATTCCAATTATAGTTGTATTTCCATCCAACTTGAGTATTTTTTTGTAAAACAAAGTTATGGGCTAAATTAATTTCTGGTTTGAGTCAGTGGACATGTATCGGGATAAATTTGGCTCAGTGAAAAAATGATGGCAAAGAAGCTGAGCTACGTGATTTATTCTGCTAAATACAAAAGCTGGATCTAACTGTTTCTCTCAATACTTTTTCTAGAAATGTGAAACTAGTCCTTTTTTTTTTAGAAATGTGAAAGTAAGGAAACAAAGAAGAGGACCTGTCTGGCAGAAGACATAAAGCTCTATCAGAGATGTCATGTGTTCACTGGGTGATTTTCATATTCTTCGTATCTGTTTTTTTTCTTTGAAATACATGTACAGTATTGTTGTCCCTACTCTGATGCACAGCAGATTATGTTAAATTATCCGTATTTCTAATTAGCAACATAAATAATTAAGCAACAGTACATGACAAGAAAATTACATTTTGAGCTACCAATGGCATGCCTTTGGTAGTGTTGGCAGAAGCATATTATTGTGAAATGGAATTTAAAGTTGAAAAAACCCAGTGAGAAGAACTGGAGAGAGTACAGCGTGTTCAACGCCAGGAAATGCAGCCGCGAGTGTGAATTTCCTGACAGCCAGTCAGAAAGTCTCTGCTCCCATCAAGCAGGCGCTTGCTGCTGTCAAACACTCTAGAACCTGCTGAGCCCACAGCTGCACTGCAGGGAAACTGCACTCATACGGCAGGAATGAGCAGTCAGGGGACAAATCCTGTGCATGTTCAGTCCCTTCTGTAGGAAGCAAGACATGATCATTTATGTGACTACCACACTTCTACTGGAAGCAAGGTGGGCATTAAAATCCCAAGGTGACAGAGAGTAATTCATGATGATTTTGTAGATGTAAAGTTTCAGAGAAGGAAGGTGTTTGGAGAACTTAGGCATTATTCCAGCTTTCTAGCAGTAAGAACCATAGAATGCTAATAAAGTCTTAAGAAGGAAGCAATGCTGGCATGATGGCTGATGATCCTTAGGATCAGAAAGGCTGTCCATGCCACTTAGTCCAATTCCTGAACACTGGAGGCGACCATGTTATATAATGGATATGGGGCAGATGAGAGAGAGACTTTTAAAGTAAATATTCTGTTCTCTGCACTGGTCTGCAAAGTAGGCCAGAGAGGTTTAGCCAAGAGCCTGCTACAGATCTGCAGAATGCTCTGTGTCAGGGTCCCACTGAGAAGAAGCAGGCTCCTGGTGATCCATACACCAAGCCCAAGTGTGTGCCCCAAGCCTATGGTAAGTAGCAGCAACATGACTACTGAAAGTCAGTGACGTGATTTATGTCATTCAGTAGTGTCATATGGCACATGTATGTGGCACATACAGTATCCCATCATGCTATCAAACTGTTTCAGTAGTTCTTGCTGAAAAAGAAAAGAATGTTATTTTCTTATGTTAAGTGAAAGATCAGCTCAGGAACTGCAGATCTGTCTAAAGCTGAGTATTTCATAAGCAAGCACCTCTGACACAAACACCTTCAGGCATCCAGTACTTCAAAACTTCAAACCTTTGCCTGTTCCAAATTGTCTCTTCTCCTGAACATGCAAAAATGTCTTCATCCCACAGGGATACAAGTAAAGTAGAGAACACTTCGGGAGAACAGATTTGTTTCTTTTTCTTAATTATCAGTTTCAAGGCAGAAAAAATAGACTAGGAATGAGATTAGCACGGAGGAAATGAGTTCATGCAACCCATTGTAAAACCCTGGTTGCACTGGAGAATTCTGTCTGCTCTCAGGTGAGGATGGACTAAGAAAACATAGCTTTTGACATTTTGGAAAGACAGAGCTACTCACTGTTGTCACACAGACTACACAGGTAACCTCAGCCATTCATGGCAAGTTCTAGTTCCAGAATCACCGGCAGCTAGTCTTAGAAGAAACTTCAAAGAATCAAGGAAAGTGTTAAGATGGGACCGTTTTCCCATTTACTATCAGATTGAGAGGCTGCAAAGAGACAAGCTCATTCCAGCTGCTGAGGTGCTTGACGTTAAGCTTGATTATTTACCATTACTACACCACAGTATTCTCTGGCAGATGTTTCTCTTTGCTTTGCCTCCGCCCTTCCCACCCCCAACAAATTTTCTCTTTCATAGAGAACATAGTATCACAGGTTTCCAAGAGTTAATGATTTACATTAAGTAAACAAGAGCATGTCACTGGAAATCTTACCAAAAGACCTAAAACCTGCACATGTCAGATTGTGCATGATTTGGGGAATGAGAGATCAGTTTGAATGTTTTGGGCTTTTGCGATCAACTGTGACCTTAGAGAGATGTCACACGTAGTTGTCAGATTACAACAATGTTGTATGATACACAGTCTTCTGGGACAAGCTACAAATCTTGTCATTTTCTGTGGTATACTGCTAACCTTAGTAGCCCTTAAGGAGTGGCCTATGGAATGCACTTCATACTAGTACAGACAGCTGATGACTAAAGCTCACTTCTTGACCAAAATACAAACAAACGTTCAAATAATTATCACAAGTGTTATGGTTTTTAAACAAGTTTTACTTAACTTTTACTCTGATCATCTTGATTAAACTAAAGTTAAGCTTCACAAGCTTAAACTGATGTTAAGCATCACAAGCTTCACTGATGTTTCCTAGTACTCAGATATATGTGAGTTTTAAATCTTCTTTCTTCATTAATGCTATCCACATGGAGATTGAAACTACTTCTAACAAAATTAATTCAGCTGTGATTCTACATGTGTACAATGACCAGAATTTTTTTTTCTCCTTTTCATTTGGAGTTTCCGTGATATAATAATGATAGTACAAATAATACTGAATAGATATATATATATAAAGAAAACTGTAAATTTCCATAGTTTCTAGTTTCATTCCACTCTCCAATGGTAAAATGTTTGCCAAATAGTTTCATACAGGTTATAGCCCATTTAAGTTGTTTTTTAATCTGAATTTGCTGTAAGGTTCAACTAAAACAGGTATAATGAATCTTCCTTTGGTACTATCGACCGCTTGTCAGCACACAAGCCAACAAATGTCATTTATTTACATAAAAGGTGGCCTCCAGAGGTTGACATCAACACATAGCACACACTCATGCAGCTAGATTATGGTGAAACTCTGTCTTATGGTTATCTTTGGTGGAAGCTGACTCCTAGTACCGCAAGCCTACGCTGCCCCCCTCTAGCAGCAGGCTTCTGTGTTGATAGTGACGATTTCTGATTTTATCCCATGGAAACATTTGGCTCCTGAACAGATGTAGCCTCAAAGTTTACAATTTTACAAGAAAACAACGCAAATTTAAAGGTTTCTCCTTTGGCTTTACATGGCTTCACCATTTTGGTTTATTCTCTTCAGGTTTTCATAATCAGTCCTTAACCCCAGTATATGAAAAACCAGCCAGATAAACAGCTGGAAGTCAGTACTAGCTGTCACAAATTAAACAAACAGAAATATTTGTAAACACATGTAAGCAGTCTTGAAAAGCCAGCTCAGATTGTCTGTGTATCTCATCTATCAGCCCATCTCAGATAATGAAATAAACACTTACAAAAAGTCAGTTAGCCAATCTACCAACAATAACAAACCAGCCAAACAAAAACCAACGCATAGAGGACAAAAGACAGCTAAAGGGTTTTAATTTGACAGGAATAGCAATCCATTTAAGTTGCTTGCCTTTCCATGTGGAGCCAGTTTACATTGTTTCACCTTGCTTTGACTTTTTTCATTCTGCCCTCCAATTGTTTCTAGACTGTTTTCCTTGAAAACTGGCTTTATAAGTCAAGTATATTAATGTTAAATGGCACTATGAGCTCCTAACTGGTTGTCAAATACTTGCAAATGATCTTTTGTTATTGCATCTCCAAAACCAAGGATAGTCATCCCTGAACCCTATTGAATTCATTTGTATCCTATTAATTTATAACATCTGAAGAATTTATATTTTCCCAAATCAGCATTCCCTGTATCTGTTCAATTTCTAAAGAAGAGGAAGTCCACATTCACCAAGACATTTATGATGGCTATCATTTTTATCACTAAGAGAATGAAGAGCAACCATGAAAAAAGGCTAATTGTTGGGAAGACTCATTTCCTGCGATAACTTACAACAGAGCTTAAATGTGGTGTACACTGTAGATATTGTATTGCTGTCCTCGAAGACTGGACAGCTGCATATCACTCAAATCTGGAAGCTCACACACATTGCAGCATGAAAGGTTCCTTCAGAACATGGAAATAAACCATCAATTCAGTGTAGTTGCCAACTGAATCAGGTGACTGAAGTTTGATTCATTGTGCATTTGATACAGATTAACACACACAAACAGAAAATGAGAGTTTGTTTTCCTTGCCAGCTCTGCCTGCCTGTATTTTTCAATCATGCTGTAGCGCTTGAAAAAGGTGCCAGGTAGATCAGAGCCTTCTACTCATTCTTGGCACAGGACAAGATGTAATACATCACATCAATCTGCACAACCAGACTGCAGTTAGAGGAACCTCTTCTAGATGTTTCTAAGCATATTAGCAGGGCAAAAGGGCATCCTGCATTTCCTTAACCTGATCTACTGCACAAAATAAGTTACTGGATTTCTTTGAGTTAATTCCTCCATCAGTAACTGCAATTGAGGTTGAATAAATCTGTTTTAGAAAAACTATCTCTAGAACTGTGTAAGTAAAAAAATCTTATAAAAATGGCTGTTAATTTTTTTGAACTGAAAAATGCATCTTATTGCTCACTGACTTCAGATACCAATATTGACTCATACTGTGTGTCGTATCTTGCAGTGAGCAGCCTTAAATCAGATCTCATCTGGTTTGGGATATGTGAAATAAATAAAGCTCTTTGAATTTCTCCTTTAGGACACTTTGGTCCATTTCTTAGCTCCTTCTGAATTGTCTGATTTTTTAAAATATAAAGCTAGAATAAGAATGCTGATTTTATAATATAGATGCCTCTAGGAAGAGAAACATGACCAATTGTCTCACTCCTGTAGGCTACAAAATAGCTGTTCAATAAAGACTGCCACTTAGGTAATAGCTGTCAGTTGGATTAAAACTGATAAGCTACATACAAAAAAGTTGTCTAGTCCATTACTAAGACGACTGAGCCAGCTGTTCTCCAGCAGACATTTTACATTCAGTCTGTGAAAATTTTACTGCCTAAACCTCACTTTGGAAAATTCTTATTTATGAACTGAACAACTGAAATTGGAACAGACGAGTTTGCAAGCTGACCATAAAACTGTCTTTAATTAAGAAAATGGTTGAACTCCAAATCCAGGACATACTCTTTGCATCTGAGACAGACAAGAGAAACAATTTTAAAGCCACATGCCTCTTATGACAGTTAAGCATTTCACTAGAAAGAGCAATCTAGTGTTTCCTTCCTCTGTTCTCATTTTAAACCAGAACAACACTAAAAAATCCCACCTGATACGTAGGTCCTCCACTGAGGTCATTATGAGAGCCTGTACCTAGTTTCTGACTTGAAAGGATGTCACACATGTACTAGTGAACAGGAAACTGTGTGAATGCTTCTTGTGGTTGGCAATATAGCAAAGACATGTTGCCTTTATATTATTTGTTCTTTTCCAATGTCCTATTTTCTGCACTGCAGTCAGAGACACAATTACAACATGAGTTAGCAATAGCAATGGGAAAGTAGAGGCATGAAATTCAATACAACTCTTCATTTGCATACATCCACCAAGTTCCCTATGCACTTAGACAATCTTTTGTAAAGTTTATGCTGCCACTCCATCATTCCTATTGTTTAAAAGTAGCTTAACCATGCCTGTACATGTTGCGTTCATGCCTCTGATTTAGTGTAGACATACCCTCAAGGCTTGTTTGAATTAGGATCTCAGTCATGATTATAGCTGAGTAAAGTCCAAGCACCTAGTGTAGACGTGACCTAAAATCATGCTGCGCTGGCTTAAATTGCTGCAGTTACCCTGACACAACTCTACCTGTAAAATCTGGATCTAGTAACAAAGCATATTGGACTTAGTGACTGCTAAAGCCAACTGCATTGTGGCCTGACCAGAGACTAAGGTTAAGCCAGCTAAATAGGAGTGATTACAAGCGGGACTTTAGTTTCAATAAGAGCCACTGTCTCAATGCTGACAAACTGGCTACATGGATGTTTTTGTGAGAAATAACTACAGGCAATATATTTGGCACTAGATTACTACTCTGCATTTTCTGATTTTCAGAAGTACATCACCATCACAACCTTCCCTCTTTGCTCATAATCCAGTGAAAGAACACTCACTAGCCTGGCGATGTACAGCTCATTAACTTTGTCATTTAAGATGGCACATGTTCAGATTTCCTGCAACACATAAAGCAATTCTCCCTCCAGAGTGGCAGCCTCCAACAGAGAAGAAAATGCAGAGTATGAGGGTTTGGCAATGCTCCACATTAAGACTGCACACAAATCAATGAAGAATGGCCACTATTCAGAACTTGATCTGTAGACAGCAAACTTAGAGCACATACCCAGCTTGAATAGGGGTGGGAATTTTTGGCAAATAAATAAGAATAATCCTTTATTGCTACCTCCCTAAATGCCTAGTTCTCCAATTCCATACCCCTTATGTCTGAAGACAATTCCCCTCCCACAAAGCAAGCAGGAATTCTCAGTCTGTGAATCACAGTGTATCTGAAAGCCACCACTTTCTTTAGAAGCTAGTTAATGCCCTTCAGCTAACATGCAGTTAAGGTTTTTGCCATGTGAATAAATTTCATTTCCCTACATATTACTGCAGTTAGCTTTGAATTCCGGACAGGGCCTTTACATAAGGTGAGCATGCACACTGAACCCACCTCTAGTATTACTGGCTGGAGTGGCTGGAATTATCTTGCACTGCACTCCAGCTACTCTCCTGCTGACCTATGATCCTTCTCCAGGCTCTGGGCATCTATTGTTGGCACTGGCATCAAAATGGTAGGAGTAGGATGGACTGAGGACCCCGCCACCGGCAACTTTAGTTTAAAGCCCTCTTCACCAGCATGGCAAGCCTCTGACTGAAGATGCTCTTCCTCTTCTTTGACAGATGAACCCAATTAGCCCCCAGTAGACCTGGTTTCTCAAAGTGAGTCCCATGGTCTAAGTAGCCAAACCCCTGGTTGCAGCACCAACCCTGTAACTACTTGTTGAATCATCAGATTTGACTGGCCCTTTCAAACCCTTTCCCTTTGATCAGGAGGGTTGATGAAAAAACTACCTGTGTTTGGGCCCCTGCACTGTGTAAGCATCTTTTCAACTCTGCAGTAACAGAAGTGATAAACTGATCTAATTTTAAAAAATGGTTCTTGCTGTATTTTATCTAAGCTGTATTACTTTCACCTGATCCAAAATTCAGCATCATGTGCATCTGTGATTGCACAAGTAATAAAGTGATCTACACTGCGCAGGGACAAGGGGAAGACTAGGGCTGAAGACAAATATACAAGACTGCTAGCAAAGACTCATGAAAATGATCTGATGAAACCACATCTTTACTGTATTCATGGTCAGCAAATGTAGAATAAGTCCATGGTTTGTGCCAAGTTCCCTAGCTCAGACCATGGTTAGAACTTGGGCAGTAATACTCCTTAAGAATTCACCATCCCTTCCTGTCTTGCTCTCAGATGCTTATTTCTGTCTTTGTGCTGCCCCCTGTCCTGTGCTGGCACAGCTGCTTCTGCTCTGGATGGACCAGAGAAGAAACAGGCAATGAAGCGGTTACTGATCAGGGGCACCATTCCCTGAAGTGATTCTTGTGGCGGCTGGGGACATCAGAAGGGTGGGAACAAGTGACCAGGGCGGGAAAAAGAAATAGAAAACACTACTTTCTGGAGCTAAAAGTGCTGCCAAAACATTGTTCACAATCACTGTATCTCCACAGAATAAGAGAGCAAAAAGCAACTGAAGACAAGGTTTCAGGAGCAGATGAGGATCATCAACACAACAGAAAGATCTCTGTACAACAGACAATACAGGTGATTTTCCATCACAGATTCATGATCCTCCTTACAGGCGGCAGAGCAATAAAAGTACCGCCAGAAGTAGAATGAAGCATAAACCAGCTTCCTGGAACAAAGCACTGATTAATGTACAATCCTTATGCAAAGGTCTCCAGCTAACTACTCCGAGTTACATCCAGGACTGTTCTGGATTCTGAGTTTCAGGGAATTGAAATGGAAGTTAATTCTGCCCTACCTGCCAGTTGCAAACTCAGCATAACTGAGGATATAGCCCCTTGACCTCTCTCTGATTTAGTCCCAGAACACTGCCATTGCCAGCCAATGACCCTGAGCTATGTATTTAGAAGAAGAGCTGGAGCACACTGTAGAACATTCCTATGAATCACATAACCCAAAAAGAATGTGGTTTTACAGTCGTTTTTACCAGTGGGGGAAGAATTTACTGGCACCAAAACTTGAATCCAGATGTTTTCATCAGGCACGATTTTGTTTTTCTTTGCATTTAGTCATGACATTGAATACTGCCTACAGTTGCAGTAAATTAATAAAGTTACAAACAGGCAACATTCCTTACACATTTACTTTGCAATGTACATTTACTTTGTTCCAACATCTGGCACCATTTCAGCTCAAGAGTTTAAAAAGATTGAACTTTAGCTAATAGTGCATTTACAGCAAAGTAATTTTTCCTGCATTTTCCCTTTATGTAAGCCCGGCTGGTGATCACATACAGAGGCATATAGATGTGCCTACATGTACAAAGATTTATAAACTGAATAGCCATTTAAAACTCAACAAAAAATATGAATGCTTGGTCCAAAACCCAGTAGCTGGCCAGACTTAAGCAGATCTGACATACCATAAAAACTGACAGACAGTGGGATTACTCCTACAAAGTTAAAAACATACACTATGGCCTGCAAGTTCAGTCTGAGAGAATAAACTTCAAATTAAATTTCCAAATGGATCTGGACTAGTACCATTCCGTAGAAAATTTTCTCAGGAACCCTTACTGAATAGGCATAAAATGACCAACTGAAAAGACATTTAATGACCAAAACACATTAATTCACAAGCACTGGTGAAAATATATGGAAGTATTTAATTGTTTAGTTCAGCTAATAAAAGTCAGGAAAAAATAGTTGAGATCCAATTAAGATTTTTCATTTGGTTTTTTTTCATAAGACAGCAAAAAATTATGTTTCATTTCACATACTTTTACAAAAAGTAAACACAATGAAGACAGCCAACTGTACAAAGCCGCCTAACCTCCTGGAGAAAGCAGAGTTTACCCTCTCAAAACTGTATCTTAACCATAAGGTCATATCATATGTTGAGTCATGAAGATTAATAGGAGTTGGATACATCATATGTTTATCCATCTATCCCTATGTCTATATTGACAAGTCATGCAGCATAGCAGAAGTGAGTCAGTTGAGTAGGACCATTTAACCAAAACAACTGGTATGGAAGACCCAGCAGCCACATTGTGTGTGTGAGGCATTTACCTGCAACTAACTCTAGTGTCTTCTCATGAACAGAATTTCCATTTACAGTTGGAGTTGCCCACCCGGGTCCTGAAGTACATTTTCAGTTCCATTTCATTTGAAAGACACCCAGTGTATACACTGTAAGACCACCACGTAACACCATCCAGACTGCAAGAGGCAACAGTTGGGCACTTCACTTCAGAAGCAGACTCCTCACCTTGTCCACAAAATCCATGTACGTGCATCCCTTCAGTTTTCCAACACAGAGAATAATTATACAATATGAAGAACATAAGCTACTCAAGATCTGGAAGTAAGGCAATTGACCACATATGAGGGCAAAGAAACTTTGGAAGAAAGTCACATATATCTGTGCAACCAAATTAATTCAAATAAAACCAGAATTAATATAAATAAAATTTGATAGGAATTGTGGCTATTGTTTTTCACGTATTCTTGCCAATCTTTACTTTGCATGAAAAGGTGCTCTGTTTTTTTTATCAGTGGGTACTTATCCACAGATTAACTGCACCTTCTTGGACATTTTACATAAATTGTCAGGCAGCAAGATAATAGCTGGAAGATAAGCAACATAACTGGAACAGATAATATTGTGAGCCAATAAAGTGATGAGATAGAGAATAAATTTTTTAAAAATACTAATTTTAGCAAGCTGATAACTTGTCCATCTTTCATCTGAATTACTCAGCTGGACTTTGAGTATGGCATGATCCCAATTTTACATAAATGCTGCCGAAGGAATTTACAGAGCAGGTAAGGGCTGTACCAGTATTTTGTGGCATTCTGTAGAAGATGTAACAGGTATGAACACAGTATTGCTTGTACAGTGATGTAAATCTAGCTTCTTTTCTCAAAGATCCTGAGAATGTGTAAATTATTCTGATAGTTTCCTCAAACAAGTTGCAACTAGTCTTTCATGAGACAGAAAAAATAGGTCTTAATAAATCTAGTGTTTATGCAGAAAATGACTTCTACTATTCAAGCTGTACCCTAGCTGATTTCAGAACTGGTCTGTGCTTGTGCTAAATGCACTGAGTGCTAATAAAAACCGTCTTGGATTAGAAATAGGACTCTTTATTCAGCATTCCAAATGGAAACATTCAGATGACTGAACAGTTCATTTAGACATGAGGTCTAGAAAATGTCATTTTTCTCTTTGATCTTCCTGTGTATCCAATACAGATTCTGAGGAAATTAACATAACTGGTGAAAAGATGTGACAAGACTCTTAAGAGAAACATAAAGCAGAAATAGTTTATCCAAAATCACTCATGAATTCAGTGGCAGTCAGGAATAATCTTGAAATTTTTCACATCAAAAGTTGGTGACATAAATACAACATCCACTCAAATTAAAAATCTAAATATTCATCTGAATTCTGAAATTCCTGGCTTTGGAGATTTTCAAATTCATGATGATACTGTTATTACTTGAATCCAGTGTGTAATAGCTAAGGAATGAATAGTATATAGTAATATAAACTTAAGCTGTCATCAAAGGGCCAGTTTACCAAGTAAATTTGTGTCTTCCATTAACATCCTCTGTTATTCAAAGCATGATATGAAGATGGGAGTGATCTGCTCTACTAAGAAAAAGACTTTAAGAATCCAAAGGACATTTCTGCATCTGGGAGTCAGTAAGTTCCTACCATCTTTTCTATTAAATGTAACGGATCAGATTCTGTTCCATTTCTACAGCGATATTTTCATAAGAGTAAGGACTTTATAATGACTGAACAAAGCCCCATTCTGATCCATTAAATGTACACTGTTAATCAAGTAATATCCCACCTGTAGGTACAATTTTGCATGAGAACTGTGCAGAGTCCTCAAAATTTTGAGAAAATCTTTGTCACTAGAAGACATTATTTCTCGTACAAATGGATTGGGTAAGAGTCAGGCTTTCTCACACTGAAGTTACTGAAGATGGCAGAGCTGCATGATAGCGCTGCAACTGAACTGAACAGATAGCAATATATTCAAGGGGAAATGGTTTGCCTGAGCTTCCAAGTCTGGTCCTTTTGCAGGCAATACCTATACAAAACTTATTCAACAAGGTAAGGAAATCATTAAGACCACTTTTGTTGCTTTATTAATACACAGAAAAATATTACTGCTGCCAATGCCTCTGTTTCCCAGAACAAGGTAGCAAAAAACACTTTGGAATATATTATTACACACCTTTTTTGTGGGATCATCGGCCAGATATTACACATACAGAGAGAAGTGGTAAAGCAAGTAGAAAAAAACTGGAAAGAAACCAAGCAAAACACTGTTATCACATCATTATTTTATACTGCATGGACAAGGGCAAACCCAAAAGATGTCAGTGCCACAGTGCATTCAAAAAAAGCATAATATACATCACCTTTTGCTCTGCTTATAAAAAGGTCAGTCCCATACTTAAAATACCAACATATGACACAAAATAATACATCATCAGAGACAGCAGAGCAAGGAGAGAAGAGAAGAGAAGAAGAAAAAAATAATGTTCTCTGGGCCTACAGTATGCTCTTTTCCCTAGGGCCATGGGAGTTCTTGTGTGAGTTCCCTTCTTAGCTGAAGCTCAGGGCTTCCTCTACTGAAAACACAAATCTGAAATATCAGAAGACTGTTTTTTCCATCCTTATTTAAAAGAATCACAGCTTGATGAAGCCAATTCATCTAACAAACAAGCATTTAATTTTCAATGTTCAGTTTTCTCAGGACAAATCTCAATATGCAGTGTTTCCCTTTGACTTCTGCAGCAGCAGGAGGAGATCTAAGACGTAGAGGCCTCGAAGACAGGAGTTGTTCCTTATCTTATTTATCATTTCATTATCCATGAAATTTACATTTTTTGCTAGAGCTTGTTAAAGCAGGACAGAGATAATTAAATGCTTCAGCTTTCTATAGGACCTGCCCAGTTAATTTTTGTACAGTTTGTTTGAGCACATAAGTATGTGAGGTTCATCTGGTGATAAGAAATGAATGTTACACTGAATGATCAAGAAAGGAAAGAATTCTAGTTTGGGTGAGAGAAGGTGAAAAAAGGACACAGGGACAGAATCCAGGGTGGAGGAACTAAATAGCTTCTGATGTTGTGCTTCTTGGACTCTAACTGGGTCCTTGCAGAACACGGAGTCACTGGGATCTAGCTCAGTTAACTGCACTGTTGTAGAATCCCAGTGTCCCAGAGAGACTCTATGAAATAATATCTAATCCTGATGTGAAGGTGTCTAAAGATAAGATTTTGATAAAAGGCACATACAGAGTATCAACAGGATAGGCACATATCAAAAAGGTTCTCTCCTTTACATGAAGGCCCCTTTACATAATTTCCTTTCCGTAGCAGCTTGCCTTGGAATAGTAGAAACAAATTGCTTCTCTTTATGCTGTGTTGACAAAGGAAAAAAATCTTCTAGACAATGTTGCTGTAGGTAATTCAGCACTCTTTGAAATTAGTGGTAAGTGGAGTTTTATATCTTTCCCTCCAGAAATTTTAGCTAATGCTGATTAGCTTACATGGTGCTTTACTAAGGGTTCAGCTTGTTTATAAGTTACACCACAGAATATTCACCAAGCAGCCATCAGTAAAGACTAACGTTAGACATTCAATCGTTTGAAAATGCCAGCCTTAACTTCCATGGGGATTTTGATACTTTTATAAGAGAAACATTTGAAAAACAGAAATAATGATACATATTTGCAGTTGTAAAGACTTCAGCAAACTGAATGTGAGCAACACAAAGATAAATAGTATAATTATTATCTTCTACAAATATAAATTATGGGACAATGTAGAGTTAACAAAGAAATCTCAATCAGCTCTTAACACATGTTGCAAACACTTGCATTTGTTCTTTTCCTAGCTCTGCATTCTCTGTATGACATTATAATTTATTGTCTTGAGCCATATTTGGTATTTAGTGCCTGCAGAAGCTATGAAAAAAAAATCTGTTTGTTACATGAAAATGAAAACATGTTGTGGTTTCACCTCAATTTCTTTCTTTCTCCCTCACTTCTAAAGTGAAGAGACAATTTTAAGAAGCAGGAGAAGTAAACAAATAAGGTATACAAAAATATGCAAACACAAATACAAACAAAAACAAATCATAAGTTAGGAAAAAAATGGAACTTCTGCCTGGGGTAAAGTATGTAAAAAGTGGTGATTTGTTCAAGGGCAGAATTTTGGTATTTTTCTTTAGCTTCAAGTAAATAAATAAGACAAAGAAAAGTCTTTTCATTTGATTGTTTTACAGTGCCTTGGGCTATGTACATTGGACTGTGTTTGCAACTGGTTTCATTTAGGGATGAGTGAAGTGGTTCAATTAAAACATGAGCTGTTCTGAACCTTCGTTGTGAATAAAACAGAATATTTCTGGGGAGGTTCAAGGAAGTCCAGTTAATTGTCATTATTTACCTCTTTGTACTTATGTGTGTTGTGACACTGTCTGGATTCAAAAGTGCTACCATATAACCCAGTCCTATTATATTGTGCTTAATTCTGCTGATTAAAACAGTTTGAATTGGTTGGGCGAGCAGCATGGAAATTTTGGGGAACAAACCCAAATAAAATGTGAAGTGTTGAGGTCCACCCATTACAAAGTTCACACACCCACTACTGTGCCCTTTACTTCTGTGGGGAAAAGGAGCTGTTGCAATTTCTAAGGAAAAGAGCACTGGAGCATTAAAGCCTCAGGCTAGGTCTACACTACAGACCTCTGGAGGCACATGTCATGTAGGTGAGAGGAGTGAAGAGATGTTCTAGGAGAAACCCAGAATGTAGAAACAAATCAGCAAAACAGCACTTCACTGGCATGACTTCTTTTTCCCTGGAAGGACAGTTACAGTATATTAGGTTTCACTGCATTGCTTCAGTACAAACATCTGTCACAGTTATGCTAGAAGCACCTTTGGCTCTACAGCTGATTAGTATTTCTTCCCTGATAAAGGCATGTTATGGGAGGCGTAAGTAAATGTCATCTCGACGCTTTGAGGCCAGGTATCTCAGTGAGCTACCATCAGTGGAACATTCTCCTCTGTTCTGTAGTACGTCTATAATAGCTTCTCTCACATCATTATACAAGTTTATTGCATACCTGTCCACTCAGTCAGCTGCAAAAACAAGGCTCAAAGCAACTACAGTGTCAAAACTCTTAGAAAATTAAAGAGATGCTCACAAACAGAGCTGACTGCAAGTTCTACTAGGGATCCCAGCTTCACCAACTCAACGAGTTCTTCTGGTTCCACGGAGTCTGACCTGAGAGACTGGCTGCTGAGTGGCTGACACCCTACATGCTGTTAAGGGCACAATGTATCCATAGACTTCCCAGCTAGATTTGTCACAGATCATATAAAGTGGCATTTTTTCACTGACATCCTCAGAGAAGATACACTGAACAATTTTGCTTTGTTTGTTGCTGGCTTCTTCAGAAAAGGGTGGAAGCTACTGCTACTGCTTATGTCTTACCTCTTTCATATGCTGAGGTATGCACTGTCCTGGCCTGTTTGCTGCTCCAGTCTGTTATCTGTACCCAATTCTGCACTAAGCTTTGCTTATTTAAAAGTCTAAAAGACAACTTCTCTTCAAACTGTACTGAAGAAAATGTCTCAGATTATACAATACTGTATATGGAGAGATCATTCACTCCTGAAAGAGCTCTCAGCCTCAGACATTTACGGTATGCTAATTATAGAACATACAATTGTATTCCATAAAGCTGGAGGTTAATTGGTGATGGCAAAGTTATATGCAAGACTCACCACCAAATAATCATACTGAGTAAATAAATAAAAACAATTCACACCAGTCCTATTTATTAATTTTCCAAACAAGATGCAGAAGAAAATGGCATCACCATCTGCTTGAGGGACTGGGTGTCATTATTGTTCTCTTCATTATTATGCTTTTATTTTCCAAATTAGAAAAAAAGAGGATCACAAAATATCTTCTTTCTCCATTGTCCAAACCAGAGTAATCAGATGGTTATTGTAGAGCCTGATCGTGGTTTTTAGAGGCTTGTATTTAAACCCAAACTTTTTCAGGTCAATGCTGCAAATGCTTATGTAGGTACTTAACTCTAATACTGTGAACAGTCCCACTGATTTCAAAAGCATAGTCAAAGTAATAAAGGGTAAATGTATATAAATATTTGCAGCATTAGGCCTAAATTACCAAATTTAGTCACTTATGTGGGACAACGATTTTTATGTATCTTTGGATTCATCTGGCATGAAAAATATTTTTTACTAGATAGTAACTATTCCAGGCACAGGGTTATTTTTCTTACTATATTTAGAATTTAGCAGCCACTAAGCATTGAGTCATATCTTTTTTGATTCATGGTTCTAGTGATTATCACCAGTTCTGAACTTGAAGTTTATCATAATATTTTTCCTGAGTTGCTGTACACAATGTGAACCCTCACTGAGGTTCCCTCTTGTTCTGTCAAGAAACACTGATTTCCATTAGCCAACTGACTGAATACTACATGAAGCTTCCTGGCTCCAAAAGAGGCAACTACAATATGAATTTGAAAATCCATTCATTCATTCACTCCTTCCCAGCAGCATTCCTTGGCCTGGAGCCAGATACCATTTGACGTCATGGCTCTAACCAGGAACATAATGTGCTGGCACAGGGACAAAAGTTTTACTATGGAAAAAGCCAGCAACAAGTAGGAACTTATCACAGTATCTGGGAAGAGTGAGTTAAGAGGAGGAGACTGGGGGCAAATCAACAGAAAATTATACGAACTATGACAGGTTTAACACTTTGCTTTTTTTTTCTTCATAGCAAGTTCTTAAGTTAATTCTCAGAAGTACTACTGTTACGAACATAAACAGCACACACGGTGAAAAGATGTCTTTAAATACATATTACTTACCATTCTACTTTTTGTAGCACTTACTGAAGTATTACAAAAGGTCCATTCTTTCATGTTTTTTACTTTAAATTATTTGAAACAAAGTAATCCAGAGATTATTTTTTTGCCTGCAATAGCTAGCTTTGTATAAAAAAAATCACAGTTCTGCTTATCTGAGTTAAATATTAAACAGGTCTTTAAGCAGAGACTGAAAAAGTCTGCAGTGTTAATAAGCAAAATCCAGAAAGCAGTTTAAGGTCAGAAAAACAATCTTTCCAGCCTTTTCATAGCCCTGGTGCTGAAGGGAAAAAAGATAACTAAATATAAAAAAGACTAAGAAGTGTTTGTATAGCAACAACTGAAATTGGTGTTGCTGATATGAATTTGGAATTCCAGACTATCAACTGCCAAAGCACACCTGGTGGGGAACAATAAAGGTTTCCCAGTCTGGTGCTCCCAGATCCTGAGAGTGTGCTGAGAGACTTCAGATCCAGGTTGATGCTGGAGACTGAAAGAAGGTGCTTTGCTTAAGGGCGGCAATCCCTGTGGGTGATGCACTGGAGTGAGAGTCTGTCATTTTCACTCCATTTCTGAATGACCACTGACAAGCAGTCTGACTTTTGGGAAGCACCTTCAGCTCTCTATAATTCAGATGTTAATGAAAAATTGGAATCATTTTACTGACCTCCTTTACAAAGCACTTCAAGAACTACTGCTGAAAATTCTGTACAAGAACTAAAATTACTGTTAGTGCTTCTTGCAAGGCTAGATTGCTTTCGTAACTTGAAGCTAAAGAGAAATTAGACTGACACTTAACAAGCCTCTTGCATCTCACACATCACACTGAGTAATAGTCATGTCAAAATTTCTGTCACTACTAGATTTAAACCTATGACCTACAGATAAGACTCTGATTCACATCTTGTCATGTGACACGGTCTTTTTTGAAAAGTTCAACAAATAGGCCAGCAATCTATGGTAAGACTGATCTAAACAGCTGGGGATGCCCCTCATGGAAAGTACCTCCTGTCAGATTCTCCTTATTGATTCTTGGCAGAGAAACTTCAGGGGCAGGACTGGTTGAAGAGTAGGGAGCATCATCAGAGATCTGATGTACTATCAAAAATATATACTGAATATAAAAAGCCTTCATGAGAATTTCAATATCACCAAAGTCTTAACTCCACAATTCTTTCCAATGTTCCAGTCACCGATACACAAATTTGTATCATTCCAGCCATTTACTTCTAGAAGCTTATAGGAGTATTTTCCTGAACTCTCTGTAAATCTTATGGTAGTCTAACATGGAACTAATTTTGGAAAAGAGAAATTTTATTTGGCAGTTATTTAAAATTGAATCCTCAAGAAAATCTTCTTCTGAAGATGTGCCTCACCCTCTGTTCCTGAGCTATTCACAGAAAATGCCAACTTGCAATTATATTGGAATTTGAGGCTACTCAGCAAACACCATTAGATAACTCTATATTTCAGTGCTTCCTCAAGGACTATACTCCTGTTCAATTCAAAACAGGAAGGACATCGTGGGAAATGAGCTATGTACGTCTTCAGTGGTTTGAAGCTAAACTAGAATCATGCACATACATTCCAGAAGCCAATTTCACCAATTTCTTTTGGCCTAGGTCATGGCCATCAGACTCACAGCATTAGTAAGCAGAGTGTTCAAATCCCTGTTCAGCTGAGGGATACCCAGATACTTCATGTGAAGTGGAAAAAGTTCACAAACATCGTGTTTTGTTGAAATCTGGAACTACTTAGGCTGAAATTAGACAAATATGGACAATAGCATACCCACTCTGCATGGAAAAAACGCCCTGCCCAAAGTACAGATAGCTGTTCCATGGAGAGTTTCAACTGGGGTGCCAGTGTCTAATAAATCTCTCATATATCTTAGTTTTCTCATTATCTCTGTAACTTGCTAATTAGCAGTAGCACTATAGGCATATTTAACTATGCCAACTGATAAAATTGAATAATGCTAAAATGCCACCCTCTCTGGTCACAGGACAGTCTCTATTATGTGAGCTATAATGAAATTGTTAGTGAAAGCAAATTTTTGTCAAATCATATTATCACTGAAATGTTTATTTTGGTTTCAGAAATGTTAGTCTGAGTGAAAAACCTACAAACTCACCTGGGCACTCTTTATATACCTGAGTTTCAGTATATGTTGGGCTACCCTGGAGGCACTCTGGGGTTCTAGATCTGTACCTTCTGTGACCAGGCAAACAGATACCTAGACTGGGGATCACCCAGCATGGTAACTCTCCCAGTAGCTCAACTACTAAGCAGCAAAGTACTTTGGTGTTCTCCCCCAAGTTACCAAAGAGCTGATCACATTGCCTGATATGGAAAAAAAGTATTTCCTATCAATTTTACATTACTTCATAAAGACAAAACTAAAGGTAGCTGTGAAACGTAAATTCCTAATCTCGTAACATGAGCTGCCTCCCAGGAGTGAAAAAATATAATTAATAATCCACAAAACTTATTTAATTCAACATTTTTCACAATCCCCTGGACTTTCCAGCCCTAATCCAAAATTCTGACCTCACTTTAGCTGGATTTTGCCTGAGAACTGCCTGGATTTTCTCTAATCCCTTAAAAACTGCTCTACTGCAAAAACAATTGATTGGATGCCGCTTGTGAAATCATTACTTTGACAAGTTCTATGATATTTTGCATAACTTACTTAATGGATTTTCTCCTCTTCATTATTTACTTGGGATCAATGGCTTATGTTCAGAATGTGCAAACCTAAACACAAACAAGCCCAAATCATTCTATTGTCCAAACACACATTTTTTGGTTTTGGGTGTACACAGCCCCACCTATTGTAACCAATGAAATAGTGCCAGAATTTCAAGCCATTAGGTGGGTCACGCATCCCATGGCATTGTTCATCTGGGTAACACATGGAAGACAAATACAATACGTACATATCCCAAAGAAGGAATAGTGAAAGCAAGATGCATGGTAAGATTATACAAAAGCTAAAAGCCATTGTATTTTAAATCACTATTTAAACTACTTATGGCTGGACAGGAAAAAAATATCTGAGAAAAATCCTGTTGTATCAACATTTAGCTGCCCTCTGGACTGGAACAAACTGAAGACCTTCCCCATTTTGTTCCAAGAAGAGAACGTGAGCACGTAACCCATGTACAGGCAGCCAAATTTCAAACCATTTCTTTAAGGCGCTTCTCTGAGACATAAGAGACAAAAGTTAAAGAGCCTGTTGGGAGTGACAGCACCAATCACTGGACTTCTTGATTTTCCAAAATGGAAGAGTCTCGCACATTCTCTTACTTTCACTAGAAATTCCATTCTGGATCTCAGATTTTCTTTTGTAAGAAGTACGACATATCCACAAGTGTCTTCTCTTCTGAAAAAAACAGCATTTTTAGACAAAGAATGTTTTGCTAAAAATTTCTCAACTCATTGAGAATAGAGAAATGACTCAATCATTCCTCTGACAAGCTTAGCTATATATATTAATTTCAAATAAGGAAAATAAAACCCTGAACCACAGATTTTTGTGATTCACTTAAATATTGCATGGTGGAAGGTATTTCATAGATCTGTATGCTTCTTCGCTCAAAAATAGTTCAATTTTCTGTGAAGATACTGCCTTTTCCAGCACTTAAAACTACGCTCTGGCAGCAGAGACTTTTCACCTCATAAAACAAGATGTTCTAATATTTGAAAATGCTTTGCTGTAGCAAAAATGAAGTCCCTTGTTTCACCTTAAAAGTTCCTTGTGAAAAAAAAAATCAAAACAAGACACAAACCCAACTGTAAAATAGCCTAAAATTTTATTTTAAAATGAGTATTTGATCTGATTTTGCTGCCTCTAAAAGCCATGCACAGTCACAGAAAGACATTTCAAAAGGAATTTTGTTTGCTTGCTATTGTTCTGGAGTTCTTGGCAGTTTTATTCGAACAAATGAATTACTGCTGTAAGGAAATACTTGTCAAAGTTTCCTAACCTGTAATAAGAGCTCAGTTTCATTTTCATCAAAATCAGCAGCAAACCATCACAAATGGGAGTACATTATGGGGGCAAAGAAGCAGTAATTTTGAATTTATTATCAAGAAGAGAGGTGGAAATTCTTATTACTGACTTGTGCACAACTAGATAGCTAAATGGAAAGTTAGCTGGTCTTACTTAATCCACTGTCAACACAAAGTGGCGGTATCCTCGGAACACAATTCAGTGCACTGAGCTCTAATTCACCATCTTTTTCTATTTTCCGTACAGGTAGTTAAAAACCAAGTACATATTTGGAATGTAAGATGGGTCTATAATTAGGGAATATGAATGTTGTTTGATTCCATCATGTAAAAGCACAGACTGATTAAAAAAAACACCAACAAAATCAAAACCAAAACAACAAAAAAACCCAACAAAAAACCCAACAAAAAACAACCAAAAAACAACAAAAAAGGGGAACTACTTGCCTTTATTAGTTAATTAACTAAATACTAAAAAACCCCTGTAATCCAAAAACTAAGAATATTTATAAACAATAATGTGAACAAGGACCTTCATAGAGAGTTTATACTGAATACTTGATCTTAGAAACAACCTCATTGCATCGAGAAATTATTACAGCTTCTATTTCATGAGTTGTTCTTTATATTCATCAATTTTCTTCTAAACTGGAATAAATAAATATATATGCAAGATTTTATATACATATGTAACAAAACTGATAGCCAAATCTTCACCAAATTTAAACCTGTATCAATGAAATTCTGTACATTGATCAAAACATAATTTATAGCTAATACCATCATTGGATTTTCAACTTGCCAATAAACTGATTCTTTGCGCAGAAAGAACTGGACATAAGCGCTATGTCAATCAAATGCTCATGATCTATAGGATGATTGCATTTTTGATTTTGAACAATAAGAGGCCAGATAACACTCAACAGTGCATTTGGTTCTTCCTGTGGGTAGCTCGCTTAATGCAATCCACATGAGCCCAAATTTCTGTAGCGAAGTACACATTCAGTGGACCTAATTAAGCATTATTTCCTTCTTCACTCTTGCATTCCCTTCCTTTGGGAAAACTGAATTTTTCTTTTCTTGCTGTTATTCTTTAATAGCCGAATCCTTATTACCTACTTAAATCAGGAGTAACACTCCTGGAGTTGATGCAGTTACATAAGTGTAAACACTCAGTGAGAAAGACACAATTAACCCCCTTTTGTGCCTATCCTGTCAGATGTGAACCGTTATTGCTGTAAATCACATTACAGCTGCTAGTATGGAATATGCAACAAGAAAAAACATCAAATAGTGCACAGCAGCTTCAGACAGTGAGGTCTTTGAATAAGATCTAACATGAATAACCAATAATATATGATTTATTTATTATAACACAGCACAGGATAGGCCTCAGTGGCAACTGCTTTCTATATTAAGCATTAGAAGGCAGCCCATGAGATACCTGCTACAGAGGTGAGAGTTTGCATCTCTGTCTCCGTTAGTGAGAGGATCAACATTAGTTTTCCCAGCAATCTCCCTATGTGTAAAGCTTTGGAAAAAGAATTGGAATTGATCCAGCAAACATCTTGCAAAACATGCTATACTATATACAAACCCAACAAAATGTAAACCAGACATTTGTAGCTCTACAATGATACCAGAGATTTCCAGATGGCAGGTAGCAAAAGTGATGTCTGTATACACATACCAGAAACTTTAAAAATATCATACTTTGGTTAATCTTGTATTGTTTAACGTGCCTTTCAAATTTCAAAGGGGTAATAACCTGTGCTCCCATGGAGTCTCAGTTATTAGAGTCTGGCAAATAATGCAATTAAAATAAACCTTGTAGCTGCATGCAAATGACTACTCCCTCCCTTCATTTAGGTAACTGTAAGTAGTTCAGTAATGTATGTGGACTATGAGCTGTCCTTTATAGCCTTAAAAGGTCCTGCCAGTTAATTTCCTATTAAAGTTCTGCTCCAATCTACAATAATGCAATCAAGGTAACTAAAAAGGACTAGACCCCAGACCTTCAAAATTTAATACTAGGCCCTACCTTTAACTTCACGGTGATTTAATCTAACACTTTTTACTACAGAATTGGCACAGGCTAAAAATGTCTTAATGGTCAGTGACTACAGGTCAGCACACAGACAACAAATTCATGAGATGTGGTGATTCTTTACTGCTTTGGCTGATGTGGCAACATCTTAACTGTGACATACTTTGTGCCTTTACAGCACCTGAGCTAAAAAGAGATGCTACAGACAGCTGTGAGAAATATTTATTATCAAATGATCAGGAACTTGAGGTTTATTGGATAAGAAATACTTACAAGAACTGTTTACAACCATCCAGATTTATATTTTTGCCAGATGTTTGTTCTGTGTACTTCTGGGTTTTACTGAGCTAGTGTTCATCACCCGTAAAAGATCAGACTCAGAGGAATCTGATTATAATTTTAACTGTTTGATCCTTTGGGTGGAGGAAGAACAGATAAATCTTTCCATCTTATTTCTTATTTATTGAGTATTACATTTAGCTGTGATGTTTAACAGTGCTGTACAGTATCTTAATATGTAATAGAAGAACATGGTAGATGAGGAAAAAATTAAGGTATGTAGTCCATGCGACACTTTAAATAGACAAATTAATTTGCAGAATTTTGACTACTTTTGCAAACCTGCTAGGCACAGTATTAAGTCTGAGTATACACCATACAGTCAAACACTTTGCTGAAACTGGTCTAGCACATGAAATTGAAATTAGTAGCAAATGAAAAGCTCTTGGAAGGAAAAACTTAAAACCAGAAACCCCAGGTCTTTGCAATGCACTTCATATTTGACTTCTCATATTTAAGTTTTTAATTAACATGCCAAAGAGTAGGAGCTAAATTTAAATCCCAAGTATGAATAATTCTTCTGATTTTCCTATTTAATTTCAGATTTTAAAATTAAATCTATCTGCAGCACATCATTCTTTTTTTGATTCCTGATTAAACAAGGGTGCTAAACACAAATCATAGGGTACACAGAATCTGATTAATATTACTGGACTATGCATCTAGATAACAAGGATTATTTCCAAGATATCAAGACCAGATATTATTTTAAGGTCTTTTTACTTGTTTTACCATTTAGTTCTCAGCTGGATTCAGACTTGCAGTACACCACATAAGATCTGCAAAGACATTCTACATCGTTATCCTGTGATTTTCGAAAGAAGTAATACTTAGGAGCATGAATCTTTAATTTCCAACCAAATTTCTGGTACCTTCATGTCACACAAAGGGTACATACACTTCTAAGACTATGCAGCTGTAACAGAGCACTAACACCCCAACCAGAAAAGGTATTGCTGAATCATGGCAGACACTTGATGCAATCAGCAACGGGGCAGGAAGGCAGGGCTTAACGGAGTTTTTCTACACCTAAGTTACATTATTTAGAGCTGCCAAATAACACATCTGCAGAAGTAATAACACATCTACAGAAGTGTGCTACACCATGTTCCTGGGTCTGGCATCTCTACCATTCATATCAGCCCCTGGTCCAGACATACGTTTTAACCTTCTTAGTTAACAACTTTTGAAAGTGCCATCCCAAGCTAGAGATATTCACACCTTACTGCATACAGTGGTGATAACTACACATCCAATTTCAGAACTTGTGCCTGTTAAAAATGTTTAAAAGTATTATAGTAAGATAGTCATTTGGCAAAGAAGGAAAGTGAAACAACAAGCAATGCAGAATATATACTCCTAGATTGAATATATTGATGAAAATTTTGCTTCTGTTATGACGCAAAGTTAAAATAAGCCATCTTAATACAAGATCATTCAGACCTATCTGATACAGATATCCTGTTGGGAACAGATACTCCACAGAAAAAGGTAGTTTGTGGCAATTTTAAGAACCTTGGATACATATTAGTTCTGGTTGTCACGCAGACCTGCTCTCTGAGAGGTTACTGTGACCTGTTCATATTGATCTACATGCAGATAGGAGTGAAATGTTGACATTTTGTAAGTGCTTTCATGTTTTCACAGACAATATTTTTCATAGGAACCAGAATAAATTGGATTGGTTAAATTTCCTCCTTTTTTATCAGTTACAAAAGATATTAATCCCTGCTGGAAGGGCTTTCTTTATAAATAGGGAGAGCTTGTGATTTAATCCTTCAGCAAGAGCACTTAAAAATTATTCATATTTGTTATGCTCACTGCTTGATGCCACAGACAAAGTAACTGATTTTTAAAGAAGGTAAACACACAAATGTAAGTTCAAAATGCATACAAAACTGTTCCTTCATTATTCTGACTACACACGTAGCTGGAATAACTGTGCTGACATTCCACATCTACAGCAGGTACTTACTAATGTCCATATGTGCACAAAACAGATAATACAGTAACATTCAGCTTCCTAATGTGTTTACAAACCAGTCTCAAGGACATTTTAAATATGAATTTGAATGCCCACTCCAAATGTTTAAAATTCAAAAACAGCATTTGAAAATAATTTTGGAATATTACTTATCATTATTGGCATATAAAATATATATTCAAGATACACTGGCTAATCCTTCTACTTTTTTTAGCCTTGGAAAAAACCTAATTTGAAGATGTCTTCTTCAAGAATAGAGCTACAAGGAGAACTAGAAATAAAGATGTATGGTCTATTCAGGTTCTCCTGAATGCTTTCACCCCCTGCTCCAACACTTTTTTGTGTGTGTCTAGTATTTTAAAATATAAACAGATATAGACCTGAAAATTCAGTTTCTGTTCTATTTTATTTCAGAATTTTTCAGGCTTTATAGAATCAGGTAACTAGCATACAGTAATGACAAAGCTGTTCTCTCATTTATACTAACTATTGTTTCATCTACCTGTTGAGGTCAGATAGAATACTTGCCCCTGGACACATGCCTACAGCTCTCCACTACCACAGTTATGTATTGTGCAATTTCATTGTCATTTCAGAAAACAGTGTATACTTCCAAGAGGATTTCAGAAGAGTCAATGTAAATTAAAACATTCCCTCCCCAATCCCACCACCTTGTCCATTCTCCACCCCAACACCTCCTCCTGCACACGCATAACTTCTCCCTTCTGTTTATTTTTGGTTTTAAGTACTCTAAGCAAAAATTGATTTGGCTGCTCTTCCTGAACTCTGAAGTATTTGAGCAGATAAGATTCAGATAATACGTTAGAAGAAAGTTTCATAGGTCTGTTTTCTCCTGGCAGGTAGTCACCAAGGCCAACCATGCACTGAGGTTTCTTTCCCTGTAGCAGTATTTTTCTGGCTTATCTGCTTATCAAACTAGGCCAGATTTTAAATTTTTTGCTATATCTGACTCCGAAAAAACACTTCAACTGAAAGATACTTGTTTATACACAGTGCTAGGGAAATGCAATGTGTAAATCCACTTATGGCTTCCCTAATGTGGAGTTAGTTTCTCAAGCAGTTTTATTGAGCCCTTTTCGGACTAAGCAAAAAGGAGTTGCTCTCAGCTCCTCTTCCTTTACAGGAAAAAATTAAGAGCAATAAAACTCACACACTACAAAAGAAATAAGATACACCTCCAGAAATAACTGGCCTTTAGAGGACAGCATGAAAACAGTCATACTTGTTTCAATGAAATACTGCTTAAAATGGACATAGTCTTACTTTCCTATCACTATTTTTTCCACTTAGAGACTTACCTGAAACTAGAAGGCTCTCATTCTACTCCTAGATGAAAAGAATTTCAGGGCAGTACTTCCATATATGGCATTGTCTGTCACTACAGTGATGTGACTTACAGTGGGGTTTTCTTTGGTCCTAAATATTAAGGTCAACATTGAACTGTGCTCAGAACTGTTTATCTGTGCTTGTCAGGGTCCATACTAAGACTGTGTGCCACCAGGAGATGGCATATGGAAGTAGTTCCAAACAGAATAATTTAATATGACCTTATCTTAATTTAAAACACAGTTTACTGTGAATCACTGAAATCACAGATTGAGTTATGTGTGCCTCAAGATGAAGGCAATGCTGGCTATGGTATGGATATTTGTCTTCTGTAATCTTCCTGCCCCAGCATCAATGTATTCTGTTGTTCTAGCAAAATTGTTTATGTAGCCATGAGGTTCACTATACTGGAGACCTGATCATGGTTAAAAGTAACCCACAAGAAAACTTAGCTGTTTCTCTTCTAAGTAGATAAGTTCCCAGCTCCATTTCCAAGTGCAGCTGCATAAATAGTTGGGCTGGCACAACTGAAGGGGTGGTATACCACAGAAACCAGCAGCAGGTGGCAAAGAAGGTGAGGCTAGGTCAGTATTGCTGCCAAACACTTTGCCTTTGGATACACAGCCTCAAGTCTAGTCAGCAGTTCATGTATACAATTCACTTGGTTTCAAACTAAGTGCACTGGCAGCAAGGAACTCAGAACAGGTTGCAAAACCCTACATGAAACTCAAGTAAATTTGCAACTGGCTTGCTTGCACTAAATGCATTTGGCATTTGTCACAGTGACACCAAAGATAGAACTGTCTTAATATTAAACAAATGGTTTGCTAAATTTCAGCTAATGCTTCCTTGCCTATGTAGAAACAGCAGTCACAACTTTGAATGAACTGCAGATATTCACTTGAATACTCATGTTTTCAACTTGCAGTGAAAAATATTTATGCTTGTAAGACTACAGGTCTGCAAACTTCAGCACTCACCCATTCTGTAGCCTTAGGATACACAGGTGAAGGCAGTTCCAAACTCAGATATGCCACATCTGCTGTAAGGAAAAAGCATTATTTAAATAAAGGGTTGTGGAAAACAATCTTTCATTAATATAAAACATCACATATAACATAAAACAGTGAGTGAAAGCCTTTGGGTGAAATACCCTGTAATCACAAAACATACTCCTAATACCCTTTATGACAGTTAAGAGTCCACAGTAACTGAGTCCCATATGGCAGAATCAACTGTATTTTGAAATCTTAATTTAGAAAACTAAGCAACCTGGCAAGATTTCAACATAGACTTCCTAAAATCTAATGCTGCAAAGCTAAAGCCAGCTCTGCAAGTGAAATTTTATTTTATTAACACCACGTTAGCCATAAAAAAAATCTTTCCAGTAACTATTTCCCTATTACTTGCTGCTTGATCTAAAATTCTTATGAGTAAAATTATTCAGGCTGTGGTTACTCTAAGGGGTGAGGACTACAGTGCCATCCAATGGTAAGATGGTCTGTAGCAGCTATGACTTCCTTACAAATTTCTACCTCTAGCTGCTGCTGCCGCAGAAAGACAGGACTGCAAAACCCTTGAAGCCTGAAAAATACCAGAAGCAGCAAAAGGTACATGCACACATATACATTGTACACTTTCCCCCATAGGAATGTTCTGTCACACCATCACTCATGGCTGAAACTTCATTGTATAGGTAGGCAATAGATAGATATCCCTTCTTTTCCTTTCACTGAATTCCAACAAATTATTTCTTAAGGCTAGTTTAGTGTACACTGATGTAGTTTACAAAACAAACAAAACCCAAAAAAAGTTATTCTTACTCTCTTTTAACTAAGGCAGTAAGCAGAGGTTTTGATATCCCGGTCCTGATAACAGCACCCTGGTTATTCAATCCCAGAGAAAGATTTCTGCTTCCTGACAGCTAACAGTAAGCCTGGCAGCTAACACAGCAACTATGCCATCAAAAGTCACACATCCTGCTGCTCCATTTAACAAATTTTGTGTATTTGCAACTTTCTTCATCAAGTCACTTTGAACTATGAAGTGAGGATATGAAATGTATGTTTGAGTTTGGGCAAGCACCTTCCTCTTTAATGACATGGAATAAGTAACAAGATCCAACCCTTTCTTTTGGATTCTCATTTTCCTTTCAAGTGCCAGGTCCTAATGGACAATTTACCAACTAAAAACTCTGGAGTATACTGAGATAGAAAAGCAATGTGCCTCAAGTTACATGGGTTGGAATTATTCCAACGTCTCTAAAGTGCAAGAAGGATTGTGTCCTGAGATCACAGAATGTTTTCAGTTAGCTAATCCTCCATTATTATAAGGATTTAAATCACTACTAATGCTTTTAATCTCTTCTGTTTTTTTTCCTGCAATGCTTTGCAGATTTTGCAACTTTTAGTATTTTGTAAGGTAGATCATAAATTTCATATAGGCTGTTAGGAAATGTTTTGCTGCTCTGGATCTGTGTGGAGAGTGCAACTTCAGCATTAAATATCTATTAAATTGGTGCACGTATTTGTAGGACACAGGTCTCTCTGATCCACGTGGCCCTTTTCTGCCCGTTCTTGACTGGAATATATTTAAGACCTTCGATTCTACTGGGACAGGCATCCAAAAGCACAAAGTCTGTCAAGTCCAATTGAGCATTAGGGTAAACAGGTATTCCCCCCTTTGGCTTCAACTGAAATTATAAATCCAGAGCTTACTTTACCCTCTTTACATTGTAAGTTAGGACTGCAAATATCATGAAAACAGACCTTCTCCTAAAAATTTCTACCCAGATATTTCTATTACCTGTGTTGTTCTATCCCAATCACCACTAGATTGCGTTATAAGACTATTTATTTTTTTAATTTATACTGCTTCCTATCAAGAAGGAAATAGTTCAGAAGTCACTGAAAAAAAAATTCTTTCAAAACAAGCCAAGCTATGCAAGAATCAGTTTTCCCTGCAGATGCAATTTAGACCGAAATATTTTCCCAGTGGAAAAGTGCATCTTCACAATGAGAAACGGAAAGGAACAGTGTAAAAAGTTAAATGATTCAAGTCTTAACAGTCCCCAACTGACTTTTGTAGAAAGGTTTTCAAAAACACATTAGCAGATTTAAGACTATACTGAAGGAAAATAAAATGGAACTTTAATTATTACTTGATTAAATGGGTCAAGGTCTTTTCATCCTGCTTTCATGCACAGCCTAATTTAGAAAGGCACAGTCTATGCATGAGATCCTATAGCATTGCTCCAACAATAATTTTGTACTAAATTTTATATTTTCATAAAATGAAAAATCACTTTTCATAGTTTCCATACAAGAAGAGTGCAACTTGAGCATTAAATATCTATTAAATTGTTGCATGTATTTGTAGGATACAGGTCTCTCTGATCCACATGGCCTCTATTCTTGACTGGAATATATTTATTCCACAAGTCTAGTACTTGTTTTGGAGTAGATAAATGAGTAGTTAAGACATGTGGCAGTACGGCAGCCTTCCACAAGTACCTCTGCCTAAAAATTCAGATACCACATCTGCTCAGATTCTAAATTTCACCCTTGTCCTTGAAGAATCAGAGGCACTGCAATGAGTAATACAGAATATTGATATCCTGACAGAAAACAGTTAATTTCAAAGAGGAAGAACTGTTTGTTTTTCTTTTTTTTTTTTTTTCATTACATGAGCAGCTCTGCTCCCACTCAATTGTCTACACTAATGTTTCCAAAAGGAGACACCAATCGAGTAAACAATTTCAGCATTTCCTTAACTTCATAAAGCATTAACTATGGAAGAGTGACACCAAGTGGCTGCTTTTAATGGAGCATACATTTCTTGCTGCAGGTATTCTCTCTCAACAGCCTCTTTATTAGAGATCGTTCTGGGGTCCAGCTGAGTACTGAGGTCTGAGAAGAGGTGAGTCTCACGCAATGAGTCAGGCTGTGGCTAAGTGGCTACTGAGCTCCATGTCAACGTGTGAGCCATGTTCCGACACGTCGAAGTTACCCCTCTGAAACTCAAGATGGGACTGACCCACCGTTACAATGTACAGACACCCTTGGTGACAAATTCAGCAGAAATATGTGGCTTATGTGGTACAACCACAGTGACCTCCTTCGGCTCTGCACACACAGGTGCGAGCCGTGGCAGGGAAAGCATTTCCCGGGAGATGGCGCCATCCGAAACGGTAACTCAAGCCTGATGTCACTTCCCTGGCCCGCACTGGGAAAACGTGACTCCCGCTTCTCAGGAAATCGGCGTTGCTTTTAAATCCACTATTGATCTTTACCGTGCCGTTGCAAATATTTTTTTTTCTATTTACATCTCCTTTTCATCACTATTACTCATCCTCATTTTCCACTCTGCAGTTTCTTTTGTTCCTGACCCAGTGGAACTCTGAGAGAGCTGGACTCTCTCTTTTGCTCATGAACTTAGAGGTACTGGAGAGTACCCAAGCATAACGTGAACTGTTAGAGCCTCGCGTGATGTTCTAATATTGGTGAGAGGAAAATCAAGACGGAGCTGAACTTCACACAGTAACAATACTTAACTAAAACAAAGGAGAACATCAAAACAAGGAATGGCTACAAGGTATCAACAAAAGGACAGCCGAGAGGATCTAAGTCTAAACTCTGTATCATGCAAGATTATATTTCTGCTAAACAGAGATATAAATATCTACAGTGCAATAGCATCCAGTGTGTAGAATGTGAACGACAAGCTTCCCAACTGTGCACTGGAGACACAGCCTGCTAGAACTGGCTTTATGTAACTATCAAGTGGCATTCAAAAATCAGCCAGTGAAGGAACACAAATCGTATTTGCAGACACTTTAATGGAGATTTATGACATTGGCTGTTTTAAACTAGGTCATCTCAAAATACTGAAAAACATCAGAAAAGCAAATGAAATGCTTTAACATTATTAGACTGAACAAGTCATTTTGTGTGTTTCAAATGAATTAAAAATAATGAAGTTAGTTTCATCGTTCTGCTAATGCTCATTTTTAAACTCAAGGCCAGGCTGTTTGACATTAGTTTGTGGGTAGTTTGAGTCTAGTGTATACTAGTGGACAAACAAAAATTCCTACAAACTCCTCCCACTGTTCCACAGAAAAGGGTGGGGTGGTCTCCCCTACTCAGCAGGAAGAATTCCAGAATTCTCACCTTCAGAATGCACTTGAAGGTGCCCTTTCCGTAAGTCCCAAAGAGACAAAGCTTATTATTATTTGACGTAAAGTAGTTCCTAACTGCATATTATAGGGATCTCAGGTTTTTTTAACTGTGTATGGCATTGCATGTACTATTGGTGAAATTGTACATAAAAACAAACCCAAAGGAACTCAATACCTTACACAGCAATTAGCTCTGCTTTTCTGAAATAGGAGAAACAAAATGTATCATTGCTGCAAATTATTTACCTCTTTTTTTACACATAGATAGATAAAAGCAAATATATATAATGTAATCTATCTACTCCAAATTTTCCATTTATTTAATAAAATCATTCACTGAACCAGACTGACACATTTTAAAATGTTACTGGCCACACATATTTCAACTGTGATAGACAGAGACTTAAGAAGAAATGTAAGACATTGGCATTTTTTATAATCTTTTCTGGGGTACTCTGAAATCTTCAGCTGAAGATTAATTTGTTCAAGGCGATATATGAGTTTTTGCCATTCAAGGCAATTATTTCTGTAACAACAATACATACTTAGCAGAATATATTGCTGATGAATCGTCGACTGAAGAACTTGCACTGATTTTATTTATTGTGCCCACTCAGGTGACATAAGCATAAAAGTGTGTGCTAATTTCCTTTATAAAATGTTTGTGCACTGCAGTAATTCAGTTGTATTTAGCCACATCATCACAAGCTTTGACCTCTTCTAGGTAGGATCAGGTTTATGCCTGCATGAAAAATGACCATCTATAGGGACTGCTCTTTGGTGACGTTATAAAGTCTCATCTCTCAGTGTATGTTGTGGTTTCGGTTGGCATAGAATTAACCTTTTTACTGGCAGATGGTGTGGTGTTATGTTTTGGATTTGGGTTGAGAAATACTTTGGATAGCGCCTGGTGTTTTTCGCCTTTTCTGCTCCTCATACCAGCCCACCAGCAGCAGGCTGGGGATGCACGGGACAGCTGACCCCAACCGACCAAAGGGCTATTCCATACCCTGTGGTGTTATGTTCAGCATATACAGCTGGGGAAAGGAGGAGGAAGGCAGGGGGACGTTCAGAGGGATAGTGATTGTCTTCCCAAGTAACCATTACTTGGGATGGAGCCCTGCTTTCCTGGAGATGGCTGAACAACTGCCCGCCAATGCAAAATAGTGAATAAATTCCTTGTTTTGCTTTGCTTGCTTGCGTGGCTTTTTTGTCATTTTTACTCTTCTGATTCTCTTCCCCATCCAAAATGGGGGGCGTGAGCGAGCGGCTGCGTGGTTCTAGCTGCTGGCTGGGGTTAAGCCATGACACTATGGAATCACTGACACACAGCAAGATTCCCCACATATGTTCATAACTCATGACCTTGAAGTAACAGGGAATGGAGAAAGCAGCAAAGCTCTTAAACTTGTCTTTATAGGAAGGTTGGTTACAGTAGGTTAAAAATTCACCACCTGGACTCAAGATAAGGATACAGTCTGAGAGCAGCCAGATTGGGAGAGATGATGCAGTTCCCCATCCATTGCTTTTAGAAATACAGAAGCAGGTCTCCTACAGAAGAAGGTGGAAACCCTTTCATTCATGGGACTAATACTGAATATGCCTAGTTCCAAAAATCAGGTCACGAGAAAGCCCCATGCAGTAAGAAAGGCAAAAAAATCTTTTAATACGATGTGCTAATGCCTCTATGAGGCACACAGCAGCTAAGTAGAGAATAATGTTTCATTGTTTACCTAGGTTGTTTATTGTATTAAGATGCTTTCCACAGTTTGCATTTACTGGCGGTGTTACTCCTATCCCCTCCCCCAAAAATTCTAGGTCCCTCAGCTCACATCTCTGACTAGTCAGCTCTTCTCAGAGAGCTTCCATTTGCACTTCAGTAGCCTAATATGTGTGTCTTGAACAAGGTGGCATTCCAGAGCTGAACACCGAGAGGGAACCTCTTCCAAAAACTACACAGTACAGTGATTAGGAAAAGCAATGGAAAAGCTTCCCCTAGCAGGAACAGCTAAGCGGTGCAAGGGCTGACACTAAGCTATGAAAAGCTGCTGTCTTCCATGACATTGATATATCTTGCCCATTGAGAACTGTACCACTCCCACCCGCTGTCTTCAATCCATGCTGGGTTTAGGGTATTTATAATCAAATTAATTAATGAAAAATGTTGATCCTACAAACCCACTCTCACAACTTTATTTTGGGTCAGTGTTCACGCTGCAGAGACACTGGCTACACCAAGCCTGCAACAGTGTCCAGAAGCAATGCCTGCTCTAAAAGCCCGAGAAACTGTAATTTAACAAATAGAAGCTGGTTGATACGTGGAGTAAAGCTCCTAACTTCGTAAAGAAAGTGTGCTCTACTATTATACATGGGATAATTATGTTCATATGTTTGAAACATCTGCTCTTAAAGCTCAGGAAGAAAGACGTTGACTAATACTATATGTACACTAAAACTTCATTTGGCGTTTCCTTATGGGGAGGGTGGGAAACCATGACAAATGTTTGCCTCCTGGAATAAGACTGTAGCACCCTGATAGTAGTGGCCATTTCAAGAGTAGTAACCCAAGAGCCAAGACAGATGATCAAACCCCATTTAGAGCTTGTCACACCACACTTTCATTTAAATCAGAGGCCATAGTACAACTGAGAGAAATACTTTTCATTCTGCAGACCGTGTATGAACAAAAAACAAACTCCCCATTTTCTGACTACAGAGAGAACACGGTTGTCCTGCCCATCTCTGAAGAGAGCACATGTTCGTACGTCCAAGTACCCTGCACTGCCACATCGGGCCCCTGCTGTCAGATTGCTGTGATGGCCACATTAAAATTTTTTAAAAACTTTGACCTTCTTGCCATAGATAAAGAGCTTGAAAACATGCTTCAAGCACTCCCTCATGGCTCAGAGACCAGAAGACGCCGGCCTGGAGCCCAAAGGGCTATATCCAAAGGGCTCCGTCTGCTCTTTACCCAGCAAGACCCCGTTGTCGAGCACAAGCCGGGACTCCCCACTGCAACCTCCAACCTGCGGTCCCTCAGCCCTGCTGGGGCCGCCCTACCTGTCAGCGCGGCCCCGGGGCGGGACGGCCGGGCTGGCGGCGCGGGTGCTGAGGGGAGTTGGCACCCCAGCCCGCCCCGTCCGCAACTCTCTGCTGGGCTGTCACCTCAAGGGGCCAAGGGGCCGAGGGGCCGGCAGCACCCCGGGGAGGAAGGCGCTGCCTCCCCTGCCGCAGGCCCCTCACAGCCCCCACCACAGGGCGCTCGCGACCGTCAGCCGACCGTTGGAACCGCACGCCGCCCGCGCGCCCCCTCCTCCCCGGCCCCACAGGCCCCCGCGCGCCGCCCCGGACGTCGCGTCGCCGGGGCGGGCTGCGTAGTTCCGGCGGGGAGAAGGGAGGGGTGACAGGCAGAGCAGGCGGCTTCAGGAGCGGCTGGAGCCGGAGCTGCCGGAGCGGCGGGCGGCGAGAGGCGCTGGGTGGGGGCGGGCGGCCAGGCCTGGTGCGGCGTCCCCACCATGGAGATCGAGAAGGAGTTCCACCGGCTCGACCAGGCCGCCAGCTGGGCCGCCATCTACCAGGTGAGGGGCGGCCGGCTTGTCGGCCCGGCTCTGCCCCCAGCTCCGGCAATGAGGGGGGGAGCGCCCCTTCTCTCCCAGTCTTTCTGCTGCCGCCTGCTTCTGCCCCCACCCCTGCGGCGTGCTGAGGGCCCTGCGAGGGCAGCGCTGCCGTCCGCTTCCCCGCTCCCTGCCTCGGAGCTTTCCCTTTCCCGCTTCCCTCCCGCAGCAAGCCGCGGGCTGGCTTGCCGCCCTGCTCTGCCCTCCTTCCCCTTTCGCTGAGGGGGCAGAGGGAGGCCCCGCTCTTCTCTCCTCCACACGCCTTTCCCCCTCGGGGCAAAGCCCCTCACCTCCTCAGGACTCGCGTGGGCTGTGCCACGGCGGGGCTGGGGCCTCCTGCTGCCTCCCGGGCCTCGGCGGGTCTGCGGGGAGGGAGGGGGGGCAAGGCAGCTCCTCCACGGATCTCTCGGCCACCCTGCTGTTCTCGCTCCGGGTTCTGCCTGGAGCTAAGCATGGACATAAATTCTCAGTAACCTTTTAAAACTGCTCCCCTTCCTAACCTTGAGGGAGTAAATCTGAGTATCGTGTTCGTCTTTATTTTGTTGGGGTTTTTTAACAGAGAAACAGTGATGGGTAGCATTGTATGCACCTAGCATTTCAGACACTTTAATAATAGAACAGAGCCTGAAAACAGCTTGTTAGTAAAGTTTGTGCAGTTATCTGGTACCGTTTTTCATTTTTTCGTTTACTACTTTTAGATTTTTCCTGGCATTTTAAAAAAACTGTGTGCCAAATGAGAATGCTTGTAAGAATACGTGCTGACTGGATCCAGCTTCACAGACACAAGCAACAGAAATTAGGGCTTTTCTCTTTAAAAAGTTCTTTATGTGTTTATTCAAAATTATGTTTAAGAGAAGACGAAGTATGTGAATGGTTGGGCAGGTGGGTTCAGTCAGATCAGACAGCGTTACTGTAAAAACCATTTGAATGTTTAACTGGTGTGTTCCATATAGTAATGAGTTTTATATGTGCAATGTAGAAGTTTTCTTTCCCTTTTGCTATGAATTTCTCTGGCAGTATGCGTTTAAAAAAATGAGTGGAGTTTTATAAAAGCGAAATTAATGAACTCCATTTTCCGAATAACAGCAGGCAAGTTTTAATAGTACCTTGCAGGATGAATGCCTCCAGTAGTTTGGCAATTAGAGAATAAGCATGAAAATTTGAGTGTGCTTTTCAAAAGGTCTGTTTTTTGTTGAGAGTCTTTCATTTCCTGCAGAGTTTCGGTGCTTGGGAACTGTATCAGTTGAAAGTCATGTGCATGTATATATGGCATTATGTTTTTGCTAAACTGTTCAGAACAATTTGGTGTGTTGCAGGTTTAGTGCTCAGGAAATTATTTTGAGTAATATAGCTGTGTAGTGGAGGTAGTGTATTTCTTTGGGTACGATTTAATTACAGAAGGGAAATGTATAAGGAGAATGAGGGACTGTGGCATATTTTCAGTGTGGGCTTAGCATTCAGTCATATTTTTGTCCTGCTTTCTTTGAATGCGGTGACTCAGTAGGCTATTCAGACTGTAGCACAGCACAAGGTTTGATTGAGGACTAAAATTCAACTGAAAAAAAAAAAGACTAAAGTGATTCTTTGATTTGCATCCAACTATTGACAAGCATGCGAGGTGGAGTTTTTGCTTGGTTTTTTTTTTTCTTAAGATTGATTAATAAGTGTGTGCATCTGTGTCATGTAACCCAGTTTCTCAACTGCATCCTGCTTTTAAATGTCAGCTGTTGAAAATGACATCTTGGCAGATCACGTACATCTGGAAGAACAACGTACTTCACTGTAATCTGTGCTTTTGATGTCTGGCCTGTGATATTAACAATGCAGTTTTCCTACGAATACCGATTTTTGCCTGAAGAAAGGAGTAAGTAGAGTAGTGTATGTTATTGGTGCAGAAGAAGGTCTTCGCCCAAGTTAATTTTACCACAAGCATCTAGTATCTAGGTGTTATAACTGCTAAAATCCAAAAATGTTCACCAGTATTCCAAGTGAAGCATAATACAACGTACTAGCAGTTGCTTCCTCTTGTTTGTCTGAATCTATAATCAAGAGATACAGAACTGCACAGCATCTAGGAGACAATTATGAATAATACAGGGAGATGAAGCTAATTCAAAGGGTGGATACAAGGAGGCTTGACTGGGTGCCACGTGACTTTGAAAGATTAAAATTATCCAAGCTTCTTTTTTTTTTTTTTTGGACAAGGGGAAGCAGTGTTCAGCTCTGATAATAGTAGAGTTATGAAAGAATAAAATTTAGATATTTTTTAAAGCGTAAATAATCACAGGATGGAGACAAAAACACTCAAACATTTCACCTTATACAGGTGATTTTGTGACAATCCAGTCTTGGGCACTGCATGTGTAGTGGAAATATTCTCTGTGGCTGCTGGTCAAAACACAAGGAACACTGATGAAGTTTTCCGTGTATTGTTGCTTTTTGTTGGTTTTGGTTTCATTGGGTTTTGTTCGTTGGTTTTGTTTTTTTCAAATACTCAGTGCAATCCCTTTCATCTAGGCTTACTCGCTGTAAGAACTATGAGCCATGAGATCCTGTAAAGGTTGTTCAGAGACCCAGTAGATAAAATGGAGTGGTCTGGTTTTGGCCGTTGTTTGTATTGTAGAAAAACATACTTAGAAGATAACTTATAAAATGAGACCTGATCTATGCATTAGAAATGCCCATTCAAATTAAAGTCCTTTTCAGTAAAACGATAAGTTAAAGGAAAATGGGCAGCAGAGTAAATGTGAACTTTGCAATGTGATACTGTGGTTAAGGTATGTAACAGAAAAGAAATGCTTCAGGGTGAGTGAATTATATGCACCCTGCATAAATATTGTTAGAAGTATCAATAGGAATGAAAAGCGTTCACTCTGGAAATGTCACAACAAAAAAGCAATAGCCTAAAGCTTAGTAAAAGCATGGTTTAGGCTTGCTGTTAGAGCAGGGGAGAAAAAGATACAGGTATTTGTCTGGAATATCAAAGGAATATAGAATTTTCATGTGCTCACAGTCAGCGTAGTATCAGATTTTCATAGTAATTTTCTGTGCAGAAGTCTTTCAGAATTTTAGGATGTATTTTGGTTTCTAACTTCTTAGACATTGTGATGGACTGAGATAATATCTTAAAAACACAACCCTCAAATACATGTAGAGTTGCTTCTTGTGTTTATATGAACGAGATGTTGACTTTAGTATGTTGGCTAATGATAGCAACTTTGATGTGCTTATCACTAACAGTGAAGACACCTCTGAGTTAATTACTCACCTAACATTCAACTGGAGATCCCATACAGTATGGGTGGGCAGAGCTGACACTTGGTCTTACAGAAATGTCTGTGGGGACAACTCATAAAGAGGTTTTTTTGTGTGCAGGTAGCAAAATTAGACTAAAATATGCACTGTTTTGTAATTTTTGTAGGCAGTAGAATATAAAATAAGGAAGAACCGGATATGGTCTGGATTTTGAAATGTATTTGGAAGTGAGTACTGAAAACAGCGCTTCTGGTGCTGCTGTGTGCTCTGGAAGGTGTAGGTACAGTTTGGTTTGAGGCCTGTAAGAGGCACACAACTGTTCTCAGTTTCTTTATTAATTTTTGAGGGTACTTTAATGTTAATGTTCCTTTTTTTCTTTTTTTTTTTTTTTTTCTCCCCCCCAAACCTCTCCAAGCCAAGCAAAAATACTACCAATTATGAAAGTTAATAAACTTTACCTAGATTATGGGAGGAGGATGGAAAGCTGTTGTGGACATTTTGGATATCTCCCTGTTGAGAAAGGAAAGGCATGGGAAGTTTTTTATGTGTTCACTGTTTGGGAAAATATTTGTAGAATATGTAGATAAATTTTAATGTTGAAAGTAAACTGTGAAATGTTTGACCCTGTAGACATAATAGTGTGGTTGTGTTGTGTATTTAAAGTAAATGAACAGGAAGTTTTTGGTTTATAAGCTGCAGTGAGAGTTCAGACTTTGTGCTGCTGCAGTCTGTAAGCATTTGGGTTACTTTTTAGCTCTGGTGCTAAAAACCTTTTAACTTCTTTGCAGCAGAAAAATTGTGGCACAAGCATGACTTATTATGAATGCATCTTTGTGTTTTATTCTGTCAGTTCTTGCTACTTGAAAATACAGGTCTCTGCATGCATGCCTTGCCACTTCTTAATTCATGCTATGTTGATTCATTTGAGGCTTAGCTTAATTGGCTCTGGTTATGGAAAGCTAGTTTAGCACTGATACTGCAGGGAGTCTCTTTTCTTCCTTCAATTCAGCTGAAGATATTCCATGTTTTTCTGTGCTATACAGCCACAGAATCCGGATACAAGTGCTGGAGAGGCTAACAGTGATGAAGTAGCGAAGTCTCTGTGGCTTGTGAAGTCAATACCCTCTCTGTGAAACCAGTTTACTTTCAATTGCAAGTGGTAGTATGTTTTGTGCTACTGAGTCTGTTTCAGAGCACCATGCTGCATTAGTTAGTTATACTACTAACTTTTTCAGATCAAGACCAGTTGTGTCTACTGATGGCAATGGTGAGATTGTGCAAGTCCCATTGTACAGAGCTACTGAGTCACTTAGCTTTGCTTTTTTTTCCAGAGTTTAAAAATCTTAAGTACTTGAATACGAATCTTCTGTGATAGCATTGCTGTAAGTAGAACATTGAAAAATGGAATCTGGTATGACTTACTGCTAAGGGGACATAATTTGCTAAAAATCTAGAAATCACATGATGTGTGGACAGTAATACACCTGTTTCTGAGCACCTTCAGAAGGTTTTCATGGGTTTGGTGTGTTCTTCCACATGTTACTTGTTCCTCTTTCTGCTGTTCCTTAACTGACAGTTAAGGAGAATGCAGTGTTGGCCATGTGCCAAGTGATGTTAAACTTCAAATAGAAATAGCCCTTGTAAGTAGAGAATAAAATGTGGTAGAGGTGGACCAAGTATTTTTGAAACTAAAATAACTTTCTAAATATTCTGGGTAGGTTTGCATTAACGATTCATCCTATAGTTAACTAAACATTAAAATGAATTCTTCTCTTGTAATATTTGCTTTGTAAATGGACTTTCTCCAAGGGATCTTTTTAGCTGAGACACTCTAAGCTGTGGTTTACACTGAAATATTACAGCTGCTTTCTTATAAACATATGAATTCTCAGATTTTAGATCAGTGTCACTGGCATGACACGATATTCTATTTGGATTGTGAATTTAGCCACATTAAATATTTGAGGATACCAAGTCCTTAAAATTACGAATTCATGTATGATTCAAAGTGGACGTCTTTTAAATAAAAGAAAATGGAGGAAGAGAGAGTTTAAAAAAAAAAAAAAGAAAGAAAAAAGTCTATAAAAAGGGGTAAAGGCTTGAAGTCATGCTATCGCTTGTGAATATTGGGTGGGTTTCTTTCAATTGCCAGATAATGCCTATAGCTAAATAAACTAGTTTTTTTTTTCTTTCTCCCCATATGCAAAATGAGTTTTATATTCAGTGGAGTGTAGGATTTCATATTAAAGTTCATTTAATTCTGCTTATTCCTGTAATACGGATTTGGAAAAAGGTTAGTATAAACTGAGATACAAGACAAACAGTAGAAGATTGTCTAAGTTTCTGTATCCTCTTCAGTGCTGATCTAAAGTGCTGTCAGTGTGCAGACATTTTACAGAATTAGATAAATGTGAAACTTTGTTATTTTAAAGGTATTAGACTAAGCTAGAATGCTTGTATCCGCACCTCTGTAAAAGTATGTACCGCTTCACAGTCAGAGCAAAGCAGCCCCAGTGAACGTGTGCAGTTTTTCCTAAAAGAAACAAGTTTATGAAAATGTAGAAACAGATTCTCTGCCATGTTCAAAATTAATGATATAAACTTGATCTGATCTGTAAGCTTTGATGTTTATAGCACTTACCATTTGAGTTTTTTGGGTTTGGGGTTTTTTTTTCAGTCATTGGTCAACTTGTTTCATGTTGATTTGCACAAGAAAGATTTTGTTGTTTATCTTTCTGGTGCCAGGAGACATGCCCTTGCTGGTTTGGCTGGGAGAGGCACTATGATACAGCATCAGAATGCCTTTGTGTGTTCACTTTGTAGATCATGTTGTACAAATGCCAATTCATTTTCTACCAAACCCTGTGAATTTAGCTGTGCTTTTTCTCTTGCCCACGCAAAACACAGCTAAGATTCAACAGCTTGACTGTCATATTATACTAAGAAAAAGTGATTAAAGTATTTCTTGGAAATTCATGCAATTCTGCTAATAGTGATAGCTGATCTACATTCAAATTGTAGTGCTTCCTACATTTAAGAGAAAACGTTCCTAGAACACCAATGAAAAATCTGATGTCCTTGTTGGGAAGGAAAATGAGCTAGCTTAGTATAAAACTTCTGGGAAGGTTTTTTTTTTTTTTTTTTTCCTTATTTCTAATTCTCTAAGTTCTGTTTCCATGTGCTTTCACCTGACACAATACTTTATCTTAGAATACGGACTGATATGCAAAAAGTTACTGGTTTTACAGTTGGGAAAAGGCAGCTAGTTGTGGAAGCAACATAAACACAGCTAGCTTACTTAAGAGATTTTAACCATGGTAGCTACAGTCTCAGTATTTTTCAACTCAAAATATTTATCGTCAACACTAAGTCAGATGTGGTTCCTCCCAAACTCTGTGTGTGTGTTTTGGGTTTTGTTTTTGTGGGTTTTTTTTCTAGTGGTTTTTGTTTTTAACGTATACTTTCTTGCTGTCCCCTACCTGTTGTCCTTGTTGGCATGATAAAAAATGTTTTTCGGCAGAATATTTTTTGGTATCACTGATACTGAACATGTACCTTATTTAGTTGCCGATTTGTTAACCTCTGGAATGAAAAGAAATATTCGGACAATTCTGCTTCCTAGTTTGGCATATCTTTCATGAAAGAAAGAAGAGACATAAAAACCCCTTTCCACTGAATCCAGCATTAATCTCATACTAGATTTTCTTAATTAGCATGCTGATACATTAGGGCCTGTTTCAGAGGCCTGTTCACATTGCCAGGGACTGAAACTAGATTTCTACTTTGTATATATATATAGGACATCTAGTTTCCTTCTGTATTAGGGTCCAGTCCCTTAAGTAGTTCTATAGTTGTCTCAGCTCTTGGTTGTTGTGGGTGCTCTGGGAACATGTGGTCAAAGGGGTAAAAAAATCACCTTCGGTACTGAGGGTGAAGAGATCGACGCCAAGGAAGATTAGGAAGATTTACTTGTCCCACCAACTCTTAAGAGATTGTCGAATCAGAATTTAATTATGTGGTACAGTCTTTTTCCTGTACTTGGAAGGTTAAGCCAGTTTCTACATAAGTAGAATTAAGAAATAAAGCAACAATGAGGCAATTTTTGCATTCTGCCAATATATGCAATTATAGAAAATCTTCCATACTGTACCAGTGGTGAGTGTGGACCTATGCTTCCCTTCTAGGAGGAGAGCTCCAATGCTTTGTGGACTAAAATAATTACATGTTAGAAACGCTACTAAATATCAGTGTTTTGAAGTTAAAGTAGCTGTTCTATTTGTGATCTTTCAGGTGTTTTTTCTTGTATCTCAAGTTCCCAGAATTTTATGCTGTTTCTGTGAAGTGCTTGATTCATCAAGTACTTGATGCTGTGAACCGTTCTACAAAAGACACTCTGTTTCTCAGATTCTTTATATTTATTTGGAACAAGAACAAGTGGTCTACACATAAAAAAGAGGAATGTTCTCATAACCTTCTTCCCTTGTGCACATTTGAATAAGAATTGCTTGTTTATATCATTTCTAATCCCACAGTAGCAGGTTACAGTAGCATAAATAGTGTGACCTTTTAATGTGATCACAGGAAGTAAAATGTTAAATCTATTTTAAAAACGCATTTATGACTAAGGAAGAGTATACTTCCTTTTTCTGACAGGAAAAATAACCCATACTGGTTCAGATCTCAATTCCATTACACTTTGTTAGAGCCTGTTTTTTCCACTCTTCTGTGCTTGAAGGAGGACTAAAACTCTGCCACCCTTGTAGAATTGTACGTCCTTGCTCTGCATTACACAGGCATAAATGACTAAAGATGGGGGCTGCTGGAAAAGCAGAACTCAGACAAGAGCAAGACGTTTTAGTACAAGGAACTTCTTTGGGAAAGAAGGAGAGGGTGGCTCATTGGAGCAAAAACTGGAAAAATACTGCATATCTTATTAAACAGCCAAAATACATATACACACATTTTAGAAATTTTCTGAATATTTCCAGAAATGAAAGAAAAATGGGGAGAGTTTTAACCAGCAAATGTTTGGGGGTGGGGACTACTAGCTAACTCTAGAAAATGTTTCTGTGTATTCCCTTTACAGTTTAACTAAATTGGAAAGTAACATCGTCACTTGTCTCTTAAGCTTCTGCCAAGGGAGAATTTTCACATGAAATCGCAGCTGCTAACCAGAGCTGTGCAGTGCCCAGCAGTCTCTGTAGGGTGATATGAACAAGGATCTTGTTTAAACTCACACGATGTTTTCATTCCCGATATTGATACCTTCTCAGAATTGGCCCAAAGTATTTCACGACCAGAGCAGATCTGCCCTTGTACTGTTTCAAAACCAGCATAGTAAATATGTGGAGGACAGCCTGTATTGCGAACCAACAAACCCATCCTCTTTATCCTTGCCTGTTGCAACATCAGCTATGGTTGAACTGGTAGCGTACTGAAAAGTGCAATAATGGGTTGGTTGTTTGATTTGCCTGGGAGCATTATTACATAGATGGCTCATTAATAATCTCCCTTTAGATAGCAATTGCTTTCAGTTCTTCGACAATACCCTGATAACTGACAGCTGTTAACAGACAGCTAAACTGAAAGCGTGTGCGGCAGCAAGGCAGGGATGAGTGGTGAGTGTGGGTGGTTTGGGCTTGGGGAAAGGCAGGGTCTAAGCAGCCTGAGGTCACCCCGGGGTGGTCCTTTCTGGAGGCAGGCTCAGGAATAGGGCCGGTTTTGGGGGATACCCCCAGGTTCTGGAGCTTGTTTATTCTGTGTCCATCTGACTCATCTTGTAGAGGTGAAAGACTGGAACAGGAGGTTGAAAATATGTAAAATCTTTACAGCTGCTAAGTTACTGGATTAACTAGCCGACATGGGAGCATTAGTGGAGAGGTCTAATCTTACAAGTCTTTTTAAAGCAGGCAGAGCAGAAAGACTTGATGGAAACTACTGACTTAGGCCTTATTTGCCACTGATTCCTTGTTTATAACTTGTGTAAAGCTTAGCATTCAGAACCTTTGTTGGAAGTGTGTCTGTTATGCTGAGCGTTACTTGACTGTGTTATACAGTCCAGTGTACAGGCTGCTTTTCTGTGACTGACAGGAGGAAATTCCTTGTTTACTGTGGTATCTGTCAAGTTCTCTACTACATGAAGTGGGGATTTTGGGTGGCAAAACTCTTATGTGCTTATTATCTTGTTAAGAGTAGCTAAATAAGTTAATATTTGTACCTAGTTAGGAGCAAGGCCTCAAGTATTCATTATTTTCATGTAGCAATGTGTACATCTTTAGGGTTTTCTTGTACTAAAGTTTTTGCTACCAATATGCTCTACATGTAAAACGATCTACACACAAAATTCTGTCTTGGAATACTTAAGGAAAAATAATCCGGTCTTCTGGTAAAACTGCTTTGCCCTCAGCACTGTTTCTGTAAGAGGAGGCACTTGTGTGTGATTCCAATAGTCAGTAACCTTTATTTGTGGATCAGTGCTCAGAAGCCTCCAGTATAACGGTCTTTTGGAGAGCAGGGGAATGGAAATAGATGTGATAGGGTTGAAGGGTTTTTAAAAGGTGTTTGGAAGTTACCGCATTTTATACGCGGGGAGGGGATTATTTCTGTAGGTGTTCCGGATACGTGCTAAGGCTGCAAATGAGGGTTTGAGATAGCCACCAGTCAAGACTGATAACTGGCTGGGGCTGGGAGGAAGTGGAACACGATGAGCAGGAGTGTGGAGGAGCTGTGGGGTGTGGTGCCGTAGGTGCAGCGCTGTGTCTGGGCTGGGAAGGGGAGTATGGGAGGTGAGAGGAGTCGTGCATTTCCAGAGAGGATGCTGTCACTGTAGAGACAGAAGCTGTGATAGTGGCTTGGCTTTGCTGAATCTGTTGGTGTTCTCAGCGAATTATTTCAAACTAGCAGTATTAGTAGGTTCATGAAGTGGTAAAACTTTTTTTTTATCTGATCTGATCCATGCAACTTACTTTCACTCACAAATCTATTTCATTAGCATGGGGAGGATTAAATAGTCCTTTGAAGGCCTAGCTTGTCAAGTTTTGCAGTCTTTTTCATCTACTGGGGTGCAGAGTGATAATCCGTCCTACGTTAGGATGTCTGTGAAAGCTTATCTTGATTATGTGGCGTGCCTGTTTTAACACTGACATTTGTTTTTTAAACTCTGAGTTGCTTTCAGATGGGGAGATGATGACCTGCACAGCCAGAGGTGAAAGCTGTCTCTCACTGCAGTGACAGCTAAAACAATCTCTAGTAACACAGGACCGGGCGTGTCAGTGTCCTGAAGTATTGCTTTACTACTTGGAGTAATAAGTACAGAATAAATGTTAGTATTTAAGGCATGGCTGCTTTTGGGTTAAGGGAGGGGTTGTTTCTTTCCACAGGAAGTTCTCAGGCTTGTTGGTCGCAGGTAGATTTTCTTACACATTGTCTTTTCTGAAGACATACTCTTACTCACCTTTCCTGTGTGAGAACTAATTGCTAACACATACTAGAAACTATGCTTATGATAAGTAAAATGCAGTATCGGTCTCCACCATGACTAAAGACTTAAATGCATTATGATTTGTGTGTGGAGGGCAGCTAGTAAAGCAAAGTGTTCAGAAACCTACCTCAGATCTAAGTAGCTTAACTTTTCTGAATGTCAATCTCTGTTGTCAGCAGTTAAAGGGTTAAGTTTCTCTTTCCAAAAAAGTATTGATTTTTTCCCTTTTTGTTTTTCTTAGAACAGTTTACTACTCTGGAAGTAGTTAGGTAAACATTCAGCTTTAAGTGCAACATCTTCTGTTAAACCTTGGTGTAGAAGGGAAGTGCCCAGCCATTCTGTCCTGGAGCCATATGAAGGCTGGACAGTCTGTTTTGTCCCTGTCATCAACTGACATGCTGTGGCCTGTTCAGCCCTTCTATGACCTGTCAGGTAGTCAGGTAAAGTGTTTGTGTGGGTAAGGGAGATGGCATCAGTGTTTGACTTGCCCCCAAAACTGTATTTGGTCTGTAGGTTGTGAGCTGATCATCTCAAGTCTAGAAAGCTGTAAGCTTTAATGTTAAACTGGCTTAGCTGAGGTTGGTTTCCTAAGCGCATATTAGACAGTCGTGTGAGAAAACAGGAGTATCCTAATTCTTCTTTATCTAACATCTGTTTTCAGCAGTACTGTTTGTTCTCAGCAGGTTTTTGTGTGCGTTGCAGTAGCTTGGCAACCTGTAGGTTGCACCATTCAATGAATTCAGTATGCTTTTAATCATCACTAAAATTTTCCTTTCCAAATTTGAATATTTTAAGTACAGTGAAGTAGGCATCTGTGATTATAACAGCAACAGCCATGTTAAAGAGATAGCAACTGAAACAAGCTGTTCATGTGAATTTGTAATCTAGTGTATTTCTTCAAATTTCAGCCCAAAAGTCTTCCTTGAAATTAGTCTAAGAAAGAATACTTGTAACTTCTTTCTGGGAACGGTATTCAAGCAGTTGGAGCTATTTAAAGCTCCGAAATACAGATTTGGGCAGTATACCGAAAAACATAACTACTAAAGAAGCGTGACAATTTGCTGGTTCTGCTGGAGGAGCAAAGCTCAAGTTTGGCCTTTCCCTGCACGTAGAGGCATGAACAGAGTTTATGCAATCCTGTTAATTGTGCATTCTCTTTAAACTTGAAACTTGGTATGTTAGAAATGGTAAAAAGATTTGTTAGTATTTTAATGAGTATGCTTTGGCAGAATGAATCTTTAGTTCTGTTACCTGTGTTCTTTCTAATGGTCAACAGAGTGAAGCGATCTTATACCATAGATTAGAACTTGCTAGGATTTTGTATCACACTCTAATTTGTAGGGAAGAAACCCGCTCACATTATGGAGCTGGTACCTGTTGTATCATACGGTTCATCCTTTTGAATGAACAGGGTTTCTTGGTACTAAATAAACCTAGTAATCCCTCTCACATTTTTTACTTTAAATATTGCATCTCAAGAAAGCCAGTAAAGCAACATATGGTACAAACATCTCTAAGGAAATGAAGTTTACCACTAAATGAGATGTAGATATCTGTTTATCTTTTTGTTTTTGTTTTTTGTTTTTTTTTTTTTTTTTCAAATAGGTAATACAGAGTTCACAACTTCCTATTTAACAATTCCTGCCACTTCCTTCTTGTGTGTTTTAGTACTTCCTCTGCATATGAGCTTATAACTTCGAGAACTTTGATGGAATTAGTAGAAAGTTGGAAATACGGCTGTTGCCTGTCCCAGCCCATCAGGCCAGTGCTGACATGGTCTGAATATGTACCACATCATAGTCCTGATGTGGCTTTATTCCCTTAACATTTGCAAATATATTTAAAAGTTTTATTTAGCTTTTAGATTATTGGAGTACCCAATGGGAATGAAATAACTTATACAGGGTGATGCCTCTCAGCCATGAGAGAAAAAGAACTTGCATTAAAGTGTGACTGCAGTTGCTCAGTGTTTCGAAGTAATGAACAGAATTTACCTGTATTAGAACCAAGTCCTTTCTTTTTCATAAGAAACACTCACTGGTGTTGTTTTGCTTGTTCTTTTAAAGGTTTAACACAGATTTTTAAGTTTTTAAATTTCAGTGTTTTTTCATAGTTGTCTGTAGATAGGGTAGAATTAAAAATACACTTTCACCAATAGAAATGCACGTGTAAGAAATTATTCTCTTACCTTTCCTGTTCATAAAAATAATAATAACTGACATAATACATATAAACCAAAAACCTGATGGCTTAAATATAACTTATTTTGTGAATGCTGATTTTAAACACACTGTGATAATGCATGTTGCTCCTCATCTTTCATTCTTCATCACAGATATACCTGTTTCTGCAGAGTAAGAATCCGGTATGTGTAGAGCCACCTATGTTTTAATTTTAGAATCTGGGCACTAATTCATATTCACGCATGTTCAACATTGGCCTACCACTACTTCTGCCATTTAAAGTCAATAATATTTTGACTGTTGGTGGGACAGTCAACATTTTGAAAGTCTCACCTATGTAATGTAATGCATTCAGAAGATGATTATGTAGCAGAAACTTGGCCAAGACATAGTTTTGCATGTATGGTTTGGCTAAAAAATACACTGATTTCTAATGCCTTTCTTCCATCATCTGAAGAAAAAATGGCTCCAAACTATCAACCTTCAGATCACAATTTCTAAAACACAGAGGGCTCACAAAAAACGTTCGTGGCAGTTCCAGTGTGTTGTTTTTGAGAAGTGTGTTCAAGTCAATCTCTTTCATGCTTTTGCTGCCAAACAGATACAGGAGCTACATGAACACTTTAGCACATTGATTACTGAAACTAGAGTTCAGAGCTCTTTAAACAAGGAGTACATGTTCATAAGCAAGCAGCTGTGAACCGGACCTTTTCTTTTCCTTTTGAGACAGGCTCTTCTGAATGCTGCAGATAGAGAGGAGATTGCCTTTACCTTATCAAATAAGAATATATGCCTTTATAAATGAAACATTACAGAAAAAATAGTGGTAAGTCTCTAAAGTCTGAATAATCTGTTGCTGTTCATTTGATATGGTAACAGTATTGTGCTGTGAAGGCTAATTTAGTTGGTTTCTGAGAGGGAAATAACCTTTGGAACTCTTATGATATGCAAACTAATTAGAGGTTATAGTGAACACAGCTGTTTCTGCCAAGCTGACTAAGCTAGGAATTCAAATTACTATTTTTAGCCAGCTTATAATATCTCTAGTTCTCAATGGTACCCATGTTATTACTTTTTAAAATTATATTAATTTGTATTTATCACACAGACAAACTAGGTACAAACCCCCACATTTTTGGTGCAACCAGTCTGTTCCTTTTTAAATCAAACAATGTGAATATGCAACAACAGAACAATTCAGGTGGCACTGGGCTGTGTTACACTAAGATCATGTCTGTGACTTGTATGAATTCAAACTGAAAGCTTCCTCAGAGGAAGAGACATGAATCCTGGAATGAAATAATAACTCTTTCTGTTTTCTGTTATTTACATGTGGTCTGTGTAACAAATATATTCCTCCTTTTCTTGCCCTCCGAGAAAGCTGCTTTTCTCCATTATGTAAGAATTTCTTGCATGCTATTGTTTGCGTTCAGGATGCTTTTCTGTTGATCCTCAAGACAATCATTGCACAGAAGCTGTAAAAATTACTATCAATTCTATCCTGAAATCTAAAACTCATTGCAGTTAACTGTACCTCTGCAGACTGTGAAATAACTGCACTAATAAAAATTTGGTAAACAACACTGGTGAAGGTTACCTTGTTTAAAGCGTTTACAGTTCTATGAGATACTGTCATGATTACCTTCAAAAGTATATTCTGGAATAAATTCTTTTTTCTAATAAGATTTATTTGGAGCTTTCTGCAAAGATTACTGGATGAGCAAAAGCATTCCTCAAAATCTGTATGTACTGAATAGACATACTTCATACATAAATTTTTTGCTTTTTAAGAAAACAGTCTAATTTTAACATAACATATGGCAAGCTGGTGTCTAAAACTGACTTTAACTGACTGTACTTTCTAAAGGCATATATATAACTAGTTTAGCTTGAGATAAGAATTAAGTCTTAAAAAACTATTTTAGTTCCCATTTGCTTCTGTGAACACCAATAGCTTGCTTACTCTATCCTCTAAATTACAGTAGATAAGATCTGAGTTTAGTGTTAGTGTTGGATATAGAAAATGATGCTTGCAAATTAATCCCATTTCCATAAAGTCCTGGTTTTGCTCCTGTTTTTCATGACGGCATGAGACTTTCAGAACAACTCAAATCAGGAAAATACAATCAAGGCAAACTCCAGAAATACCGATTCCTAAGTAATAATCCTTTTGTTTCTGGTTTTGTGTCATCATGGAAAATAGGCTATTGAAAATTAATCTAGAAATGCTTTTGTATTTAGAAGGACTTTCTCACCAAAAACATAAAGGAAATGTGTGACTTCCAGGCCTGGCTCCCATGAATGATGCCCTCTTCCAGTGACAATTAATTTTTTCTATGGCAGTAATGATGGGGAAGGGGAGATAATCTGAAACCCATCTTCCCTTGCCTCTGGGGACCAAAGACAAAAGCATTCCTACCAGAGCCTAAAAAAATTGCTCTGAGAAATAGCCTCCCTTCTGAAAGGAGAAATATATAGCTGTGTTCCAACACAGCTGTCAACCCAAGAGCATTACAGCGAAGTGGTTGGATTCCTAAAATGGTAGTGAGAAACATTGACTCCTAAGTTAGAAACCTAATGAGTTTGAGCATTGCGGATGAAAACTTATCTGCGTGGAGAACACAAGCAGAATCCATAATAGCAACCAAGAGGTGTCTTCTGACTGTCTTCAGTGGGTGACTTCCTTAACTGGTGCCTTTACACTCCTCTTGAGAGAGGGCACAACAGGCTGTTCAGAAGAGATACAGTAAAGTGAAATCGCTAGTCTGGCATAAAGGCCCCTCTCTTTCTCATTGAAACCCTTTAATGTTTTGGCAGTCCAGGTTGAACTAAATGGTTATTTTGGAATGTAAGGCTTGCAACAACAAACAAACCTGGTATTAGGGCATCCAAAGGATGATAACAGTGTTTTGAAAAAAATATATTTTCCTTTGTAAGTCCTAGAAGGATATTTTTGTAGCTCTAAGTCTCTGAGAACTTGCAAAGGATTATGTGTGTGTACGCTTACATACATCTTTTTTCCCTTTGCATCCAAATTCTAATGCCAGCAGCATAACAAAACAGCATAACAAAAATGAATTGGTGACAGATCTCAGAGTGTATGAAGTCTCCTGCTTTCCCTATTACTCGTTGTATTGACTGTGGCTTCTAGGAAGTGTTTTAAGGTGCCAAGTCAAATTGTTGAATTTATAGAGCCTGATAAGTAAAGATGAGAATGACTCTGGAGCTCTTTAAAATTCATATTTCCTGTTTTCAGGCACACCTAGTGCTGTAGGACCTTCCTGACGTTGGTGAATTTTTTTGCTTTTCTATGTAGCCATCTCTCGTTCCACCTAGCTTTAATATTCGTTTTGAGCACCTGCCAGAACTCAACTTCTGAGGTCATCTCTTTCCTCTTTTCAAGTAGTATTTGTAATCAGTCTTTGGCCTTTGTTACTGTTAAATTGATGACCAGCACTTTAATGTGGATATTGCACAGTGAGAGAGATATATGGCTTTTTCTATCATCCATCTACAACAGAAAGTGCTGTAGAACAAACTGACCACAAAATGTTCCTGTTTGCTGAATCCAAGCTTAAAAATCCTTGTGATCTTATTCAGGCAATCAGGTGCCTTCCAGGGAATTGTTCTGCTGCTAAACGTATGGGTGTATAATCCAACTCTGAAAATCACAAGTTCTGTATTTCTTCTCTTTACCACTAGGAGACTGTTGAACAAAACAACTTTTCTTACTCTGACTTGGTAAGGATTGCCTTGAGGATTAGAACTAGATAATACCCCAAAGCTTGGGAAGCAATTTTTTTATTAATATTTATCTCTACTGGATAGGCAAAATGATGGATTTAGGAGAGATGATGACTTTGTAGTAGGTGAGAATTTTACCCACATCACACAGGTTGCTAAAGGCCTGTGTGCTTTGTAGATACTTTACCGGTCCCTTAAGGCCGTTTCATGGCCTTAATAAAATCCCTCATACTTCATGGATGCTACCTAATTAGTTTCAATTAGGGAGAAAAGGGAAAGCTAATTGGTTGGTTAGGTTGTGTTCCCAGCTTATTTGAGGTTGGTGTTTTGGGACTGCTGTATAAACACCTTGGCATTTTCCTTAAGATCCTTTCCCAGCACAGGTTTAGGAGTGGGCTCATACTCTGTGCTGTCAACTTCTGCACTCTGCCTTCACAGCAATGTTTCCTTTCCCTGGGGGAGGGAATGTGATCCATGTATCATTCCGATTGAAATGTCTGGGGAATCACCCTTTGGAAGCTCTGATTTGAGTTATGCTTCCATGGATAATTTCCTCCACACATCAGAAAGTGACTGTGTGAGCTGCTTGTATGGGTCATGTTGTGGAAACATGCTGTGTGGTGGAATTGCATCTTTTAAACCCTGAACAGTGGCTTGCTGAAATGTTGTTCCAATGCCGACTTTGCTTTTCTCTAGTAATTTCTAGTTGCGTGTGCTAGATAATTAGATCTCTATCTCAGATACGACATCTTAATTTGAAAATGACCTTGACAAAATTAAGATCACTTGGGAATTGTAGCCTGCCCTTTTCTCTTTGACAGTTGTGTTATTTTAAGAAGTTCTGCATGTTATTGGTGAGCATATATCACTGCAGAGAGGGAATGCTGGACTTGACCAGTAGGCTTATGATACCAGTTTGCAATCTAGATGTGTTTAACTCCTGTCCATCTACGAAAGAATTAGAAATAATGTTACAGTAGTTCTGTATGCTTAAATTGCAGATAAGACAAATGCTCAGATGTTGGCATTTCTTTTTTTAAAAAAATTAAAATCTAACATTGGTAATCTTATTTTGTTTCTTTAAAATGTTTGTCCTGGGCAAAATAACTGTGGTATTTGTCTATTAAGCAGCTAAAGTGCTGTGCTGTTTGTTTGGCTTCTAGTCAACATACTTTCCAGGAAAAGGTGAAAGGACACAAATACCACAGTCAAGTTTCATTTGTAGTTCAGCGAATGTGAAGCATATGTTTTAATCTAAAATGAAGCGCCTTTTTAAAAAAACTTAATTGAGGCTTAGTAGAAAGACTCAAACTTCAGCTCCTTGAATATGCAAGGGTGCTTGCTGTCGGAAAGTCTGGTATTACTCATCAAGACCACACACTTTTTCTGTGTTCGGATGCACTGGGTCCTTTGGTAAGTGTAGTGGTTCTGTCACAGTTCATCAGGTGAGCAGGTTATAGTCTGCACAACTGATTTAAAGGACCTTAAATAGCGATAGTAGATCCAATACTAAACAACTGTCTGGAGTGTCTCTTTAGGCCAAAGATTATATATTGTCTTCTGTATTGGTAGAAGTACTTCAGGAGCCTCTCAATTCCTGTTTAACAGTAGTAACAAAAATGCCTGATGTTCTGAAATTTTACATTCTTTTTAGCAGGCAGCATGCCCATGGGGTCAAAAACAGGAGATAAGAATCAGTAAAGATCTGTTCAGCTTTTAACTGATAAGACCTTGAATTCGTTGCCTAATGAGGTGGTAGTGATGGAAGTGGGTCTGATTGCAGGATGTCAGTTGGATCTAAAATATTTCATTGTTTTCATTGAGATACCAGGCAAAGTTTAAACTCTGAAACAATAATCCAGTTAAAGGATCTCCATATATCTATTTATTTAAAAAGGAAAAAAAAAACCACATGTAAGTCTTAAATATATGACAAGAAGCTAGCAACTAGTTCTATTAGGAAAGACATGATGTAAAGACACTCAACCCATCCCAACAAACAAATAAACCTACAGCCTGTAAACCACAGGTGACTTTTTGTTGTATTTATCAAAATTAAGGAGACAGTTTTTCAGAGTGGACGCCTGGAAGAGGAGGAGGAAAGACAGCTTCACACAGGGCTTGGTAATGATTTTCACTGCTCTACTACTCTTTTCATACAGCTGACAGAAATTAGGAGAAGTTTTTGTTTCTGCACCAGAGCACACTCTTGGATGCCCTGTACCAGTGTAGATGAAATCACACATGCCTTCAGTGTGAAGGGCGAGAACGATAAGTTATGAAATGGAACAGTGTGCCTGTGTTCGTTTACAGGAACATTGTTCTGCTTCGAGACTTTAAATGGGCTTGTTTCAGTGCAATGAAATCAATTTACAGGAAGTCGGGCTCCACTGATTCACTTTCTGCATATTGATTTCTGCCCAAAGTGAAACTTCTGGTATTAACAAAGCACGAGTGATTTTTATTTTTTTTTATAGACATCACTTGAAATGACTGAAAATAATAAAGCCTTTTTTCTTATTCTTGAAGGTTGCGGGTTTTTTAGAGGTGAGATTTAGAACTGAGTAAGAATGATTCTGGATAATTCCTGTAATAGTGATGAAGTTCACAGCTGGTTTGTGCTTATATAGAAGAAGAATTCTCACTGCTTTCCTGCCTTAATTTCAGTACCTTTTCATCTGAAAGATAAATTAGCCACTGCCTGGTAGAATAACCTGTTTTCAGGGCTCCAAGAAAAGGCTATCCATATATCAGTTGTGACACGTAAAGCACCACCACCTGATGATAGGTCCTGAAACAGCGAAAAACTTAAATGATAATACTTCACTTTATTCCTTCTGACTCTTTGCTTCTCTTCTGTTATGTTTTAGGGACGAACGAGACCTTTTGGTTTTTTTCCTGCTCCTTCTGTTTATATTGGAAATTTATTTTCAGGCTTTTTTTCATAGTTATAATTCTGCAGCATGTAAAACCGCATATGAAACTTCATGAAATCTACGAATTAGGGTGGGATGTTTCACAATGAAAAGGAGATATGATTGTTTAAATGTGTTGGTAGTGTCTGTAGGTTACTTGAAAACATCTACTAAGTTACTATATAGATTAATAATGCAGGGCCATGTTAGAGCTCTGTTGCATTGAAGTGAAAAAACTTTATAGCAAGAATGAAGTGTTGCTTCACGTGATTACTGTAAACCATTTACTCATTGACAAAATACTAAGACAATCAGAATTGCTTGATTCCTCCAGATTTAACCAAATCAAAACATTTTCTAAGTGCCTTTATTATTGAACAGTTTTAACTCAACTGGTGGTGGTTTTCATACGCCTGTTACTCGTATTTATCACATTTATATAAAGCTCTCCTTAAATCCTTTCTGTCACTATTCTTCTGTAGCTACTTTCAAGCTGCTTTTATCAGTCTTCCCAACAGCATAGCTCATGGATTGAGGATCATTTTGTCGGTGCTTCTAGTTGCCCAGTCATCTGAAAAACTTGATGAGAAGTAGATGTGTAGAGTGTGCATGTGCTCTGTAAGGATTTCCATCCATCAAATTACCTGGTTAAATTCAGAGCAAAATCTAGGTTTTAATTGATCGTAACTAAAGATGAAGTGGGTTTTCATAGCTTAAACAAATGCCCGCTACACACAAAAAAAATACTTAATTCTTCTGCCAAAGGGTTTGTGGATAAAACTGTTACAGATTAAACCACGTCAACATGGCATTGCCTTCTACTATCTTTTAGCAAATAGGACTCTGGTTACTGGGGGATACAGTGTCAATTGGCTGCTGTTAGACAGCTATTAGGAAGGTTTTAATCTCAGTTTTGTTGTGAATTTTTACAAAAGAAATTACCTCTATAAGACATTTTAATTTTTTTTAAGTTGGAAATTCATACATGAGTGCCAGCTGCTATTAGTGGTATGAACTACAAACCTGGCTAATTAGCTTTCATCTGAAGTCTTCTGCCCTTGTTCTTGCACAATCCTTGAATCTGTTTAAACAAAAGATTAAATCTTTTAAAAAGGCTGGATTTTTTTTTTTTTTTGGTGCAGAACACTGAGTCTTGTAAATGAGTCAGGCTTTCTGGATTTATACACCGAACTTCTAATACTGAACTTCATTGTACATTAGTCGGTGTTAATACACCAGTGTTCAAATAGGTATATTAACCTGGGCTGCTGAGACCTATGTAAATGAATTTAAATGCTTGAAAGTCTATCAAGTGTTTGGAAATATTTGCATAATTTTGAGGGGAGAAGTGATGATTAAAAAAACCCAAAAACTGAAACCAAACCCAACTTCTTAAAAAAGCAATAAAACTTTAAAATGTTAGTGACTAATGAGCATGAGAGTGAACAGTGTACCTCTGGAAATGATGAAATAGTGAGCAGGGAGTGGTGTTGATGCAGATAATTTGAAAATCACTGTGTCAGATAGATTGTAAATCCGGCTGAAAAAGGGGCACTCAAAGGTAAGCATCTATTGTCATATTTATCCATTTATTCAATTGGATGAGCTCATTTATCTTCAGATTAAATGGTGGTAATGGATTATGCAGGAATTTGAGGCAATAGTACAGTCTTCCTTTCATGACATTAACTGAAGTTAACACTGTATGTGGTATCTCTGAAAGATAGTAGAGGATTCTAAGTGAGTATAAATAAAAAGGCATTCCGTGGTTCCTGTTGCATGAACACAGAGATCCCCTTGAGAAACTCTAAACTGCCTGCAGTGGTTCCAAGGACATCTCTTGTCCTTTTTGCTTCCAGTTTGCAACTAGTCATTGGCCGATTGTCTAAACTCTAGAAAATATCTTTGTTATGCAGAACAGTGATCTGGTTTTGCTGTGAGAAAGTGTGAGAAGAAGCTTTTCTCATCCGTCCCTCACCTTCTAGTATTTCAAGGTTTTTTTGTCTTTTTTTTTTACCTCCCCACTCTCCCCTCCCCTGCAAAGTCTGCACACATGGTCTGCCTCGTTGTTGGTTGGGCCTTTTTATGTGGTGTTAGCTCTGTAAAAGCTATAATGCTGTTAGGTGGCTTGTGAGATGTCAGAATGAAAATATTAGGTAACTAGGAAAGGAGGACTCTGTTTATAACCACAGTTGTCAGTTTATAAAGCCTGGAATACCCTACAGGCCAAGAATTACACATTTTTTAACTCATACAAAACCCATACTACAAACAAATCAAAGTCTGGATTTGCTACACAGACTAAATTCCTTTAGGATTTATGTAGATATCTGGGCTGTTGGATGCACCAGTCTGTCTGAGATGAGGTTAACCCAAAACTCTCTATCGAGAGACCTCTAATGTTTGGGCAAATCAAGATCTGGATCCCATCTCTGATCATTTTTCTTAGAGGAGAAGCGTAACTGAGTTAGAACCTCTTGACACTTTAATGAGACTGTGGTTTATTTCCTGGCGCTGACTTTGTTTGATGAAACAGATAGTGAAGTTTTTATTTTGCACAACAGCTGTCAAGAAAAAGCCATTTCATCTTCTCGAAGGTCTCTATCTTTCCAATAATGTCTAAGATGTGCTTCTGGAGCAGACTGAATATCTGGGAGGAAAAATAGAGATGAATGTGAAGAAGAAGGGAACTTGTTGTTTTCTTGTGCTGACCCTCCATTCAGTTGTTTCCTGTTTTGGCAGTGAGTACATGGCTGCAAAACAGCAGAAGTAGAGTGTTCCTGCCAGCTACTCTGAACTTCTTCTGTTATGGGTCATAAATTTCAAGGACAAACTGTATTTTGAACTTACTGAAATTTGAGAAGTCTCATGTAATTCTTTAACCTAATATTAGCGTTTAGATCTTTGATCACGCTGGCTCTGCTGCGGCCCTCAGAATTGAAAACTCAGTTTTCACTCAATGCAGATAATGAAGCAATACGAGGAACCGAACAGCTGACTTCTGCAGAATTGCAGTGATTTATTCTACAGCAATGTCTTCTTTTTAACAACATGCCAAATAAATATAATACGGATAAGATTTGGAAACCACAAAAGGCTATGACTTTCTCGCTTCTGGAAATACATGCCCAAGTTGTAGGACCATTGGGGTGCAAGTATTTAGCTGAGCAATTACAGTGTTCGGTTACTTACCATAACAGAGTGGGTACAATAAAGTACTGCAAGATTTACTTTAGTAATTCTTAAATTTCTACAGGTAGACATGTTGAAACTAGTCAGTGGTGAGAAACAATCTGTAATATTTGCTAGCTGCAAAAAAACATGCGCCCAGAAAAAAATGTGTACATTTTCGTAAGTGCTGATATGATTTAATAACACAATCATGCCGAGTTTACATTCTCCTGGGGGGTTATTTCCGTGCCTGCAACCAGCTGACTGGTGTCAGAAACTCTGCTTACGCTGCCTTGCTACAACCTGTTCCAGATTGCCCACATAGCGCTGAATTAGCAAGGGGCTTTCTAGGAAAACCGTGTTGCAAGTGTGTGATTTCTTTTTTGTTTGGTTTTTTTAAAATTTATTTATATATTTATTTATTTAAACTCACGTAATGGGGTTGTTGAACTTTAAACAAGCCTGTCCCTTTCTATCCCCGTGCTACTGGCCTCAGGAAGAAGCTCAGCATAGCAGCCTACTGGCTTCTGTTGAGGGACATTAGTAAGCAAATCAGTACTAGCATATTTTACTTGAAAGCAAAACCGAGAGACTAGATAAAATGCTTTAGAAAGAGTATGAAAATCTACATTTATTTCATTTAACTGGCTAAAATTCTGCAGCTTGTAGTTAAGATTAATGTTATTTGATGCAATTGTCTATTCATTTATCTAATCTTTAGGTGACTTGCTTGTTACCTACCAGTTACATCCTCAGTTCTTGTCCCTATCCAAATATCCTGAAGTAGAGTTTGATATAGGATAAGAAATGAAGTTTTCCTTGTCAAAGTGGGCTGAAGGAACAATTGATCTGTGTATGCCTTAGATCTTAGTGAGGTTCATGTGTTGAGAAGTCAGTTCAGTGGTGCTCCGTTACACACTGAATCTGAAGACTGTTTCCCATTTGTGTAAAGTAGCTGGTTGTTATGGATCCCTTTTTCTCTTGGATCTGTTTTTCTTGTTGTCATCTGTACAGGTCTTTGCCACCTCATGTATTTGTAGGGGTGTTTCCACTCTGAAATCAGCCTGTAATGACATCCCAGAAAAGAGCAGCTTTTATGTGACGTTACTGTAACCTTTTTTTTTTTCTTTTTTCACTTCACCTTTTAGAGCAGTGGCATCATTTTTTTTCAGTGCTAGCTTTAAGAGGAAGCATTCTTTTTATTAAGCTCTTAAGCTGAAACTGCTTTTTTATTTAAGTCTTTATATACTTGTGAATTGCTTTCCTCAGTGTGGGTGCCTCAGCAGATAGATTACTGTGCAGTTGTGTAGCCCATAATAAGATCTTGGCAATTGCCGCTTCCCGTAGGAACAGATCTGTGAAATGACAGTATATCATTATCTCTTCGTCTGAGCTACTCCAGAGTTCATGGTACAATAAAATAGTGTGATCAGACCCAAGGCCTGCTGCAAGGTTCTCTGGGAGCCTCTCTGAATCTGAAGGCCTTTAGGCTGGACATACAGTTTCTCTTCTGGAAATACTGACACACAAATCTATGCAACATTGCATTGTGCTGGAACGGCTGATGTCAGGATCACCTCCTCTTGTCATCTCACCTAATTCTTATTTGAAATTTTTTTGGGTATATCTTCTCTCTCTTAGTCTGCAATTGGTGTCTGAACAAGATGGGTAAAGTATAGCCAGATGTGCTACTGTGCTGATTTACCTATGGCAGACATAGTGTGGTGCAGAGTACCGGGGGCTGGGACAAGTAGGGAAGTTTGCAGAAAATACTTCTTGAGCAAAGGGGGAATTTGAGAAATCTGGGACTCCAGAGTAGTTATGGGTGAGGAGGCTGAAATAAGGGTAGTTTTTTTTTTTGAAGGCTGGGAGGAGTGGAAAGAGAAGGCTGTGGGCTGCAGAGTGACTCACTACTGTGAGGTCTCTGGCAGGGGGAAGGGAGAAAGGGTCATGCATCCTGGTACAGAAGGCTTTGGGACAAGGGGCTGAGAGCCACCACAAGCACCCCTTGCTGATGAACATCTGTAAGACTGTAAAGTTAGGCTGTGTTCATGGGACTCATCCCTTGTTTTTTTGAACAAGACAGCCATCTACCCTTCCATTCTGTGTCATTTGTGGCAGGGAGCCATGATGCTGTCATGACAAGTAGAACCCATTCATGCAGCTGAGAGCAACCTTCTCCCGTAAAGCACTGGAGAACTTCTTATTCCAATCACTACTGCAAATTAACAGCAACAAGAACTTTCCATTTGAAGAAGAGTGCTTCACCAGACTTCCTCTTTCCACCCCTGAAATTTTTGGGGATATTTGCACAGGGTACAGAACTTAACACCAGGAGATGAGTGCCATGGAATGACTCATGCTCAAAACCAGAAGCATTTGACTTTGGAAAACTGACTGCAGTTCTAGCCCTTCCTCTTTAAAGTTTTATATTGCACGACCTTTTAAATGAAATGTCGAGCTTCCCTTTTAAATAGCAGGATCTCTGCAGTGTGACTATGAGTGTGATTCAAGAAGGTGTTTCGTAACTTTGTCAATCCCTGTGTCCATCCACTAACTTCAGTTCTGGTGACATCACTGGCTTCAAGTTCCTCATAGCATGATAATTTGTGTGCTTTGAATGAGTCTGCTTTTTCCAATGTGATCCTGTAATACTGTTACTGACGTGTTCTGAAACCGCCCTAACACTGGTGAGCATCAGTAGTTGTGACTCCTGCAATAACCAATAAACAAAGTTTTTGAGGAATGGGAAAGAAAGCCTGTAACATGGCTGATTTACATAACTTGTCACTGGATTGTTTCCCTCCAGTAATTTTCTCTGCTGAAGGCCACCAGGTTTCCACTAAAGTCAGCTTCATATCCTGGATGCGATCTTAGAAATTTTTATATGTATTTTTTGTTACTTTAGATGTTCTAGCAACTTACATGCCCCACCCCCCCAAAAAACCCAACCAAACCAAAGCCCAAACCAAAACCCAAACCACTTTTATCCCATATTGCTGAGGAGAGTTTGCCCCATCTTTTCAGCTGCGTTTGACTGCCGAGGTCCAGGCAGGCAGACAGTCCAGGATTTTCTATTTTATTCTTGTTCGTTACATTTAGAAATGAAGTGCTATTGGATTTTCATAAAGGCAGCAGCTTGCCTCTTGCCATATCCAGGTCCCTCATTTTATTACCACTCCATCCCATTTTTTCCCCCCTTTTGTTGAAATGTGCTTCAGAAATACATAACGCTTTTTAGATTGTCATGTGTTTCTGGAAGGTACACGGGGAACTTCTTTCTTTTAATTTTCGCTGTGCCTATGGGAGATACGCATCTCCTAGAGCTCCCTTATTCTTTCAGTACCTTTGGGCATTGTAACATCTTTAAAAAGATGTAATATTTCGTAGGGAGGTACTAGGCAGATCTCTATTCACTGAGCAATATATTACCAGTTTCGGATCCTTAAATGTGTGACACTGGTATTTGAATCTGGAACTCTCTGAGGGTTGGGGGTAGTGTGTATGTGCACATACTCATGTATGCTTAAGTACAATATTTTTATGTTAGAATGCTTTTGCATCTGTCATGAAGCATTTAATCTTTTTCCTTTTTAAAAAGAGAGGACAGTTCTTTCTGAATTTGTTAATGCCACGAGAGGAAACAATGTAGATTAGCGCTGCTGCTAATTTAACCCAATATTTACAGCAAAAATGCCTAAGAGTCTTTTAGTTTGGTTTGTATTTTGCTGGATTTTGGACAGGGGGTAGTGGTGGTGTTTAGGGCTTTTTTTTTTGTTGTTTTGGGGTTTGTTTGTTTTTTTTTTAATATGAATCTTAAGTGATGGGGTGGTTGTTTAGTCTTTTGTTGGGGATTTTTTTAGCCCTTAAAAATTGACACGTAGGCTCTGTGGGAAATGTGGGTAGATATCTAGAAAGCCATTTCTCTTAGTTCTTTGTTTTTGTCTCGTTAATCCTCTACAGTCAGTACAGAAGAAAAATAAACCCCTGCAAAATACAAAATCACCAACCTAGTGTCAGAGACGAATGTATAAAAACATTTTAGCTGCCTCATGTTTCAGATATTAGACTGTGGCAGTCAAGATCATATTCTCCAGACGGCATTCTTCATAAGCAGAAATACTGACAGCTATGTGTTAAGTTATAAAAAGATAGCAGCTGATGTCAGGGCTTATTTCAGTCAGGAGCCATTTCAGAATACTGTACTAATTTTGAGCAGGTATATGTAAAATAGAACTCTTCCCTTGAAACGCAGCGTTCAGTGTAAATCGACACATACATAAATAATGGGGTAGAAAAAGGATGAACAATTAATGAGCTGCAGTAGATAGCTCACTTTTAACAAAAGCAATAGATCTTCAGTGTTGCACGTGATTCTTTATGCAGAACTCAGAGGAACAGAAACACAATTCAGTTTTGCTTGCATTTTAGGGATTAAATTTTTGAGCTGGTATAAACCCCTCCGGCTCTGATACTAGGAAACTACCACAATTTGAACCAGAGCCTGAGCTAATTTGAAACTATTAATAGTGGTGTGCCCAGCTCTGGTGTGCAAGTGATCAGTGCGTCACAAGCATAGAAACCTGTCTCTGCTCACACTGCATGTAGATGGACACTGGGTCAATTAATATTAAACTCTGCTTCATTTGGTTCACTATATTTAACAACATGAATTTCATCCAGTGAAAGGGGATGAATAGCTCAATAATTTGTTTTCAATGACGATTTTTTTGGTGGCCTCTAGGCCACTTTTTATGTGTGTGCTCAATGTCATTCTTAAGATTTCTTAAACTTAACTATGCTACTGAAGTAGCAGTTGTACAGTTAATCCATTCCTTCAGTTTTCATTCATTTCAGTTAAATCTGACAGCTTCACACTGAAGATGCTGTGATAATTTTTAAGAATTGCATATTTGTGAAGGATTTATTTACAATGTGAAGTTCTGATTCTACAGATTGGGACTAAAGTCCAAGGACAGCAGATTTAGTTTTATTAAAGCTTTTAAAATTGTCTCAGCTGAAGTATTACATGCATCTGAAAGAAATTCTGATTATATGCCTGAGTTGATATACATGCTTTATTTGAGCATATGAATTGGATATAAGTAACTTTGGCTATTTGCAGGTTGTTGACATCTTGCTGATAACTCCAGATGAAGGTATAAGTGATCTTAGAGGAGTCAGCACTCCACATGTGTGTTTGATGCCAAGGCGGGTAGAAAAGGGATTTTTTTCTGTCACAATGAGGGCTTTCTAATTGCTGCTGGGTTAGAAGTACAACTGATAGTGGAAAGAATTGCTCAAAGCAGTTTATGTGAAAGTGCTTTGGGGCAGAGACCCTGCTCCATCAGGATTGTAAAGGCACAAAGTCTGGTAAATGTTCTGCTACTTCATTATGTAAACTAATAATATTTTACACACAAGTAATGTTAGTGTTGAATTCTGATAAACTGAATTCTTAAGTTGAACCCCAAAATTATTTCTGTCTGGAACTCCCACATGTGAAGATGTGAAATCAAATGGGTATTTGTCTTAAAATAGCAATGGTATGATGATATTAGATGGATTCACAGCTAAGACTTTTGTTTGTTTGTTTGTTTGTTTTAGGACATCAGGCATGAAGCCAGTGATTTTCCATGCAAAGTGGCCAAACATCCCAGAAACAAAAATAGAAATAGGTACAGAGATGTCAGCCCCTGTAAGTACGCTTTCTTTTCCATTGTTTGTAATAGACTGTTGACCTCTAATGCCACCTTCTCACCGCTAAATGTGCTTTGTAAGAACAAGGTTTCTGGTAGACGGATATGCATTCAAGACAATTCTTTGTGTTAACAAATAAATTTATGAGATACATGTCACAGGATGCCATTACATCCATAGGATTATACGAGAGCAGCATACAGTATGTTCTGTATTTGCTGGCAGAAAGCTGAAGAAAGGAATTTGCTTTTCCTTTGAATTTTTTGCTAGAGAAGAATGGTGGCTGACGTAGCACCAACAAAATTGCAAGCATCCTTCCTGCTGCAGGGTGCTTAATAGAGCATCCTTCTAGTCAATGTAGTAGTGTAACTGCCCCTACTGGGAGACAGGGAAGAGTCTTGCATAAAACAGACAAGTACTGGAAATAAATCCAAGCTAACCAGCTAATTAGAACAGAGAAAAGGGGACGTTTGCAAAGGTGGTGTTTTTGAAGTGATTGCCATTGTGAAATCTGGTAGGAAGTGCATCTTTGAGCATGTGTCAAGTTTCTATGGGTCACTGGGAAAAAGTCTATCTTCTGTTCAAAGACAACAGTATTGTCTGTTGGAAAGTTATACTCAATGGTTAAAAGTTACTGAAGTCTTTGGGGCAATTGACAGTAATGGAACAATAATGTTGCACATGGTTTGCTTTACTGAGGAGTGGTAATATTTGGGGTTGTGAGTAACTAATGGTTCCTTTTTGCCTTTAGATAATACTCCTTCCAATCAGTTTTGCCTTTTTTTTGCACAGTTTATCTCTTTGGTGGTGCTTCGGTTTTTCAATCCTAAATGGAGCAAGCTGAGACTAACAGAAGAGCAGTGAAATTACATTTGCTGCAATTCTTGAATTTTGATAATCTTTTTGAACATTAAGGTGTGGTTAGGTTGGAAACAGTAGCTAAATGTCTATCAGAAGACTATAAGAACATTCTGTTCTGTTTGTCCAATATATCTTCAGGCAAACCTTTAACAACTTTGAACAAGTTGAGTTTGAATGTTTAAGCTGCAAAAGATAAACAGTTGTGTAATTAGATTTATTTAAAAACAGGAACTTGATAACTGTACAAATGGGTCAGTGTGATCTGGTTTGCAAATTACTGCTGTGATTACTTCAGATACAAAGACTTCCATTCTTGCAATGTGTTCTTGGAAGAGGATGGGCAGCTTATGGTCACTCTAGTGCTGTTCCTGTAGTACCTCTGTTGTATTTCCAGAGTTAAAAGTGCCCCCACTCCTCTGCGCTCCCTGCCACTAAGCTCTTTCCATTCTTCAGGACGACTCAGCTTTTGTGATCCCAACATCTGATGAGGTTGTGCATGGGTTGTGCTGTGTTGCATATACATTAACCAGTGTTTTCTAATTATGCTGCAGTTGATCACAGTCGAATTAAGCTAAACCAAGGGGACAATGACTACATCAATGCTAGTTTGATAAAAATGGAAGAGGCCCAAAGGAGCTACATCCTTACCCAGGTAATTACTGGCAGTAGATAATAAAAATCATATGGTGATTGGAGTTGTTTTTCCTAGGTTTTCTTTAGCCTAGTATGTTTTTCTTTATTGTAAAGCTAGTGAAGTGTCTATAAAGATCTGTGTGTTTTATAAACAATTGTGCAGAAATGCTACATATTTCTTCCTGCTTCCTGTCAGCACTGACTGACTTTTTGTGGAGTATTTTGGTCACTTTGTATAACAGATACTTATGCTTTATGTTGGGAAGGGCAGATGTTAACTAAAACATGCTTGGGAATATCTTACACCTGACCTTCTGTTTCAACCAAGTAGTGTGCTCCACCATGTATTTTTTGTTAAACATCCTCCTGAAAGTGATGCCATTGTAGCATTTACAAATAGTGTACCTCCTAATAACACGGCTTGAAAAAGGTCTAAGTTGGGCAACAGGAATGCTGCTACCATTGATGTGAGAGGAAAGCCATGAATACAGATTTAGTGGTGGGAACATGGTGGGCAGGAGGGAAGTGGCTATTTTTCAATGAATCTGTGAATTCCACACCTATCTACATAACACATTGAAAAATACCCAGATTCTCTGTTGTCTTACTCTGAGAACTAGCAACTGAGCCAGAATTCTTGTTTGTCTTAAATGTTTGGTTCCCTGGAGACTGTCCTGGACGCTAATCTTGACTTTCTTTTTTTACCCCCTCCTCCCACACTTTAGATAAAGGTAGACTGGGATTAATATTTTTAAGTGGCAGCTCTTCCTTCCTGTTTCTAGAGAATAAAGACAAATCTAAGGAAGAAGCAGACAGCCCAGCGTTCAATATGACAGTGATTCTGTGCACACAGCTCTTACTCCAGTTATTCACAGCAGGGGAAGTTGATCATTAGGGGTTGAACTGACTGTGTGTGGAATAGTCAAATGTGCAGCTCAGTGGTTCTAGTCATCTATTCTGATCCAGATTTTAGTAGTTCTGAATGGCTTTATTTCAGTGCACTCACTCGCTCTGAGGACCCTGGGTTGCTGCTTTGTTTGAGCAAAGTGATAGATAGCAAATATGAGAGATACAAGGATGCTGGTTTGTGTTGCCCAAAAATCAGAGCAGAAAATATAAAGGTACATAGCACAGATAACAAGTGATAAGGGAATCTACTTTGTGAGTAGATAGTAGTATTTAAAAGGAGTTACTATTTTCTTCAGTCCCAGTGCGGATCCATGAAGATTCTGGAAAACAATACAACGTTACGGATCTGGCATTGTTTCAGTCTTTTGAATGTTTGTCCATTCAGTCTAGTAGTTTTCAAGTGTTATGAGTAACAGTGATGTATTGCAGAACAGTGCCACATAGGTGTTGATTCTGTTCTTAGTCAATGAGGTTTTATTTCCCCATATGTGTACTGGTCCTGAGAAAGTTCTCTCAGCGTTTTTCACTCCCAGTTCTCTTCTCGCAAATGAGATTCGTTCTGTCTTCCTGTTATGTTTGGTGGGGGGAAGATTAACTGTGCTTTCATAGGTAAACTCATACTGTTAAAATGGAACTTAAAGCTGTATCACAGCGCTTTTTTACAGTTTGAAATGAGAAGTTGCTTGTTACTTGTCTAAATTTATTGCCGAGTGCAGTAACTTTTACTGGGGAACGTTGCACTGATATTAACAAAAAAAAATAGTACTTATTTCTGGGGATTCTGTCTCTGCAGGGACCTTTGCCAAATACTTGTGGTCACTTCTGGGAGATGGTTTGGGAACAGAAAAGCCGTGGTGTTGTCATGTTGAACAGAGTGATGGAAAAGGGATCCGTAAGTACTTACCCAGTTCTAGCTATGTGTCCATTGCATGTTTAGGAGTTTTCTTTAAAAAAAAACCACCACAACACACCAGAAGACAAACCAACCAACCCAAAGAGTGGGGAGGGAGTGGAGAGATGACAGCCATCAGTAATTTTGTCTAAGAAATTTATACCTAGAATTAAATACCCGGTGAACCAATCTTAACGCAGTCAGAAAATGATTCTGTTTGTAATTGTAGGTCTTAATTTCTTCTGAATTTGCTGAAATAAGGCATGAACACGGTATGACTCTCCACATCAGTGAATATTGGGTCTCTGCTGCTAACCTGGCTCTGTGAACAGAGTTATTTTCCATGTCACAGATTGCACTTCTCCAAGGCTCTTTACACCAAGTGTTGATTCACAAGCATTATGACATGGCTTTGAAGTCATTATAGAGGTGCTTTGACTCCAAGTTTCTTTCATGCAATAAGAGCTCTGATTATTAAATATATCACCTAGGTATGTTGTTTCTCTACCAGTTTTACCAAGTATATTAGAGGTGTGAGGAGAAAGGGGCCCCAACTGAAAGTACTTCTCCTGGTGTCTGTCCCGAGCAATAATCTTCTCAGTGCTGTGGAACCAGCTGCTGGGACAAGCGCAGCGGGCGACGGTCTGTCTGGGCCCTTCAGGAAGTTTACATTAGGCAGTACAGGCAGGAGATGAAGGGAAACAATATTTGATCAAGCAATTGGGATTATTTTAATTCACCTTCAGACAGATACAAAGTTGTGGTTCTTCTGGCACATGGAGTAGCTGCTGTCTTGGGAAGGAAATGCTTCAGCCTCTCTGACAGTGGAGAAGATGGGAACCACCAGGCATGGTTTTCAGCCATGGGTGAGAGTTCTGCCTCTGTGCTGCCTGCACACCTGCCATCCTTAACATAGACTTGGCAGCCATGCAAATTTGAGACAAAGACAATTTTAAAGACCAATAGAAATGCACAATTTAAAGTTGAAGGATACCATGCAGTCAGCAAAAAGGGACTTTGTAGGAGGGATACTGGGTATGTTGGGTATTCACCAGTGATAGCTGGGTGGTACATGCTTTTGCATAATCAGGAAAGAATTCCCAATAATCAGGAGGGTTCTTGTGTAATGAGTTGGGTTTTAATAAACTGCAGTCTTGATTTTTGAGTGCTTTGCTTTTTTTCTTAGCGCAAGTGAAATTTAATCTTCAAAAGAGTTGCAGAAACCATGTTTTTCAATAGTTTCTTCCTTTCCAGCCATTCCTGCTCATCATCTGCACTGCCAATAGTCTTGAACAAAAAGAATTGTTGTGATCCCTTAGGGCAGGCTCCTTACGCTTCTCCACAAACAGCACTGGGGACCTACAGCGCAGCACAACAAAATATTGTTTGCAGACACATTTGTTGGAGAAATTGGACACAAAGCCATTTGCTGGCTCTTCAAAACTATACAAAAAAACCCCAAAGTGCAGAGAATTATAACTGCCTTCTACGCCCAGACAGAGGACGTATTTTGAATGAAAACTAGAATTAGTCTGAGCAAAACTAGTGTTAGTCTGCCTGTGAACACAATACTGAAAGGTTCTCTTATTTAATAAATTGCTGTCAGAAATCATCTTAGTCTTGAGAATGCTGTTCTTTTTGAACTATTCTTCCACTTCACCCTTAAATCCATATTATTTCCCTTTAAAGCCATGTCCAACCATCCATTCTTATTGCATGTTTAGGTGTGGGCAAATGGTGGTCCCAACCCCATTCCAGCAGAGCCGTGCTCGGTGGCAGAAGTAGCCTCCAGTTCCCCCAGTTGCAATACCCTTACATTTAACTGTCAGAACCGTGGTTACATATTTTCCTATTCCTGTTTCTGATGAGTTTCTTCAGTTTCAGTTTTTCCCTGCCCGCTGCAAAATGTGCTACTTCTTTGTTCAGTTGACTCGTTGAAGGTCCTGGCCTGGAGCAGGCTTTGCACAGCTAAGCTCTCTGGGAAACCTCACTGAGAAACTTGAAATTTAGTCAGAAGTTGGGAATGAGAATGTTTGCTGAACACAGGGGTTTTTTTTTGTTTGGCACTTTACTTTTGCATAAAATCGCAATGATCTCACTGCTATTTTTATTTTTGTGGTGAGTGAATGGAGTAACCCAAAATCTCATCTGATGTTGCACTTGCAAATTAGCAACATTATAATTCTCTCTACGTTGCTTATTTGTGAAGCTCATGATACTTTTTCACAGTATGTTCTGCTCTTGTTAACATCTACTTCTTTTGAAATTTAAATATTTGACATGAGGGTAATAAATAAAATGCAGAATAGACTAAAATGGAGATTTTGGCAGAGTGCTGTGACAGCTTTTATAATCAGGCAGTTACTCAATTTTTTTGGTTGGTTGGTTGCTCCAACACAAGCTAAAATAAATAATGGCTGTGGTGATTCTCATTAGATTCCATGGCTTCACACTCTGTCAGTGTACGGTTAGAAGAAAGGGAGCTCTCCCTAAACAAACTAGGTATTTTCATTAGTTCAATCAGGGTCAAAATTGACTCGTACAAAAGATTCAGTGAAGTTGTGGTTCTGCAACACAAAGAGGGACTGCTATTCTTCACACTGGAATTGGCCATGCTTTTAATAAAAGCAGATGAAGAAATTGTCTCATAAGAAAATGTATTTAAGGATGTTTTTTTCCTTGTCTTTTACACAAACGCAAATGACATAAATGTCTCCTATTTGGTTTCAGATAAAGTGTGCACAGTACTGGCCACGGAAGGAGGAGAAAGAGATGTTTTTTGAAGATACAAACTTAAAGCTAACATTGATATCTGAAGATATAAAATCATATTACACAGTACGACAGCTAGAATTGGAAAACCTTACAGTAAGTACCGAAACTAGTACCGATCAGATTCTGCAGTCTCTCTGAGGTGAGATTTGCCTCCTTATCAATGAGGTCTCGGAAAAGGTGGTCAGGAATTATAGCAGATTTCCTTCTGGAATTGGTGATTTTGTGTGAGATTGTTCCTCAGCTTCTAGTTTGTGTGTCATGGAAATGAAACTCTTAAATATTTATGAAACGTGTCTGGGGAAACTTGAGGTTATTTTCATGTCTCAGCTGTGCACTGAGAGGGTTAGTTTGTCACTGCCTTTCAGAGAACCCTTTATGCAAACACTTAGCAGATGGCCTAGTGCTTTTGGGTTATAGCTGAAATAATTGCTCTTCCTGTCACTTAAACTACCTGTTTGCCTTTGTCTTGTTCTAAGGCTTATTTTTAGGTTTTGGCTTAAATCTTCACACTTTGCATTGGTAGCTTTCACCAGAAAGCAGGAGGTGTTTTAGCTGGTCCAGCAATGAGCTCTGTGGAGCTCAGTACAAGGATCAGGCCACTAGCTTTAAAAGAAATTGGGTTTCTTGTTGGTTTTTCCCCTCCTTTTGCTTCATACCGAAATAAAAGTATCCATGCTGTTTCCCAACCTTTCTCTCCTCTTCAGCACTGCCCTGTGTTAGAGCAGTGAGAGCAAATCTAAAGCTCCCTGGGGAGACTGGCTGAGGGAGAGCACCATTAACTTTCACTGACAAGGTCTGAGGACCTTGATGAAGCTGAGCCAGGTGTGAATGGTGTGAGGTGCCAGCCTGGGTCCTCTTCTGTCCTGGTGGAGGACACAGTTCTTCCTTTGCTCAGCTTTAGCATCTTGTATGCTTCCTCCTGCCAGGAAGTGTGAGACAGCAGACAGGAATTGCACTGAATTGTGCCCGAGTAAGAATTTAGTTGCTGTAGTTTGTGGTGGGTCTGAGCTGTGACATCTGAGCTGTGACGTCTGCCACAGACTGGTTTGTAGCTCAGTACTCTTGGAGAACGTGAGCACTGGTGGCTTAGGAGTTTTGGAAGAAAGTTTTCAGGTGGGGAACAAACCTGTGAAGAACAGCTGTGATAGTGAAAGGGCTTTGTCTGCAGAAAGTGTAAAGGCTTCTGTAACTTGAAGTATTTCATTCTGAGAAACCTTGAAATGCTACTCTGCCATTAGGAATTGGAAGGCAGCAGAGCCAGCTGTCTTGTGGCGATACAAGTATTTGAACTGTCCTGGAAAAACCAAACCATGGTATAAAGAAGTATATTTACTGATCTAATTTCCTTTGCTCAAAATGCAGACCTTCACAACAAGAGATAATTATTTGTAATTAGTTTCTTAGCTGTGCAGCTATCAAAACTCCCTCAAACTGGGGGAATTTTGTCATTTGAACTTGTCAACTGTTCTAAAGATGACGTGGAAGCAGCGTAGCCCAAGCAGGCACACACCTCCGTTCCGACTAACTCAGAGTTATTTCCAAAGGAAATAGCTAAAATTTTTCCAAAGGCACAAGTTTGAAAGTGACCTAAAGGTAAAAATGTCTAATGTCCAAAGCTGAATGTCTAAATTCCTAAGTCACTATTTGCCAGGAAAATGAACGAGGAATTGTATTTGCGGCTCAGAAGATTGTTGTAGGCAGCTGTACTTGGAATAGTTCTGACCCGTGTATCCAAGCTAAAAGACTTCCTAAATACTGTTTTCACAGACACAGGAAACTAGAGAGATTCTGCACTTTCATTATACTACGTGGCCTGACTTCGGCGTCCCAGAGTCACCCGCTTCATTCCTCAATTTCCTGTTCAAAGTGCGAGAGTCTGGCTCACTCAGCCCCGAGCAGGGGCCCGTGGTGGTGCACTGCAGCGCAGGGATTGGGAGATCCGGGACGTTTTGTTTGGTTGATACGTGTCTCCTACTGGTAAGAACCACTTCTTCCAGATGCTATTTCTGTAGAGCTGTTTTGAGGAACGATTTGGTGGAGGCTCACAAGGAGCTGTGGTGTGCTCTGTGGAGCATTGTTACATGCTATTTCTCATTATCTTACTCATGTTCTGGTCTGGGAGTATATTCCAATGCAGATCTCATTCTTAACTGGCCATTTTGAGTCAGGAGAAGAAAAGTCTGTAGTTTTCAGAGGGATTTGCAAAGATAGGCTTTGCCCTCATGGTTAAGGAAAAAACCCACTAGAAGTCTGCTAAGTAATAGTGTGAATTTTCCTGTTACAGAGTCAACTTTGCCTGTAGGCAGAGGGAAATTGTCCTGACTTTAAGGTAAAACTGGAGTTCCCTTGGCTTTGTTGTCACTCTCTGACAGCAACTAATACACACAAGTCAGGCCTAGGTTAAAATGTCCTTTCCCCACCCCTGCCTAATCATATTTTCAAAACAAGACAGACAAAAATGTGCAACCTGTTGGAGGCCTAGTGTGTTTTCCCCTCTCTGTCTCTTTAGAGACCCAATAAACAGCTGCCGATAGCAGTGTTTTATTAGTTTGTTAACTCTAACACGGAGGGTGGCCACACGACAAACAGACTCGTATTGAATCTCATCAGAGCAATAAAGCATCTTTCAAATTTCGATCTTCAGATGGACAAACGGAAAGATCCTTCCTCTGTGGACGTTAAACAGGTTCTCCTAGAGATGAGGAAGTACCGAATGGGACTTATACAGACGGCAGATCAGCTCCGTTTCTCCTACCTAGCTGTTATTGAGGGGGCAAAATTCATTATGGGAGATGCCTCGGTGCAAGTGAGTACTAGTGAGTGCGTGGCCTCAGCTCTGCTCAACTGCTGCAAGTGCTGGGGGGTGAGAGAATGGGAGGAGACTTTACATCTCATGCTTGCTTCAGCTTCAGTGTATTGTTGTGTTATGGGGTTCTTAAATACAGTGCTTTATGATCTGCCGTGAGCCACGGTGTTATATGGAAGAGCCTTCAGAAAAGTACCTGCAGTATAAAGGGTGGCCTTGTGTGCCTTTCAGCTTTCTAACTGGGGTGTATACTGGCTGCATCAGCCTTCTCTTTCCTTTCACATAATAAGCGTTTTCTAATATGGCAGAAGTTTAAGTATTATGATTATGTCCTGTGAGTTGCAGAACTTGAGCAACACCGGTTTGTGCTATTCACATTTTCCAGGCACAGATTAAAGTTTCCCACATTTAACGCGGGGTGTAGCTCAGGTTTGGAATTCTTGTGTCTCTTTTATTTTTTTACTATTTTTTTTCATACAAATAAACAGCCATTGTAAGAATAAACAAAAACACATTAAAGTTGAAAGTTACACCTGCTTACATAAAAGAAACAGAGAAAAGCTTAACAGGGCTTTTCCTTCCTGAAGGAGCAGTGGAAAGAGCTCTCCAATGAAGACCTGGACCCTCCACCTGAACATACTCCACCGCCTCCCAGACCACCAAAGCGAACCTCGGAAATGCACAACGGAAGGATGCATGACCATACAGAATTCTTTCCTAAGCACCAAGGGGTAGAGGAAGAGGTGACATGTTCAGTCAGCGCTGTGGAAGAGACGGTTCCAGATGGCAGAGCTCGTGCATCCGGACCACTGACCACAGACAGGTAATGCAGTTTGTCTCCCGCTTTTCAGTGTCCAAGGAGACCATCCAGTCAGCTCATGACTTTGAGAGGTTACAGGACGTTTCCTCATCGATGGCATTTCATAGAGAAAGGCCTGAACAGACCTTGATTGATTCGTGCAATAGTAGTTCCAGCCCAAAATCTTTTCAGTAAGGCTTTTATGCTCATGTTCTTTTAACTTCAGGCACAAGCCAGGGCCCCTTATGGGAACCTGCTGGAGTAGGAGAAAAAGTGGCAGCATAATGAGGTGGTTTCATCTTGCTTTACGTGCCGTGTATGTTAAGTAACAGGGGAGCTCTTTCACTTAGACGCGGTATTAGTCATGTAGCTGAAAACTAGGCTGAGTAACCTTAGCCACCCTTAGAAATGTGAAATTAGATGCCAGCAAAGCTACTTTCAATGAATGGAGTAGAGGGGGCTCATGAAAAGAGAACTTTTCTACCTGTCATTGTGACCTCCATAGTGAGGGCTAATAAAGGTGCGGGTAAATGTGTACATGAGCCGTACAAGAGCGGAGAAGCCAAGGTTCCTGCTGGTGTAACCACTAGATGTCACTCCTGTATCACAGCGGCGTGGAACTGGTTGAAATCCTCACACGTTGGCGCTGGTGGTGTCCTGCGGGTTCACTAGTCTTACTCAGAACAGCTGAATGCCACATAGAACAAAAAAAACCCCAATATATAAAAAATAAAAAATCCTATACCCACCAGGGATTATCAATGGAAAGTTTAATGCTCTCCCACTCGATGGTCTCCTGATGATATCTCCAGCTTCCCATAGGAATACTGGAATAAAATATCAGGGTTTAGTGTTGTCCACAGAACTCCTAAAGCCTCTCCAGCAGATGCAGCTGACAGGCTGGATGTGTTTTATTTGGCTGAACGTGGAGGCAGGGAATTGTGTGACTCTGGGAACTGCAGATCAGTGAGAGGTGTTTCCAATAGTCTGTCTTCAAAATAAACCTCCTCTAATTTCACATCACAGAGCAGAGGCCGTGGCTGGGAGCTGAACCTGTCGTCTCCCTCCAGATTCTGCAGGAGGCAGAGAGATAAATGGGAGTGTTTCCCTGCTCAATGGGAAACAACGCTTTGATCAGAATTGTTCTTAAAATCAGGGGCAGATTCTGGAAGTGAAATACTCAAATTCCAAATGCCTTTACTAAAAAGAAAGGAAATCTTGGAAACAGGAACGGACACGAATGGAGGCTTAGCTACAAAAGGGACTATTGCGATGGTAGCACCTCCATCTTTCTTCCTTCCCTGACACTGTGGTTCCGTTACCAGAATATTTGCCTGGGTTGTGAGATGCCAGCTCATGCTCTCCATGCCTCGTGAAGAGTTTGGACTTAAAGCTGGTGTCTTGTGTCTCCTCAGTAGCTGTATAGATCTGAATTTCTTGGTGAATAAATGATTTCCTGGAAGTACTTTGCACAGTGTAGCTTAAAGGAACATAAGACATGTCCAGCTCTAAAGAGCTCAGAGACTCAATTAATTTGATGTATTATAGTCACTTGTCTGAAGTTGGAGTTGAGCGATGCTCTGGAGCTGCCCAACTTCATTGATTGCAGCAGCTGGTGGGGACTGCACATCTGTGGTTTAGCCTGCTAAAGTTACATCCTGCCTTACGCAACGTTTCGCTGCACTAGGAGGTGCTAGGGTGGGAATCCTGAGCTCCCCTGCCCCTTACCAGCACTGGTGCTGCAGGATCAGGCCTTCTTTGTGATCGTCCCTCTTGTCCCCGGGTTTGGGAGAGTGGGAAAGTAGTTCTGGGATGGAAGATTCCTAAGTTCTTTTGTACTTAAGCTGGCAGATTTCTAGGAAGTCCCCCTGCAAAGCTTCTCCCTGCTGGTTCCCACATAACGGGGACGCTCTGCTTTCTGAATTCAGCTGGAAGAAGTTGTACAGTAGATAGAAAAGTTCATGCTCAGTTAGGAAGCTCTTTGGGTGTCACTAGTGCCAACAGAAGGGAGGCCTGGTGTCTAGAAACCAAACCAGGTTAAGAGTATGAAAGGTGAATCACAGCATGCTATGGGGTTGGAAGGGATCTCTGAAGATCACCTTGTCCAACCCCCTGCCGAAGCAGGTCCACCCAGAGCAGATTGCACAGGAACTTGTCCAGGCAGGTTTGGAATAACTCCAGCAACTGAGGCTCCACCACCCACCTCTCTGGGCAGCCTGTTCCAGGGCTCTGCCACCCTCAAAGTGAAGAAGTTCCTCCTCATGTTTAGATGGGACTTCTTATGTACAAGTTGGTGCTCATTTCCTCTTCTCCTCTCACTCGGCACCAGTGAAAAAAGACTGGCCCTTCCTCTTGACACCCACCCCTTAAGTATTTATAGATGTTGATCAGATCCCCCCTCGGCCGTCTCTGCTCCAGACTAAAAAGACCCAAGTCCTTCAGCCCTTCCTCTAAGAGAGGTGCTCCAGGCCCCTAGGAGATGGTCGGTTCCATTGTTAAAAGCCACCACAGTGCATTTTGTTGCTCTCTCTAAGGGCTGCACAAGCAACCACAGCTCCATCTTTTCTCTGACCTTTTGGGCAGGTGCTCCATTTCAGAACCTGGACGTTCTCCTGACCCGGCTGTAGGTTTGAGTTGTGCTACTGCCCTGCCGGTCGCGGGGCAGGTGGCAGATTTGTGATAAGCAGTGGGGGTAGGGGGTGTTTAGAAGTGTCAGCTTACTCCTGTAAAGGGCACAAAATACTCCCAAGCACGGCTTTCGATGACAAGCAGTGTTCTAAACCAGTAATTTAATAATCAGAACGGTAATAGTCAGTGATAGGCTTTGGTTTGCCATCTGCTGCAGCTCCCAAGGGCAAGAGATTTCCAGGTTTGTGGTGTGGGGGAGGCCGTGCTCCCACAGAGCCCTTGTGGCTTTGCTCCCCAGAGGAGAATCCGAGAATCCAATACTGACCATCTCTTTCTTTGCCCTCCATGCACTAGTCAAGAAAGTCAAGACACTGAAATGCGGAGGAGAACTGTTGGTGAAAACCTGCGTCGTTCGCCCCACAAAGAAGAGTCGATGAAGTCGGAAAGTTCAGAAGAAGATGATGAGAACGTGGTGACAACTTGGAAGCCATTTCTAGTGAATATCTGCATGTTCACTTTCCTCACGGCAGGAGCTTATCTCTGTTACAGGGTGTGTTTTCACTGATGGACGTGCCAGCAAGATCCACCTGCAGGAAGCACCAGTGACGGGACGGGTTGGTTACAAGCCCCTTTGAAAGCGAGCTCATTGCGGGGTGTGAGCCTTGGCTCAGCGGGGACAGATCTTCAGGTGAAAGGCCAGAACTTTGGTTAGGGCTTAAAGAGAGAATTGATGCACTAGGGTTTTATCTAGCCCTGTGGTCCCAAGAACATAATATTCTAATCTCAGGGCCTTAAAATATTCAGGAGTAAGCAGAGAAAATGCCAAATAGTCTCTTTTCCTTTTTTTTTTTTTCTCTTTTTTTTTTTTTTTAAACTAAATATAGAATTGCAACACATTGTTGTTTTTAGCCTTTTTTAAAAAGCCAGTTCTTTTTCTTTCATGTTCCAGAAAAACTAGGCACAAGTGAAACTTGCTTGTAATTTCCAAGTGTTGCAACCAAGTATGTGACTTGTGTCCATGTTCCCAAACAAAGCAAAGGAAACCCACATACCTGAAGAATGTAAACTTTTTTGGACAGGAGGGTGTTGGGGGAGGGGTGGTTGTGGTTGGGTTTTTTTGGTTTGGTTTTGGGGTTGTTTTTCTTGAAACTTGCCTCATCATCACAGACTGAGTTGTGGGCAGCGCCTGTGGTATTGGTCTATTTAATATTGGCATAACTCTTCTTACAGAGCTTACTGTTTTCCATGTTCATAGAAACAGGCTTCTGCGTTTGCTCAGGGTATCCCAGCATGTCAAGCTCTTCTCATTTGGGGTTTTTTTTCCCTTTCCTTTCCTTTGTTTTTTAATCTTACTAAGTGTAGCTCCTCACTGACTTTTGTTGCACTCTACTTGCACACACGCCTGTTGCCATTGCACCATCCTTTGTAAAAAACCCTGGTTTTACTTTTCTGTCCTGGGTTAGGAGAGGTTGAGGGGAGGGAGAGAAGCAGGAAGGGAAATTCAACCCAACCATGTCCACCAATATTCGGGGCTGTGCAGCTGGCGCTCATGAGGACCAGTTCTGAAACCTCATCATTTGGAATGTAAACACAGTTTGACTCTCTGTCAGCTCCGTAAGGAACAGCAGGTTCCTGCCCGGCTGGAGAGGGGAGGTGCTGGGAGGCGTTGCAGGCCGTGCAGGGGAAAGCATTTCAATTAGTGCTGTGGCAGCTCCCTCAGACGTCAGAGGTTCCACCAGAGACGTGTTGGTCTGTGACCATCTCAGTTGGCTTATGATGCAAGCGTTGGCCTGTCCTGCTTTTTTTTAAAGCAAAGATTTAAAAGACTGGCTTTAGTTTGGCTCGGAGACTCGCTCTTCAGTAATTCCCAGGCAGGGTGGTGTGAGGGAGCGACTCTCCAGCTGCTGCTGCTGGGGCTGTCACTGTCCTTACACCAGGGATGCACGATGGCGGGTCTGTCCCCTGCCACCATGTCTGCCCTGTGCCGCGCAGCCGGTCCAGGGCTCCAGTCCTGTCAAGTGCTTGTAAATAAGGGTTTGGGTGCATTTATAGAACTGGGAGTGGAGGGTGGTGCTGCACAGAGTCCCGGTCAGCGCTGTTCCTCCTTACTACCTAATTATTACTAGCTCAATAACAGCAAAAGTTTCCTTGCTGGTGGCAGGGGGGCTGGTGTAAATTCACTACGAGAGGCTGTGGTGAGGAAACCCACCCGTGCTGGTGGAGCTGCCGAGTGTTACAGAGCTCTTCTCCTTTGTAAAAGCTCTGTAGGTCACTAACACTTCCCCCTCTCTCAGCACAGACATTGTGGTGGAGTGTCTTAGGGAAGTCTCTCTCCACTCCCTATTTATTTTTGTGAAGCTGGCTCTAGGGGTAGCTCTTTTCCTTCAGTTGGTGAACGGGGAGGGGTGGGCAGGGGGGAATGATTTCTATGTTATGTTTTTTTAAGCTTGCATCAAGGGCTTTTCAAAAGTACAATAATAAATCCTCAGGTAGTACTGGGAATCAATACTTTACCTGTGAGACTGTTGGTCAGACCAGTACTTGAAAGGAGGAATGTTGTAATCAGTATTTAGTTATATTGTTGGAAACATGAAAAATAAGTATAGAAAAGTGGTAATATATAACGGCTCATCAGTGTATTTAAGATCCAGTATGTGATTGCTTTGTCCCCACTATTGTCTCCATCACCTGGTAGAATATTGTTCTAAGGCAACATTTGTACCCCCTTTGTATTGAAATGCATGTGAAGTCCTCTCTAATGTACTGATTAAATACCACGTGCTCGAAAGGTGGAAAAACCTCTATTTCTGCTTCCTGATGTGCCCAAATTATACTTGCATGACCTGATCATTAAGTGGCTGTGGTTCCAAGGGTGTTGCTGAGAGTACCCTCGGTCAGCGATAGACTGATTTGGTGTTTATCAGATCCATGTACTCACCTCGTACTCAGCATGACTTCTTAGTGAATTCCTGCGTCCTCAGTGTAGCCGGTTGTTGCGCATGGTTCCCTTCAGCCCGGTGTAGTACAGACATTCCAGAGAGTTCCGCAGGCCCTATTCACACCTCACCCCTGCAGTGGCTCAGTGGTCTCGGGGTACCACGTCCTGCGCTGCCTTCAGAGCCACTCTGGGGGAGGGAGAGGAAAAGCCTCTCCTGCAAGAGTTCAGAGCTGCAGAAATCCAGGCTCCTGAAGCGGGGGCCTATTTCAAACCAAACCAACCCCACCTCAACACTGCTCCCAAGAGGGAATAGTATAAATTTTAAGCTTGACAGGAAAGCAAAGCATCCTTCCTCTGAATCCAGAATAACTCACTTGCAAATTATTCTACCAAGAGAAAGCTTCTGCAGCTGGTGAAGTTTTGCACACACACACCCCCACATCCTGCCCCCTTCCTGCCCCTGTGTCTTTGCCATTTCTTTCATCTGTCCCACACGAACCTCCCCCAGACCCAGTGAGGTGTGGATAAGGCTTCTAGTACTGAACTGTAAACACTTTGGTTTTGGTGTCCTGTATGTGTATGTAGTAGTTGGGGTGTGTATATACAGTAGCGTTCCACAGTGGGTGTATTGGTTAACCTCTTCTTGGAAAATGGAAAATATCCATGTTAAACTTGTTAGAAAGTTAGTGAGCTGCTCTGCTATATGCCTTAAGCAAATATTTACTCATCAGGTCTTTCTTTTTTACAGATTGCCATAGAATAAACTTTTGTAAAAAAAATAAATAAAAAGCCAAAAAAGCTAAATGTTTTGGTATAATACATTTTCAGGTATCTTGTCTTTTGTGTAAGCCGCTGCAAAGACCTCACAGGTCCTAGTAAGATTGTACAGTTTTTCAATTTCCCATACAAGTTTTCAGTTCTCATTTTAGTTGTAACAATAAAACTCTTTTTTTAAAGAATGTACACAAGAGTCTTATTGCCTCCTGTCCTCTCAGAGCTGGAGCCCCCAGCTCCTTTTCTGAGTCACAGGTAGATGGGGGCTGGCATCGTCTGTGGTGGGGGGTCCTGTAGAGGAGAGTGGTTGCAATGGTACTGTCAGAGCTCCAGTAAAAGAGTGACATGAGCTTCCTATGTCTCTCAGCGACACGTACAGCTCCCTCCTCTAGTCTTCCTCTTTAAACAGTTAAATTTTACTCACCAGTGCAATATAAGAAGTGCAGTAACTCAAAGCAGAAATGTTTTGTGCCGTAGCAGGAAGCTACCTTTTGTAGGGGTACAGTAACGTACCTGGGTGTGTTCCAGCAGCTGCTGCCATCGACTTTCCACCTGGTTGGATTAAAGTATTTACCTTTTTGTTTCTATTTTTAAGGAAAGCCACAGCCCTGTTTCCCGTTCTGCCTTCTAGTGAGGGGCAAAGCAGCCTGGGATAGCAGAGAACTCAAAGTAGAACAGCTTCCCTCCCCTGCTTTAAATAACTCTGTAAGTGAAAAGCAGAGTCAGAGCAACGATAAGCAGCCTGTTAAGTTTTACTTTGCGATGGAACAGTGTGACCCAAACCCTTGGTCCTGCTGCTCAGAGCAAAGCCTCAACTGTAGGAGCAAAGCTGCACCTTTCCCATCTCGCCACGGGGGCAAGAGCATCAGCTCAGCCTCTTCTGGCAGCACAAGCCCCAGCTCCTCAGCGGCAGAGCTCGGGAGCTGGAGTAGGACCTGCTGGGTATCAGCCCAAGATGGGTGTCCACGTGGTACCTCAGTTCCCTCGGGGGGTGTACTGCCTTACACCCCCTCCCCAGTGCTCCCAGCACATCCCTATAAAGCACTTGCAAGGACTTGTTTCAAAGGTTTTATTAGAATTTTAGAAAACAGTATGAAATCCAACAAATAAATACTGAATAGAAANTTTCAAGTATTTACCTGAAGCCAGGCTTCTCTTTCTGGCCACCCTCTGCTAAGGTAACCAAGTGTTGCTCAAGGAGCCTGACTGGGTCTATGATTATGAGAAGTCTCAATCTATGGCTAAATTAATACTTTTTTTTTTAAAAAAAAACAAACAACCCCACATCAGCAAAACACCTTAGACAGAGCTGTGCACGTCAGCCAGAGCTGCACATGGCACATACAAGACGTACCTTCCTGTTGAGAAGTGCTGAGGATGGACACTTGGTACAGCCGTGTCAGGCCCTGCTGGAACCTGTCCTAAGTTGCTCATTATGAAGAAATTGGCTGTTGACGTAACAAGTTTCCCGTCTGCAACTGAACAGCACAAAAAAGGAAACCACCAAGCAATGGGGCTAAACTATTCTGAGGCAGCTGATGTAAATACCCTGTTGTCTGAGAGTTTCTAGATGGGCTGCTGGAGAGCAATCCTGTCTCTCCTCTTTGAGAAATGCCACATTAATAACATACTTCATGGGAAAACAGATCATATTTGACTTCCAGTTTGATCAGGGACAGGTCATTCCAGTGAGACGGGGATTTTAAAATTCTCAAGTGACAACCTGGTTCGGTGCTCTAGGAGATCCTAGTTTTCATCTGTCCAGCACTTCATAGTTCCTCTGGTGCTGAGAGACAGAGCGTCCTGAAGCTGACTTGGTGCGGGCTGGAGACTGACCCCCTTGGGCAACGGGCCCGTGCCCTGTCCTTGGGCAGCACCAACACAGAGGGGTGTCACCCAGACACTGACAGATGACAAACAACACCCTGGGGTACCCAGTTGTGGCTGTGGGGACAACGCGATTCAGCTCCTCAGGCTCCACTACTAAAATACTGTGATTTCAATTTCCGCCTCCTGTTGTACAGTTTCTCTCAATTCACAGCAAATCCTGTCCATCTTCTCAAAGGCTTGTCGGCCCTTCTCACCTGTGAAGAAACAGAAAGTAGGTCCCATGCTGAGGAAATGGCAATTAGAAACACTCTGAGCAAAGCCACGCTCCAGAAATACTTCTCTCGTGACCTTGATCAGAATGAACAAGAACTCTCAGTAGTGACAAAGCCATCTCCAAGAGAACAGTTGGCCAAAAACCACCAGAAGCCCCCGTGGAAGCTCAGGCCGCCTGTAAACATTTCCACACGAGTAATGACTCGGGACGTCGCAGTCGGAAAACTTGCTCTGTGATACACGTGATGCCGAACGTTTCCGTGAAGCAAGTCTGGAGATCCCCAGAACTAAGCATGAATCAAAATGGTGTTAGGAAGAACAGAGCAGGGAATTCCCTGTCTCCCAGATAACTGGAGTCCTCTCGAATACGGGTTTAGCCCAGACAATTCCCAGTACAAGTACGAGTGTCTGGACAGTGGCAAACTGGGAACGCTGACGCTTCTTTAGCGGCTCAACTCCATCCTAGATCTACTGAATTCAGGTGACATGACAGGTAATGAACCAGCAAAACCCAGCTTCCTGTGTCCCCTTTACCCCTGCAGTATTCAGAGTGGAACCATTTGAAAAGGAATAGGAACATCAAGATTAGAAGAAACCGGTCGTCTCGTAGGTGGCTAAAAGAGACTTCGGGGCCCAAAGAGGCTGTTGTTGTTCTGCTGTAGAAAAGGTCTCTAAACCTCAGAGCCAGAAGGGGCTCTATTGTCACCTGCCTGGTTCAAGCATCCTCTTTACAGAAACTAGGAGAAAGCTGCTGCTGCTGGTGTCCAGCAGCACTGTCAGCACTTACCTGCCACCTTTTAAAAAAAGGTTAGCAGTTCTTAAAGCACTTGATCCCACAGTAATCTCCTTGGTCTGGTTCTACAAATCTACTGGGAGCCTCTGGTTACTGTGTGTGGAGCAAAGTGTATCTTCATGGTACGAAATAGCTCTTTGTGATTATCCTAGACATGCTCAGGCTGAACTTGAGGCCTGCTCTGGTTCTGCACTATTCCACATTCCTTTTTCAGAATCTCTGGTTTAAAGCTGTACGAAAGCCTTACCAAAGGATAGCGTGGTTTCCCTGGCTGCATTTCTGACTTCCTCTGTTTCGGACTGGCACAGGTGGGCAACCTGCTCGATGCTCTCCACTCCCTGGTTGAGAACAGAAACATTTGCATCAGCAGCTTTTCAGCACCCATTTGTGACGAACATTTTTACAAGGTAAACAAATAGACACCAACTCCCATCTCTGCTGGCACCCAAGTGCTGCTGTGACCTTTCTTTTCTCCCCCAGCATACCAGCTTGCAGTTCATTTTTCTGAGCAGGATTTCATCTCTGCTATTTTCTCTCCCATTTCAGAGCATGGAAAAGTGTAAGAGTTGAAGGGTACAATTCATGGCTGCAGTACCATTGGATGAGCAATAAATAAGGAGGACCTTCACTGAAAGAGTTAATGCGAGGCCAACAGTTGCTTTGCAAATCTGACTTTGAGAATCAGACTTTGATTTGTTGGGTCCGTCTTGCGACTGCGGGTTTGTGAAAACTGCATTGGCAGTAATCCCCTCTGTGCAAACTCACTCACCACACACTCCTAGCTCTTGGAAAGCTTTAAATTTATTCTGACAGCTTCTTATAATGGCAATGCAAACATTACTTTTATTTTCTGAGTAGAATCAGCTGTTGTTAAAAAAATAAATAAATAAGGAAATGTCATTTCCAATTTTTACACTGAAAGTTGACACCATGTGTAGCTGGCTGTGGGTCACGTTTCTACACACTGGATGTCCCCAGTCAGAGAGTGTCCATTGTCCTTCACCACTGACAATATCACAGAAATTAGAGAACATCATTTCTGTGGGTGCACTGTGCCTGTCAGCTCAAACCCAGATGCTGCAAGGGGCTGCAGCTCCCTCTGTCTGCTGCCTCACGTATAATAGCAGTAATAGTTTGGAACTTTGGCAGCCAAAAGAATTCATTAATTCCAAAGAGAAGGAAACTGAAAAAGTAACCCTACCAGCTTAGAAAACCCACCTTGGATACACTTTTGTATCTAGTGGTTTTGGCCAGACACACACAGCAAGCAGAGCTGACAGTACTTACTCTGAGACTTTTAAGGGCCAAACACGCAGCTTGCTGAAGTCTTCCATCACAGTCAGTTAAAATGTCGGTGTAATAAAGGAGAGCCTAAATGAAAGAAGTGAAGAACAGAAGGCAGGCTTTATAAACTTCAGCATGATCAGGCCCTTAAACTCAGGCTGAGACAGAACACAGGATATCAACACATCACTTGAGCAGGGAAGCAGTTTAGGTTCTAGTTAACAGATTATTGAGGTGCAGAGAGGACAATAAAAAAAGCCCTGTGAATTTCAGCATCTATTTAGAAAAGGCAGGAAAAACAGTGGCCTCTACCTTTTCCCTGAAGTTCCTGTTTGCTGCCGCACGGGAGAGGCAGGAGGTGGCAGCTTTGCTGACGCGGTGGTTGTCGTCCAGCTGTAAAATCCCAAGTAGCCGCAAAGTCTCCGGCAGAGGTTGGAGTCTGTTCAGTCGCTTTCCTTTCAGTTTTTTAAGAGTCTTCAGCCGCCCAGGGCATTGCAGCTCCTCAATCAGCATCACTGCAAGTGAAAGGACTCAACTTCACCCCCTGACAAAGGAAGACCTTATCAAGAGAAGACAAACTCCTCCGAGTTCCATCTCTTTTAGCCACAAGTAGTGATTCCCATGGCTAATGAGCCAGCCAAGCATGGCAGGAAGCAAATGAGGACGACTGCCCCTTAGACCACCCTGTCCTCCTCCCTTCTCATTGTTTCATGTCCTCCCTATGCCAAGGCGGTGCAACAAATGAAGCAGAGACTATTATTTCACGTCAGTTCACAGGGTGCAGCGAGGCCCTGCTCCCCTGTGGGACCCGGGGGTGGTGCCTGGAATGCAACACACAGTGCAAAAGAACTGGACCTTTGGACAGCAGGACAAACAGAGTGGTCCTCAAATAAGGAAAACACAATCAAGCAAAATACTTTTAAACATCTCAGAAGCATCTAGCTGGACTGGGCAAAGAGAAACCCCTCTATCTTAAGATAAAACCAAAAGAAAGAAAGAAAAGAAACCAGGCACGGGATTGACAGTTTGACAGTTTCAGTCGGAAGAACATTCCGGGTCTTTTCCACTAACCAGCAACGCACAAGCTCTTAGTCCCCCACCAGATGAGGGTTTTGCATGAAAATAGGAGTAAAGATGCAGCCAGTATCAGGACAGCTTTTAAAATAACTCCTTTCTGAGGCAGACAAAGTTTTAAAGTGCTTTCACGTGTTGCACTAGGCTTCAGCGAGACACTGGCTACCTCGTGCTAGAAAATGCACATTAGTAACCCCTGAAATTTTATTGCTGTTATCTGTGTCTGATTACAGCTGCAATAGTCACAGACACTTACTCAGTCCTCGAATCCAGCTGCAGATCCCTGCCAACTCCAACAGACTATCACAGACCCCACTTTCCAGGGCCTTTAGGATAAACCCATCCTTCACATCTCTGTTTTGTTTCTACAGGGTTAGATACAGAGTCAAGCAGATCTTTCCTGTTCTGATTAAACTTGTAGGGTGGAAAGGGGAATTAGAATGGCAGCAAACTGGCAATGCAACAGTTGGGCTCTTTCCTGCTCTGAAAATACATATTGAGCAGTAACATAGGGAGCAGCCACCAGCTGCCAGGCTCTTGAGCTCAAGCGGAGCAGCCAAGCACTGCCTTTACCTTCTTTTGCAAGTTTTCCCAAGTGTTTCTCCAGGCTGGTGATGTGGTGTTTCTCCAGGTAGCTATAAAATTGGAATAAAGTAACCGGTTCTGTCTGGAGGTAGGGAGAGGGGAGCAACCCGTCACAGGTCACAATCTGCTCTTGCAGCCTCTGCAATACTGAAGCCAACGCAGAAAAGAACAACAGAGAAAACAAAAGGTTGGATAGATACAAGATGCTTAGAACAGAAAAAAATCAGAGGTTTAGGTTATTTTTAAAACTCACAGCCATGCAATAAAATAAAACCTGAGTGGCCTTGTGTCCAAGGACTGGATTGATACCTGCTTCTAATTGACCGGGGTATTTCTCCTTCACTTTGAGTGTCAATGTGTATTTTAGCGCATGACACAATCTTTCTGCTGAAGCCAACAAGACGCTGCCAGGCTCTGCAAGATCACTCCAGATTTTCAGATAGTGCTTCTTCCTTTTATTCTTCTGAATAACTAAAAAAAAGTTAAAAAAAAAAAAAAACCAACAACACGGTATTTTAGAAAGTTAGTGAGCTGTAGCAGATTTTGGATTTTACATGAGAAATTAAGCACCAGATGGTGTATCTAGAGACGTGGTCAGCATAATGTGTATTTGTGATACTGAAATGGCTTTGTTCAAAGCTGCAGATTTGCTGCCAGTATTTTAACATCTGCAAACACCGATTTCACCAAGCCTGGGTAGAGCTCCTAAACTGTCATTATGAGACCTGAATGAGATGCCTAGCAGCCCTCCTGCCTCTAATCATTCATTTTATCCCAGCATCGGAGTCAGGTTTCAGAAGGACTTTCTGTGAGTTTAACTGTTTCCATTTCTACCAGGAGGAGATGTGCCATTTCCAAGCACTTTAGAGATCCTATCTTACGTAGGAGTGGAGAACTCTGAACGTCAGGGCACAGGCTGAGGTTTTCTTTCAGCAAGCACTTCAGAAGAGCACTTGAAGCAATACCGTGTGGTTTTTCGCCATCATTTAAACCCTGTCATGTCTCACTCTTACCTATAGAGATGTAGAACTGTGTTCTGCATTTAAGAACGTTGTGCCAAAGGCCCTTCAGAGCCTGGCTCCAGGGAACAGTTTATTCTCACATCCTTCAGGATAAAATCTGTCAGCAAATGTTTCCAACTAAAATTTGCATTCTTGCCTCTATTTACCAAGATGGGAACAAAAGCCTTCAAAGTCTCCCATTGAGCCTTTATCACTTTGTCACATCCAACATTCAATGGAAGAATTTAGCAGGGGGAAGGCCTGAGACAGGAAAAATTGAACACCAAACTGTTCTTGCAAAGATGTAGAAAAGCTGGGCTGTTTGCTTAGCAAGAAAAAGCATAGATATAAAAGAGGATTTTATTAAGGTGATTCTCCTGTTCTTTAACCGTAAACTCCATCATCTATATCATCTCTGTTTCTAATACACACCGCTTCAGCTACTGTTTCTTTGAGCCAAACTCCTTCAACTCTTTTCCTTCCTTACGGGGGAAAAAAAACCCAACCAAACACTAAACCTTCTTTTTTTTCTAAGAATCTAGATATAAAAGCTGTTTTAACTATGTGAGCGTTTGTTAAGGAATTTCGAATGAAGCCCTGATGTGTGTGGGGAAGCTGACAGGTCCCTGTACCTCTCACACCTCTGGTATGCCTTGGAATAATGCAGTTACTCACTTTCTTCAACAGACATATCCAAGACGTCCCCCAGGACTCGTGTCTGCTCTGATACTTCTTCCAAAATGCTCTCTTGGACAACTTGGGCTACATTTGGTGACCTCAGTTTCTGAAACACAACATGCTTATCTTAGTAGCTGAAATAAAGGCAGTATCCAAGGCTCAAGATGAATGAGAATTTGGGTTTTTTAGAATCAAACTTCTAAAATCTGTGAGAAAACACCAGCTGCTCTCAAAAGACTTCTTTTCCAATCACAGCATGGACAGGTCTTCTGTGAGTGCAGAGCTGCTCAGCAGAACAGGAGGAGTAAACCACATTATGGTGGAGCAGGCTGTCCAGCATCTGACATTCTTCTCTGCCCATTGACAGCTGTGCAGCAGATCAGCCCGAGCAGTGACACTGTCCCGGGCTGCCCATCCTCATTAGAGGCAACACTTGAGGATGACAATGTACCTGAGCACTTCAACCAAAATTACTTGAGGAATGAGGTCTCAAGGGGAGACAAGAGTCCTTTTCTTGTCCTACACGCAAGCAGTCTGCACTTTCTCTTTAGTCATAGCAGTTTTTCATTCATTAAAAAACTGATCACCTATTATCAATACACAATTCAACCCAAATGTGCCCTAATGCCGTAGCAGCCAGCTTCAGGCTCAAAGGTATTATCAGCAAAACTCTGAGGCTGAAAAAAGGCAGCAGAGTTTTGTGTGACAAGTTCTCTGCATACACACGTATAGACTGCACTTTTGGACTCAATTTCTATTCTGAATCTTTCTGCTTGTACAAACCACCCAGCTACACGTTCCCTTTTGTCTGCAATCAGACTCAACAATTACAACAAGAGGCCTGAAAACCTGTAGGCTATTTCTGACCTGTAAAAGACCTTTGCAGAGCTTCAGGTGAGTTATCAAAAGTGTGTCTAAGTTGTCATCACCAGTAGTTACATCTCTTGTTTCTGTTCTCGTGTCACAGCTGAGAGACTGCAGCGTACTGTCATTGTACGTGCTGTTGAAAACAGGGGGG